>CM077551.1:21418874-22018874 GCA_039657385.1 Citrus x changshan-huyou | reverse complement strand
GTTAGAAAATGAATATTTATAAAGGAGAAAATCATCATTTTACACTACAACCTTTACTAACACCCTTACTTTTATGTATTTAACATTCTTTTGATTTAATTCCGTGTGTTTTATTTTAATTAAGCATTTTATGTATTTTAGGGGCATCATAGTCATTTCACAATAAACGAGAGATCAGACGGCAAAACGGACATCACTTTTGAACTCAGGACAGTCGAAAACCTTAGGAGGAGCATAAAAGGAAAAATGGCACTATTCACATGTACGGTACTATTCACGTGTACGGTATTGTCTACGTTACTGTTCATGACACTGTTCACATAGACGGATCGATGACGTGGCATTGACCGATGATGTGGCATTGACTGATGAGGTGTCACGATCCTATTGGGCTAAAATTCTTATGTACTGTTGATGGTGACGTGGCAACATATCAGTGGACGAAAAATCTCGCGTACGGTACATGCATCACACAGGATTATTTTCAACAAAACCGCGTCACTGTTCACTCGGGTCAAACCGTGTTACTGTTCATCCACGTGGTCAAACCGCGTACTGTTGACTGATGACGTGGCGCAATCCTGAGCGTCCAAACTGTTTTTAATCCGATGGCCATGATTTACTCCATGTATCTATAAAAAGGGGGCTCCCCCCCCTAATTTGATATCTCTGAATCCATTTTTGGGATCCATTCTCTGTAATTCCTTATCCATCTTGTATTTTCTATGTATTTTAATAAATTCCCATTTTACCCCTAGTTCAATTATGAGTGGCTAATTTTCTTTCAAGCTTGGGTTGAAGGTGAAGTCTCAACATGTGTCATGGGCTTGATTTGGTAAATTTACTTTCTCTTCCCCTCTAATTTTTGTGGATGTTTTGACTTCTCGTCGACAAATAATACTAATCTTGTCTAGTACCGCCTTGGTTTCATCGGCCCTCTAGTACAAGGTTATTATTATTTGGCACGATAAGTCCTTAGCACCATATTGATTAGAGCGTGGTTCATGAGGTGTGGATTCCCCCCTCATGATTTAATTGGCATTAATAAGGATTATTTAGCCCATGATGCATGTTGATACGGATCCAGATACCCAAGTACGTCATTTCAATAGAATTCCCTTCAATTTATTCTTGCCATTTCAATTCCAATTTTAGAATTTATTCTCGCCATTTTAATTTAAGTTTTAGCATATTCCAATTCATTTCCACCACAAATCCAATCGCCCATTTACAAAATTAATTCTACACACAATTAAAATCCGCCTCCTCGTGGGATCGACACTCGTCACCATTGATTTATACTACAATAGATTCGTGCGCTTGCGAGTACATTAAAATTTGCATAGCTCTTGGAAAAAATGCTTCTCGTGTGTGGGTAGATGAGGTGAAAAATCCTTCTGCTGAGTTGTGGAAAAAATATGCAGATATGGAAACAATAGAAGATGCTTTGGGAAGTTCAATTGCATTGCCAACAGAAGTGATTATTGTTATGGAAGATTAATTTTGGTATGAATGGTTAAAAGTTTAATTGAAGACAATATTTTGACTTAGTGTTTTGATTAGATGATTTTGATGGGTCTAAGGGTAGTGTTTTGGTTAGATGATTTTGATGGGTCTAATGGTATATATCATTGTTGGAGTGACTATTGGTATTTGTTAAACTTGGCATTCATAGTTTTGAATGATGTTTACTATAATGCTAGGTCTTCTTTTGGACATTAACTTTAGTTTGCCTTTGTATAAGTATGATATTAATTTTTTCACTCTTAAAATACTTGATGGTATTTGTTGTTCATGAATTAATGAAATGTAGTTTATTCCTTTTGTTAAAATTGTCAGTTTTAATTATAAATCATATTGTATTCGATTATGTTATAAATATCTGATAAATGCTATAAAGTTAAAAAAAAAAGTTACAAAATTAACCAAGCACAATAGCATTCCAGAAAAGATTAATATAGCATTACCAAACTTCATAAAATGCTATCAACAGTTTGTAGCATGAAAACATGTTATGGCGTTTCGGCTAATGCTATAGACTCTTCGGCTAAATTATAACATTGATATAAATGCTATAAATTACTTGAATAACAATTATTCCTTTAGCATTTAAAAAACGTTATAAACAAATAGCACTCCAAAAAATGCTCTATCATGATATTTGATAACGTTAAATAAATGTTATTATAGTTTTATAACAACATTTAAAAACTGCTATACATCGATAGCGGTTTTTAAAAACGCTATAGAGAAAAGATAGCATGGGCAATCACGACATTAAATAAATGCTATAATAACGATAATATAACAGTTTTTTAGCGCTATCAAAAGTCATATTTGTTGTACTGCCATAAAAAGATGTGTTGTATAAATTCTATATTATTAATCTATAACTCCAATACTTATAATTGCTTCCACCATGATACCGGGTAATCTTGACCACAAGTGTGTGTCGTGCCCATTGGTAACTCAAATGGAATAACAATTACAATCATGAAATTATAACTAACTCAAGATTAAGATTACAGTAAAATCAATGCCTATGAGATTTAATAAGTCTGACAGTCATTTCAAGGTTAATTAAATCTCATATGTGATCCAGCTCAATGTAGTCAAACTACATCAGTAAATTCATATATGATTAAGACAAATCATTTAATGAATTTACTATAATCTAAACATAAATAGAGTGCCCAACTCTATTTATCAATTGCAAACTAATATTTATTTAATCATAAGATAACTTGTATTTATGTCTTCTGTGAATCCATGTGATGATCACATAAATACATATAATATGATTAAACAGATCTTAATCAATATATATTTATGCAATTGAAAATATCTCAAATATTGTATTAATCAGAAAATAAATTAATATACTTTAAAAGAGCATATAATCCCAACAATCTCCCACGAGCTCTTAAAGCATATCTGTCATATTGCACATGCTCTAGGGCTCTAAGTGCAGGTTATAAAGGTTTCCCACTAATGGCCATTGTAATAAAATCTGCCATATAACATCTAATGTCATTTGGGGTACTGTCATATAACATTTTTACACTATTCCCTTATAAGATGATATTTCCTCTCAATATGTTTTGCTTCTTGTTGTTCATTAATTTCTTAGATTGAGCTACCGCACCACCATAATCACAAAATAGTTTAAATGGTGTAATTACAACAAGTACCACCTCAAGATTTTGTAGGAACTTGCGAAACCATATAGCTTCTTTTGCAGCTTCAGATGTAGCCACATATTCAGCTTCAGTTGTGGAGTCTGTGATATAAGATTTTTACACTCCTCCAACTAATAGCTCCACTTCCTAACGTAAACACATTGTCGGAAGTTGATTTTCTGGAATCTTAATCTAACATAAAGTCAGAATCAGTATAACCCACTGGAATAAGTTCATCACCAGAATACACAAGCATATGATTTTTAGTTCTTTTCAAATACTTTATAATATACTTGACTGCAGTCCAGTGTTCAGGTCTAGGATTAGATTGATATCTGTTAACCATCCTTACCCCAAAACATATGTCTGGACTAGTGTAAAGTATGGCATACATGAGACTTCCCACAGCTTCTGCATAAGGAACTCGTCTCATTTTCTATATATCTTCAAATGCCTTAGGTGATTGATCATCAGAGAATACAATTCCATGTCTGAATGGTAATAAACCAGTCTTGTAAATCTAGCCAATATCTTGTCGATATAGACCGCTTGAAACAAGGCTAAAGTTTTATTCTTCTGGTCTCGTAGTAATTTGATACCAAGAATATAACTTGTCTCTTCCAGGTCTTTCATATCAAATTGTTTTGCTAACCAACTCTTTATTGTAGTCAAGACTCCTATATCATTTTCAATCAGGAAAATATCATCTATATAAAGAACTAGGAAGGCTACAGTTTTTTCCCGAATTTTCTTGTACACACATGGTTCATTAATGTTCTGAAAGAATCCAAATGATTTAATCGCTTGATCAAATCTGATGTTCCATGACTGGGATGCTTGCTTCAATCCATAAATGGATCTTTGCAACTTACATTACATGTGTTCTTGGCCTTTTTGTATGAATCTATCTGGTTGCTACATGTAGATGTGTTCTTCAAGATGCCCGTAAGAAAGGCAGTTTTGACATCCATTTGCCAAATTTCATAATCTAACACTGTAGCAATGGAGAGCAGAATCCTGATGGATTTAAGACATAGCAACCGGACAAAAGGTTTCCTCATAATCGATTCCCTCTTTTTTAGTAAACCCTTTGGCTATTAATCTTACTTTAAATGTTTCCACCCTTCCGTCTAATTCTCTTTTTCTCTTATATATCCACTTGCACCTTATAGGTTTTATCCATTTGGTGCCTCTACAAGTTCCCAGACTTTATTAGAATACATAGATTCTATTTCTTTATTCATGACCTTTTTCCAAAATTCAACATCTTTGTCTATTAGAGCTTCGTTGTAGCTAGTAGGATCTTGTACATGTTCATCTAAGATAGCAGTATAGGTTTCTCCTAATAACATGTATCTTGTTGGTAACCTAGTTACCCTCCCACAACGACGAGGTTCTAAAAGTGATGGTTGTTCAGGGATAATCCTGTGTTGATCAGCTGGTTGTTGCTGTTCTTCCTGTTCTATAACAGGTGTTGAAAACTGAGCATCAACCTGATCTCTTTTTTATTTCTCTAGTTTTACCTTATTATTAGGTTATAAGTCATTTATATAGTCTTCCTCAAAGAAAGTAAAGAATATGTCTATAAATACATTTCTATCTTGAGAACTATAATTCAGACTTTCCCTTATTCCTTTAAGATTCCCAAAACATGCAAGCTTCTGAACACGAATCCATCTTCTTTACCTCTGATTCTAGTTTAAATACTAGTAAACGCCAAATACGAATGTGTCTCAAACTATGTTTGTGACTTTTTCATAATTTCTTGGAGTAGTAGACACCGAGGTAGATGAAACTAATTTCAATAAACTTTACAGTTTTAAATATTATTATCTGGAATAAAAAAGGTAAATGATAAACCACTTAGTATATATCTTGTCTTATCCAAAATAATCTTGTTTCTCCATTTAATTACACTATTGTATCATAATGCTCATTATATTTGGGAGTTTATCCCATTTGACAACCAAATAGAGCTTGAATTCTCCAGAGACATATTCTTTGTTTCGATCATATCGAAATTCTTTTATGTTCCTATCTAATTGCTTCTCTGTCTTATCCATGTACCCTTTTGAATTTCAAAAGCGATGGAATCATGACGCATTTAGACAAACATAAATGAAATGAATATTCATCAACAAGATTGATACTGATTAGTCCATATACATTTGTATGTGCTAAATCATCCAATACAATGTTATGCTTTTAGTTCAAAAACAGCATTCTCGTCATATTACTTTGCTAAATAAGATTTATACAGTTACAATGATCAATCTTAATAGGCCAATAAGCCTATCATTAATCATTTTCTTAAAATCTTATTATAGTTTATATGACTCAAGCATAAATATCAGAGGTGATATTGGTTAGAAGAAACATTTCTTTTTTAAAGATAAATGCATATACTCTTTATCATTATATCTTGCTTTGAATAGATCAATGGACTTATATGATATAAATTATCTTTATAAATAACCAAAATAAGTAATAAACAGAGGATCCAAAAATAACAGTGTACTCCTGTTTATTAAAATAAGCTACCGAAATTAAATTCCTCTAATATTTGAAAAAATAAAGATAAATATCAAAACTAAAATCTTGTAAAATTGATCTAGCCTTTCAATTGATATAAACTAGTATGTCCTCAACTGTTGTTTGAAGCTTTCTTCACTTAATCTCTTGATTTCCTGAAAACCAAATAAATGAATTACAAATAAGATTAGTTATCTTATAATTCACTATTGCATGAATCAATAGAAATCTGAACTAATTAGGAAGCTTAAAGATTTCCTATACCTGATTTTAATAATCTTAGGACAATCTTTCTTCCAGTGACTCTTCTGTCCACATTTGTAACACTTGTCTTTTGGCTTGCCACTTCTTTTAGTGGACAGTTTGCCGATCCCAACTCTTTCTTACTTATTCCTGTCTTTCGACTTAAGCCTTGAAGAGAATCATTTTTCAGGAAATTTTCTGTATGATAAAATTCTTCTATAGCATATAGTTCGTGCATTAATTCAATTAAGGTCATATCTTTATTGTTTAAGATATAGCTAACTTTAAACTCTTTGAATGTATTAGGCAAAGATTCAATCACCATGTTAATTTTTGTTTTATCATCGATTTGAACACCATGAATCTCTATTTCATTCAAATAGTCTATCATTTTAAGGACATGATCACAAACTCTTGTGCCCTCTTCCATCTTAGTATCCGTAATACGTTTTAACGTTGCTTCTCTGGCAAAATGAGTATTTTGCCCAAACATCTTATGAAGACTAGCCATTATTTCAGTGGTTGTTTCCATGCTCCGATGTTTCTTATATAGTTCCACAGAAATCGAAGCCAATATATAGTGCTTAGCCATTTTGTTAGCCTCGCACCATTTCTCATAAGGCTCCCTCTGATTTCTATAATCGTATAACGATGGTTCTAGGGGGCAAGGCTGGATCAACACATATTTGCAGCCCTTAACAATGAGAATATTAAATAGATTGCATTTCTAATCTAAGTAATTTTCGCCAGTGAGTTCATTTTTAACAAGGATAATTAATAATGGGTTGATGGAAGACATTTTCTGAAAAAATAAAATAGACATGCATAAACACTTTGAAACAATATTTACAATAAATAACAAAAATGTAAAAAACCATAAATGCATTTTAATTTATTGTAACGATAATCTAGTACCGCTTTGACAAGCTATTCGTTGGGGAAGTCATGTCTACACTTACTAGACCCAATTATCCATTGGATTATTTACTTTCATGTAGAGACATGATAAATAATTATCGTTATCTTTTTGGGCTTAAATTTGTTAGCAGAGTTTCGTTGGGAAGGTTAATAACAAATTTTAGTTGAGTGTATAACTATTGTTTCAATCTACGTATTTTTCATATCAATAGTCACCGTTGGGGTGAGCAATCAATCGAAAAATGTTTCAATTTTATCTTTGAAGAACTTCATTAAATAAAATATCTAATATATATACCCTCCAAAGGGAGCATCACCGTATCATGAAGTCGATGTATATATATAAGTTTATTATTGAACTAACAATGGAGCTCGTGCGAAAATTATCTTGAATTTTCCCTCTCCCACTCAATATTTTAAATTGGTTTTTTTCTTTTTAAAACATACATTAATTATATATTGTTAATTACATACTTCCTATAACATTATCTAGATGATATCCAACATTATAATGCATATGCAATTTTCAAACAATATAATGAGATTCATAATTAATGAATGACATATATCATTATGCATAGAGTGACACTACTTATATTATATGAGATTTTATCATGGCATGTTATCATCCAAAACATGGCATATAGAAAAATAATTAAATAATCTTAATTCATGGTTTTCCTAAAATGAAATAATGCATTAACCCTAAGCCTAATCTTCATTGGGCTTATTGTCAATGTCCATCTTCCATAGGTTTGTCTTTGTTAATGGATTAGGGAAAATTGGGCTTTCAAATTTATTATTGGTCTAATTTTAATTTTAATTTTAATTTTAAAAGCAAATAAATAAAATCTTTTTTTAAAAAAAATAAAACTTTTGGACCAAAATAAATTTAATGTGTTCAATTTTATCTATACATTTTAATCCATTAAGTCCAACTTCAATTGGGCCTAAAATTAGGATTTATTAAGCCCAAAACTGTTTTTGGACTTAAATGCAAACAATTAAAATTTTTCTACCCACAAGAAAAATTACGGAACCATAGGGACCTAGATAAAAATCATGAAACCCTAAAATCCATATTTTTCTTTTCCTTTTTCCCCAGGTCGCCATCTCCACAAAAACTAGCCACTGTTCATGGTTTCCACACCGGACAGCCACCATCTCCGACGCCGAGTCACCGTCACCGCGTCACCGGGAAGCCGCCGCCTTCCACCAGCAGCCATCTTGCGCACGCGACTAGCCTCCGCTCACGTCGTTGGCCACGTTGCATGCCGCTGTAGCTGCTGGCAGTGCTGGTTACTGCACGCGATGGCCGCGCGCGCTGCTACAGCATTGCTTGCAGCGATTTCCAGCAAGTTTCTCGCAATTGCAACGCATGTTTCCAGCAGTCTCACACAAGTTTCCGCAAGTTTCCAATGAATTACAAATTTTCTAGGCCAATTTTTGGCTTACAAATTTTCTATAACAGTAAAATAAATCAATAAGGAAACATGGTGATAAAAAACCACTCCTCTTGTTACATATCCAAACAAAAAATACATTAAAGAATCTAACAATGAATTAAAACAAACTGTAAGTATGCTTTATTCATATATTAAACAAATAATATATATCTGAATAAATTGTGCCACTCAAATACATAAATATCAAGATTAATTTCATACGAAATTCTTATATATTAATATGAGATGGCTCTGATACCAATTGTATGAGAGAAATCAGTTTTTTTTAAAAAAACTTTTAGAATCGATCTCATATAATATATAAGAATTCATAATCTAGAAATCGTACCTTGAAAATCTGAGAAGATGAACAATCTTTGCTTTTTCCGTTAAAGTGATTTAGGCTCTCAGATCACGATCTGTCACCAAATAATCTTTTAGGTTATGGCTCAGATTTGATATGCACTTGACGTGTGGGCGCCTTTATCACCACTAAAAGCAACTAGTAAGAGAAAAAAATTTCTCTCAAAATTAGAAAGAAAAATTATTTTTCTCTTATCTATATAAAGTGGCTGCTATCTTTTTCTTTAGAGAAAAGAAGCCTTTTTATATCTCCCTTTTAGTAGAAACCCTAGGCTCCATATTTATTTATTTTTTAATTTTATTAAATCCCATTTGATTTAAATTAAAAAATAATTAAAACAAAAGTCACGTTACTTGTTCTTGTGTTATAGGGGCCCACCTTGTAAAATAACACAAGGTCCCTTACACTCAAGTATATTAATAGAGCCTCCCACTAAATAATATATTTGAGCTTTTAACCTAAATAACTAGTTATCTTATTTATTAATCCAGTAGTGGTATAGTCAATTAAATGAGCTAACCCCTAGATCATTTAGGAACATATAATAGTAGCTACAATAATTAGGCATGTAATTAAATTAGGCCAATTATTTAATTCCAAATCTACTCCACTAAAAGATTGGAATTGACCTCCATAATTGAATGTTATCTAGGATAGTATACTCGAACAATAATTCTGCCTATGCCACATTGATTTCTTTAGTGCATAATCTTTTGTACCACATCGTTAATTAAATTGATATCTCAACTGTCCAATCGATTTAATTACATCTTGTTCCTTAATACTTACTGGTTTTCTCCAATGATCATTTTCAACATATTAAATATGTTGACACACTCTGGCCAGAGAATTCGATGATCAAGTGCCGAAAACCCATCAAGAGATGTGTTGTAGAAATTCTATATTGTTAATTTTTAACTTCAATACTCATAATTACTCCCACCAAGATATCGGATAATCTTGACCACAAGTGTGTGTCGTGCCCATTGGTAATTCAAATGAAATAACAATTACAATCATGAAATCATAACTAACTTAAGATTAAGATTACAGTAAAATCAATGCCTATGAGATTTAATAAGTCTGACAGTCATTTCAAGGTTAATTAAATCTCATATGTGATCCAATTCAATATAGTCAAACTACATCAGTAAATTCATATATGATTAAGACAAATCATTCAATGAATTTACTGTAGTGTAAACATAAATAGAGTGTCAAACTCTATTTATTAACTGCGAACTAATATTTATTTAATCATAAAATAACTTGTATTTATGTCTTCTGTGAATGCATATGATGATCACATAAATACAAATAATATGATTAAACGGACCTTATTCAATATATATTTATGCAATTGAAAATATCTCAAATATTTTATTAATCAGAAAATAAATTAATATGCTTTAAAAGAGCATATAATCCCAACAATACATACATACATACGTATGCACATATACATGTATAGAGAGAGAGAGAGAGAATTTTTTTTCTCCTTATCAAAACATCTTTATATTTAACAAAATATGAATGTTATTAACAGATACACTAAAAGAAAAAACAAAACGAGAATGTTCTCATTAGAGAATAACTACATAGATATATAGAGTTGTTATTTAATAAGGGATCTAGTTATTAAAGTAATCAACAAACTAAAAAACAAGTAAAACATATATTCTAATTTAATGTATTTTGTCATGTAGTGTATAAAAGTGTGTTTTTCTTATCTCGTAGCTCATCCCTTACCCTAATGATTTAAGAGATCTCTTATGAAAAAAATATTTTAAATATGCACGTGCGCATGGACACACAGACAAATATATCTAGTGAGTTTCCAATTAAGAGTTACTAAGTATATTAAAATTAGAGATAAGGTAAAAAATAAAAAATACAGATTTTCAAAATACTATAAAATAAAATATATTGTATTAGAGTGTGTGTGTTTTTTTATCTTTTAACTTATTTTTGGCTTTAATATAATCAAGATTCTTAATTGGAAACAAAGAGAGGGCAGATTCAAGGGACACAAATTTTATACACAATTTTAGACACAAATTGTGAGTTTTTAGATTAAAACAAAGTGAAGGGATGATATGGATTAATTAAATAATTTAGCACATTAATTTCAACACATTAATGCTATAATATTTATTTTCTCTATCCTCTTTCTCTTTATCGATGTTCTTCTTCTTTTTCAAATTTTGTCCATTGTTTTGTCTCTCTATTTTTACATAGAATATAAAATCCATTTCTTATCTATTTTTTTCCTCTCTCCCATTCCTCTCAAACTTTTTTATTTTATGTTAGCCTAAAATTTTAAAAACTTTTCACTTGCATAAAGCATATTAAGATAAAAAAAATACAACATCTAATTGATGGTTGAATTATGTGGTTTCATCTTGAATTAACCAGTAATCATAATTAATTGAGTAATATTTTTCAGTTAGTCTTTAGTACAGTTTGTGTTTATAATATAAACCCGAAGCTATATATGCTTAATTCAATGAATTTTTTTTTAAGAATTCTTTTTTTCTTCAAAATTTCTTTAAATGTTTTATCCTGATTTTTTTATGGGGAAAAACTATAGGCTGGAGGAAAAAAGGGATGACAATGAGAGGAGGAAGAAAATAGAGAATAAAATCGCAGGAGTTAGAAAAAAAAATCATAAAATTAATGCTCTTTCACGATAGGAGGGAAAAAAAAAAGTTATAAAATGACTGCTTTACCATTAATGTCATTTAATCCATTAGATCTCAACCTTTCATATTGTTTTAATTCAAAGGTTCCTTAAATCTTTGAGTTAATTAACCATGGATTTAAATAGCTAATCTGTTACTCTTTGTTTTTTTTTTTTTTTCAAATTGATATGCAAGAAAATGATAAAAAAGAAATTCTTTTTAGTTTATTCATGAAATTGAAAATGGATGAGGAAACTTATAAGAGTAAGAATACATTAGTAAAATAGAGAATGCAAAGTGTTTGTGAGGAAAAAAAAATAGAAGCTGCCGCTATTGTGATTTCGTAAGTGTAAAGAGTTCGAGAAAGAAATTTATAGAGAGAGAAGCATAGGGGTTTAATTAGATTTATTTGATCTTTTAATGTAATTGTAATATGATAGAGCACTTTTATAAGAACTATAGAAGGGTGCTAATAATTCCACTCAAAAAGTTAATACGTGTCAATAAAAAGTTATTATGATATTTTATTTTTTTAAGGGTGGGACTATTTAAATTCATGAAAGTACACTCTACACACGTAATATTCTAAAATTTTTTATTACCAATATATCTATTGATAAAATTACCTTTTAGAACCAACAATTAAATAAAAAAATCTCATGGCCAAAACTCAGTATAAACGATTATCAGTCTTCTACTCGTTTTGATTTTATGAAGATTGCTAAATCAATTTAAACAGAAAAATCAAGCCCGAGAAGAGACTAATTGCATTATTCAGATTTAAATAAATAGAATGCTGATATGTGCTCGTGTGCATGGGATTGCATGCATGCCTTCAGACCACGTATGGAAATGCATGGGACGTATGAAAATGCATGGGATTGCATGCACGTCTTCAACTTTTAAGCGGGAGAGGGTGAGTGGAAGATTTGGTCATCATCAAGACTTGGTCAATTTTGTTAGATTTTAGTGGTTTCCATTGAATAATCATGAGTGCTGATTTTTCGGCACCAGTTTGTTATTTTACAGATTATCTGCTACTATTATTCTATCTTCTAGCTTAGGTGTTTAGTTAAGAGACTATATATGTAATGTGTAGCTAATGGAATAAGGATATAATAAGTTTAAGCTTTTGGCAACACTTCCTCTCGTCTTTCTTCTTCAACTCTAGCTCACTTGCTAACTACAAATAAAACATATCAGTGGTATCAGAGCAGGTTTGATTATGGATACTCGCGGCAAAACTAATGCTGAATTTCGCAACGAAGTTAGTGAAATTCTAGCCCGCCATGGATCAAGCTTTGATCAAGTTAATGCCACCTTGCAAATGGTCTTGACAGAGCTTCAAGCCCTTCGAATATCACGCAGCTCCAACACTGCCAATATTGAAACCAACCCCTTTGCCCCTGCAGAATCCTCACACAATCGAAACCAACCAAGCCCTTCTGTCCATGGTCCACCTACTGACAGACCCCATCACCATATAAAATTATCGTTTCCAAAGTTTAACGGTGAAGACCCAAGTGGCTAGATCTATAAAGTAGAACAATACTTTGACTTCAAAGATATTGCCCCTGATCAACAAGTTCAACTAGCCTCTTTCCATTTAGAGGGAATTGCCTTACAATGGCAGAGATGGTTAATGAAGTTTCGTGGACCTTTAAGTTGGGAGGAGTTCACCAAGGCAGTACTGCTCCGTTTCGGCCCGACCGACTACGAGGACCCGTCCGAAGCTTTGTCTCGCCTCAAACAGACTACAACAGTAGCAGCCTAACAAGAAGCCTTTGAAAAGCTCTCCCATCAGATTGATGGCTTACCTCAATATTTTCTTGTTGGCTGCTTTGTTGTAGGACTCTGAGATGACGTTCGCTTAGACGTTAAGATCAAACAACCTCGAACCTTGGCAGACGCCATAGGAGTGGCTCGGCTCGTCGAAGAACGGAACTTACTGCAAAGAAAGGCTCGCACGTCCTATCCTTTCCAAGCAACCTCAGTGACGCCTAGGACGATGCCAAATACAACAGCTAGCATGCTAGGACCTCCGCCCGTCCAAAAAATAAACCAGAACTCTAGTAATACACCAATTTCCTTTTGATGGATCACCAACCGAGAGGCACGCGAACACAGAGAGAAGGGATTATGCTACTACTGTGATGAGAAATTCGTGCCAGGCCATCGTTGTGAGCGGCCACAACTATTTATGATAGATGATTCTCCCCAATTTAACTATACTAATGATGAAGAGGCTCAACATGTGCCAGAGAATTATGAAGTTATAGCAGAAGTCTCTTTTCATGCTATTGCAGGTACAACACATGCTCAAACCATTCGTGTCCAGGGCAAACTGAAGATTAAGGATGTTATGGTTTTAATAGATGGTGGGAGTACTCATAATTTCATTGATCAAGCTATTGTCTCCAAGTTTGGGTTACCAGTGGTTTGTGACAAGAAGCTTCAGGTCATGGTTGCAAACCGAGAACATATAGAGTTTGTAGGATAATGCTAGGGACTCACTCTCACAGTTCAAGGTCATCATATCACCGCATATTATTACATCCTACTAGTTGCAGCATGTCAATTGGTGTTGGGCGTTCAATGGCTTGAAACTCTTGGGCCTATCGAGACGGACTACAAGAAATTGACAATGACCTTCAGAAAGGGAGAAGGCATCCATACCTTCCGAGGAATGGAAAGAGCAGGCATGGCGGTTCTCACTGGTAAAGAGTTTCTCAATTTACAGGGCACTGGTTTTTTCTTTCAAATTATTCCTGCTAACAACAGTAAAGAATTGAATTAATATCCACCTGATCTCTTATGCCTCCTAAATGAATTTCGTAATGTATTTCAACCGCCTTATGGCTTTACCACCAAAACGGACACATGATCATCAAATTCCCTTAGAGCCAAATACAAAACCAGTGAGTGTAAGGCCATACCGATATCCCTACTACCAAAAAAATGAAATCGAAAAAATGGTTAAAGAGCTCCTACATGCAAGATTGATTCGACCTAGCAGCAGTCATTTTTCATCTCCAGTTCTATTAGTTAAGAAGGCGGATGGATCTTGGCGATTTTGCGTGGATTACAGAGCACTTAACATTATCACAGTCAAAGATAAATATCCAATCCCAGTCATAGATGAACTCTTGGATGAACTCAACAGCGCCAAATTCTTCTCCAAGTTGGACTTACGAGCAGGTTACCACCAAATCCGTGTGAAGGAGGCGGATGTTCCAAAGACAGCCCTTCGTACACACGAGGGACATTACGAGTTTCTTGTGATGCCATTCGGACTCACCAACGCTCCTGTAACTTTTTAGAGTCTCATGAATGATCTTTTTCGTCCATATCTTCGGAGGTTCATACTTGTTTTTTTTTTTACAACATATTGGTGTATTCTAGAACTTGATAAGATCACCTCTCGCATCTTCATCAAGTTTTAAAAATTTTATCAACTAACAGCTTGTTTGCCAAAGAGTCAAAGTGTCAATTTGGAGTTTTGCAGGTTGAGTATTTTAGGTCATATCATCTATGAAAAGGGTGTGGCTGTTGATCCTACTAAAATACAAACAGTCATTGATCTACACCAACGACGACAAAGGGGGTCTGTGGATTTCTTGGTTTGGCTGGATATTACTGGAAGTTTATTCGCAATTTTGGGTGTATAGCAGCACCTTTGACCAGGCTCTTAACTAAAGATGGCTTCCATTGGAATAAGGATGCAGTAGTGGCTTTTAATCAATTAAAAACTGCGTTGACTTCTCCACCTGTTTTGCGCCTAACGGATTTTTCCCAACGCTTTGTGATCGAGTGTGACTCAAGTGGGATCGGAATTGGAGCCATCCTCTCTCAACAAAACATACCAGTAGCTTATTTTAGTGAGGCCTTAAAAGGTTCTGCTTTGGCGTTGTCTACATATGAGAAAGAAATGCTTGCTATCGTGAAATCAATCTGAAAATGGCAACCGTATTTACTCGGGAAACCATTTACAATTCGAACTGACCAAAAAAGTCTCAAATATATGTTGGAACAACGGATCACAACACCAGCACAAACTCGATGGCTACCTAAGATCCTCGGGTATGATTATGAAATTGAATATAAAAAGGGGCCTGAGAATCAGGGTGCAGATTCATTATCTCGAATGGTGGAGTTTTTAGCAATTTCGCTACCCCATGCAAATTGGTGGCCAGTTCTTCAACGGGAGGTGCAGCAGGACACATTTATAAAGACCTATCTCGGAGGAGCTCGTCTCAGTTTAACCAACTGCTACAGAGAGATGGAGTTTGGTTCAAACGTGATAGAGTCTACTTGAGTTCTACTTCATCACTGATTCCTAAGATAATCTTTGACTGCCATGCATCCCATGTAGGTGGGCATTTTGGTTACCATAAAACTCTTGCCCGCATCAAGCGTAGTTTTTTATGGCCTAACATGAGGCGGATGGTGAAAGAATTCTTGCGACATTACGACATCTGCCAGCGATATAAAGCAGACAATATGAGGCCCGCTGGACTATTATAGTCGCTACCCATTTCGAAACAGATGTGGACTGACGTTTCAATGGATTTCATAGAAGGGTTACCATCTTCTAATGGGTATATTGTCATCATGGTGGTCGTGGATCGGTTAACGAAGTATGCCCACTTTGTGCCCTTAAAGCACCCTTTTACTGCTGTAATTGTAGCCAAGGCATTTGTCAGCAATGTGGTTCGCCTACACGTTATTCCCACTTCGATTGTTAGTGACCGAGATAAGGTATTTATCAGTTTGTTTTGGCGTACTCTGTTTCAACTACAAGGGACCAAGTTATACATGAGTTCTAGTTATCACCCACAATCTGACGGCCAAACTGAGTTGGTCAATCGCACCTTGGAACAGTATCTACGCTGTTTTGCAGGTGATCAGTCGCGCAAGTGGCTGGAATGGATTCCCTGGGCTGAGTTCAGCTATAATACAGCCACTTATTCTTCCACCAAACTATCGCCCTTTGAAGCTGTCTATGGCATTCCGCCCCCGAGCTTATTAGCATATGTACCCGGTACTTCACGGGTCCAAGCAGTGCATGAATACCTGTGAGACAAGGATTCTATTTTGCGTGAGTTATGGCAGAATCTTTTCCTCGGGACCGTATGAAATCTCAAGCGGACCAGAATCGACGAGAAGTAAATTTCCAAGTGGGGGATTATGTGTATTTAAAGTTACAGCCGTATCAATAGACATCAGTGGTCTTTCGTGGCTCCATGAAGCTTGCCGCACGTTATTTTGGTCCGTATCAAATCATTGAAAAGGTGGGCTCGGTTGCTTATAAGTTAGCTCTTTCGCTTGGTTCTTAAATCCATAATTTTTTTCATGTTAGTTTACTACGTAAGCATTTGGGATCAGTACCACTTGCTTCTCCACGACTTCCTCCAGTGTCAGAAACTTCAACACTTCTTCCACAGCCTGAGGCTATCTTGGATCGGCGTGTGATGCGTAAAGGTAATTATCGCCCAAAACCTCATATATTTGTTAAATGGGCTGGTGCGCCAGTGGAGGATGCCACCTGGGAAACTGATTGGCGTTTTGCCAAGACATACCCTGATTTCATCCTTGAGGACAAGGATATTGTGAGTGGAGGGGAATGATATGTGCTCGTGCGCATGGGATTGCATGCATGCCTTCAGACCACGTATTGAAATGCATGGGACGTATGAAAATGCATGGGATTACATGCACGTCTTCAACTTTTAAGCGGGAGAGGGTGAGTGGAAGATTTGGTAATCATCAAGACTTGGGCAAGTTTGTTAGACCTTAGTGGTTTCCGTTGAATAATCATGAGTGCTGATTTTTCGGCACCAGTTTGTTATTTTCCAGATTATCTGCTACTGTTATTCTATCTTTTAGCTTAGGTGTTTAGTTCAGAGACTATATATGTAATGTGTAGCTAATGGAATAAGGATATAATAAGTTTAAGCTTTTGGCAACACTTCCTCTCGTCTTTCTTCTTCAGCTCTAGCTCACTTGCTAACTACAAATTAAACATATCAAATGCACACAATCATCGTTATGTATAACTCCACAAGTTGATTGCAACTCAATTAATTGTGATGATTTTTCAAAGTTCGCGCGTAGATGATGAAACTAGCTAAAAGGGAATTTCTTCGTAAACCCATCCATATGCATATGTCACCAAGTTTGTTGGCTTTACAATTCTCAGTTTATTCAATTACGATTAAATCTTAAATTTTCATTAATTTGACCATCACTATAGTTAATAAACATGTATATGTTACAATCTGTAGTTAATCCTTTATTACTCTCTCTAATTCGTTGTTATCCAACAAGGATGAGTGAGGAGCAAAGAAAAAATTAACGAACTGACAAGTAATTAGATTTCAAATGAAAGAAGGGTTATTTTTGGATTTTTGAACTGTGCATTGAGTAAAATTACACTTTTAAAATCTAAATGATGGGTTTATTAAGTATATAGACGTAGAGAGAAAAATTATGGATTCAAATGGACCTACCTTTATTCTAATCTAATCTATTTAACAGACCATTTGGTATTGTAGTTTATGGAAAATGTTTCAATTGCCGACTGAGGTGACATTATTCTAAAATTATTTGATGAAAAAATTGTAATGTATTTATTATTTTTCTAAATTTACTGTCTAAAAGTCATATTAGTAAAGTGTAATTAATTTTATTTCACAATTGAAATTTTTATTTCATAACAGCTATGGCTTAAAAATCACAACACCATAAAATCAAACAAAACTTGAGTATCTATGTGGTACTGATTTCTTTATAAAAAATAAAGAACTCTTATTAATTTCAAAACTATTTGTCAAATATTTTGTGTTTTTTTTTTTTTTTTTTTTTGCTATGGAGTATAACTTTTGCTTTTGGATAATTAAAAATAAATAAAAGGCTAGTGATTATTTCAACATCTCAGTAACTCAATTTTCTAAAGTTTATATAAGTGAAAGTGAACTAGATATTATTGTATTTTATTTTATTTTTTTAATTTGACGACGCTTAAGTTGAGGGGTGCGGCTACGGCTACTATAATCTTGTTGTGATGGCCTATATATTTTTTTTTAATTATTGAAGATATAAAGAGTTTTTAAATCAATAATCATTTTGTTTGTGTGTTTATACGTATGTGCTCTGATTACATTAGTCGGTAAGGAAGTACAAACTTTTCCCTTTGAAATACTGTGCAGATTTTTTAAACTAAACAACTATTTTTTTTTTTAAATAACTTTCTATAAAATTCTTATAATCAAGAGAACTAAAATTAAGAATATCTATTAATGAAGGCTTGAATCCTTACTCTCATTATTATAAGTGTGAGAATTCTTTCATTGAACTAAAGGTGAATTAGTAATTTTCTACGTAATTCTTAATCACTTGATAGTCGGTACAAGTTGAACAAATAAAAATGCACTTTTGAACTGATAATTTAATAAGGAAAAAAAAGGGGGTTCCACCAGGATCCGATCAGGCACTTGGGAATTGTAGGAACTAACATGGCATGTGAAAATTGTTCAGATAGCCATAATTTAGGTATCATAAGTAGGAGTCAATCTGATTAGAGGCCCAGAATCACTTTGGCAGAATCACTTCCAATCTGGACGAATCAAAATCGTGGCGCAAACATCACAGCCATTGCCATGTAAGCCTTTTGCAGAGTCACATGTGATCTGGTACACGAGATTTTAAGCGGAGGCAGGCAGGCACCTGTTGTTACAACTAGCAAATTAATTATAAATTATTAAAACAATGAAAAAAGAGACAAATAAGGAAGAAGATAACGAAGGCCAGCCTCAAAAGGGGATATCTCAGGGAAAAAGATACGCCTCTCATTTTTCAATTTTCTTAATTTTTATTTATTTATTTTAGTTTTATTTTATTTTACTTGAAAGTTCTATAAACAGGGGCACGTGGCATTGAATAGGCTTTGAGTTGAGTTCAATCCCCAATTTGTGGCTCTTAATTTTTCTGTAATTTATATTCGCTACACTTTTCCTTTTTTGTGGCCCAAAGCCATCACATCATGATTCGGGCTCCACTTTTATCTCTGGTTTATCGTTTCATTCGTTCCTCTGTGGTACATTGTACCATTTCTGCTTGTATTGTGGCCGTCCATCTGTGGACATTACTGTCTGACGGCTGATGACTCATGAGTGTTGACAAACAAAGCCATCAACGAGAGATTTTTGGGTACGGAGCTGGCTAAGTTACAGATTCTGTAACATACAGATCCAACTTAGCCAGCTCCTGATTGGTTAGCTAGCTACCAAACAAAAACAATTGCATGCTTTTTCTCCATATGCAGGACAGGTGTGGTGCATGCATTAGCTGCGTATGTTACAGAATCTGTAAGGTAGACAGGTCATTTGGGTACATATTGATTAGACACATTCATTCTTATTCAGAACATCAAATTGAATTAAAAAATAAAAACTAAAAAGTACGTGAAGTTGATAATGAGGACCCTTAGGGTGTGTTCGGTGCACCGTATTGGACTGTATTATATTGTGTTGGACTATATTGTATTAGAATGGTATGTATTAAATTAGTCTGTTGTATAAATTATAAAATATTTGGTACTGAGTTGTACTGTATTATTATCAATTATCCTGTGTTTGGCATATAACATGTACTGAATTGTCTTAATGTTTGTTAAAAGTAAATAATTTAAGTAAATAACTAACCTTGTTATATTAAGTATCATAATCCATGTTATATAAAGAAAATACTCATATACAAATTTAATATTTTTTTATTTGTTTCTAGATTTATGTAACTATAAGTTTCAATAAATTTTGGCACAAAATTTTGAGCTACATATTAAATCATTACCATAATTCTTACCTTAAAATATTAACAAAACATTTTAAATTTAAATTGACAAATAAACAAATCACAGAGTATCACATAAATATAATGTCACAACACTAAAATAAAATTCCTAAAGAAAAATATATTATCCATGGTTTCCAAGCCATTCATTATACATTGCATCTGCCAAATCATTTCTCCACCCAGTCCATTGATCTGAAGCTTCAAGAGTGGTTATGTTATTTGCATCTTGTACTTCATTATTGTCTATCTCAAGTAATTCATGCTCTAATAGATCTACTGACATTTCTCTCCTAATTAAATTATGCAATAAACAGCAAGCAGTAATAATATGGCACTGCGTTTTGATTGGATAAAAAGATGGACTTCGTAGTATAGCCCATCGCATTTTGAGTAAGCCAAAACATCGTTCTACAACGTTTCTTGTAGAAGAATGTTTCATGTTAAAAAACTCTTCTTTGTTTTGAGGAGCACACCCATCTCTCCATTCTGACAAGTGATATCGTGTTCCCCTATAAGGTGCAAGGAATCCTTCAGCATTTGAATATCCGGCATCTACAAGATAGTAGTAACCTAATCATTTTACATAAATATTAGTTAAAAAATATAGCTTATGGGTAATTTGAATAAAATAAAAAAATAAAATAAAAAGTTAATCATAAGTCATACCTGTTGGAACTCTTAAACCAGTTGGTTTGCTTATGGCATCACGAAGTATTCTAGAGTCAGATGCTGACCCTTCCCATCCAGGCATCACGAAAATAAATTTCATGTCTCGCGAACAAACTCCCAAAACATTAGTCGCAATCTCACCCTTTCTTGTTCGATATCTTGGTTTATCATTTTCTGGCACACGTACTCTTATATAAGTTCCATCTAATGCTCCCAAGCAATTCTACATACATTAAAAAGTAAAATAATATATAGATAATAAGCTCTTGCACTTTTATGGTTAATTAAAAAAATGTAGTATAAATAGTTAAATACCTTGAACCACCTCCACCTCCCATCAGTATAATTTTCTGGCACAGGTTCGGGTGCTTTTAGTAAGAGACTTTGTAACCGTAAGACTCCTTTTAACACTGAATTGAAGTATCTACTAACAGTTTCACCGGATCGGAAAAACCTACTACTAATTGTGCGATTCTTAACATGGTGAGATAGAATGTGCAAAAACATACAAACTTGCTCTTCAACAGTCACCAAACCATCAGCCTTTACCTTTCCTCTTGATCGAAGTAACTCACATAATAAACCAAATGTTCGTCTATCCATTCTAAGTTGATGCACACATTGTAAGTCACCATTGCCTATTATGCTATCTAGGTAATGCAACTGACTAGCATGGTTTATGAATGATTGACTACGAATCATTTTCCTTTCATTGTGTTTCTTAATCAACTCCAACAAGCACAAATACATCATTATGGATAAGAACACTAATTGTAGGTGCCAGTTGGTCAATAATATGTAAAGGGCAAATTTTCTTCTTCTTTCCATATCTAAAAACAAATAGATAAAAAACATCAATTACTAACAAATCCTAAAACATGGAAAAAAAAAACTATTTACAGAATCACAGCTCTTTTCCCAATTATTAGATAAGAGCATTAATGCTAGAACTCACGAGAAATAAAACATAAATATCAAATCAGAACTTCCAAATATCGTAAATAGAAACAAAAACAAAAACAAGTAGATATTGAGACTTTTGTACCTAATAATAAATTAATTACATCTTTATTACCTTAGGCATTTCCCAATAATAACATAACGAAATCAATGAACAAATGTCAACTATTTCACTTTTTCCGAATGACTAATGCATGATATTTATTATGTATCTAAACAAAATCTGTGCAAAACATACCTAGCAAATGAAGGAGAACCCATAAAACTTCTGAAAGTTTTTTATAGGAACTTGGGAGCAAGACGAAATTTCCTTTGAAATTAATATGGATCTAGTTAATATTTGAATGGTTAATAAAGATTTGTTAAAGTTAAGTGCTGAAATTACCTGCATCAAAAGGATTTGGTAAAAAGCTGTCCGTATGGTTTTCAAAAGTGAAGAAGAAGATGATATGGGTTGTGGACTTTTGGGTTCTTGTACTTTTTCTTTTTACTTTATTGACCAAGCTAATAAAGACCCGGGGGTTGGTGCGGGTCTTTATTGCACACCCAAATATGTATTGATTTTACTTTTTTATACAGTACATACCAGTTGAATATTTTTACCAAACGTGGGTTAAAAAAATAAGTGCAATACATACCCGCTTAATACATGCTGCCAAACATGCCCTTAATGCAGAAATAAACGGGAATTTAGACGGGGGCAAAATTATGGTATGATAGTGGTACCATATTACAGTTAAATTTAATTATTAGATTCAGCTCATAATAATTTCTATAACTTGATTTAATGGGCGGATTCAACTATAATATGATACCATTATAGTACCATAACTGGATCTTTCAGATGATTATATTTTTTCATGAACCTAAAATTAGATTTTTTTTTAGATAGATTTATTTAGCGTTAGTAAACTTAGCATCAAGAGTATGTTGTTTGGTAATTTGATGAGTTTCTATAACTTGATTTAATGGCCGGATTCAACTGTAATATTGTACCATTATAGTACCATAAATGGACCCTTCAGATGATTATATTTTTTTGTGAACCTAAAATTAGATTTTCTCCGAGATAGGTTTATTTAGCGTCAGCAAACTTAACATCAAGAGTATGTTGTTTGGTAATTTGGCGGTTTTTTTTTTTTAAATTTTTTTAAAATAAAATGAGAAAATAAAAAGATCCCTCCTTGAGCAACTATTTGTAGATAAAATAAAAAGATCCCTCTTGAGCTACTATTTGTAGACCTATACTCAAAGTTTGGCCCAAAATCTCATCAATTCATTTCTAATCGCTAATCTAATCTCTTTATTTTGTTTATTCATTATGTAATGGTCTTTAAGTGATTCACGTCATTGCTTGTTAGCATGCTCCGAAATTCTAAATTCTGTAATGTTTTCCATTGATAACATGTAATGTAGTATAGCTGGTTCATTTTATGGTACCTACAATACACTGATGACAAATTTTTAATATTATTCGTACCATTTGTATGTATTATTTTTATCTAATTTAAGTTTAAAATCACTACACAAATATATTTATGTCGCGATTAATTGTATTTTGTTAATTCTTTTTTATCCCAAAGAACCATGTTGTATTTTTAAAATTTTTAAAATTATTTAATTATATTTAGACTAAATTAATTGAAATAGAAATATAAAACAAACAGCGCCTAAGTAGTAGTATAAAACTATGCATATTGTTTAAATGAAAATATTTTAAATGAGTGACACGATTAAAAAATATGAGATTTTTAATACAATAAATAAATAAGTTTCATTTATTTGGGTCTACATTTGAACTGATGCAGATTGAACCGAACTAAATTGGGGTCTCAAGTTGTAAAATTGATTTTGATCTTAATAAAATTAAAAAAAAAAAAATAGTAGTATTGTGTCGATTTGACAAATTATAAAATACCAAATGTATGTGATTTTTGATCAGTTTACATCATAACTGATAATATACATTATACAATGACCCGAAGTCACTAACCGTCTAACCCCATATAATTTGTTGTTGTAGATTTAAGAGTTGGTGATTATAACAACGGATCCAGCTAACATGCCCCTAGGGTTACGAGCCGTAGGATTAGATGGGTTTACGGGTGAGTTATGAGTTACGCTTACGCGAGGCTTTTACGGAAAAGAAGCTGAGGTGGCAAAAAAGCTTAATGGCAATCTCGTGGGGTCCAGCTCATCTAATCACAAGTCTGTTGCAGACTACAATATCCACTTGGCCACCCGTCTTTGTCTCTCCCTGTTTTTGTTTTTTTTTTTAAACAAAAAAAAATCGCATTTTTTTAGAGGTCATAGATATTTTCTTTAATTTTTGCTTTAATTAAGTCCACTCGCAGCTGCATATAGAGAAATGAATTCCACATTTCTGACGACAATAATAATTATGTAAATTTTGACTTTGGGACAAAAACAATTCATCCGTTCATAGCACCAAATGTGGCACTAAGTGGTTCTCCCACTAATGACAGTACGCATATACAATCCGATAATGCAATTCATTTTTGCTTGCATTAAAATATACCTTAAAATAAACTTAAATTCCTTTTTTCAGTTATTAATAATGTTAGGGACAATAAATATAAAAAATAAAATTTATTTATAATTATCAATAATTATTAATTTTATCCATGATATAAAACATTATTAACTATTTTGTTGTGAAAGTTATATAAATTAAGATTTTAAAATTACACTTCAATTATTATTATTATTTTTATTTGGTTGTTCAAAAAAGTAATCTTAAAATTCAAATATTAAGATTTTAAAATTACACTTCAATTATTATTATTTTTTTATTTGGTTGTTCAAAAAAGTAGAGAGGTAGGTAAATCCAAATTAATTTTTAAATCCCAAACTTTACTCAGCATTTAAATTCAAGTGGTTAGTAAAATAAAAATACATGGAAATTACTCGTTCAATTTTCTAAGGCTACTCTTTAAATATTTGGATTAATAAATTCAATAGTCAACTAAATGCATATGTTTAAAAAGACTTAATAATTTACTGTAAATTTAAATGTAAATTGAACTTCCATGAAAAAAAAAAAGAGAATGCAATCTAAACTATGATTTTGCGTTTTGCGAGCTCAACAAATAAAATCAAGTATTGATTTTCCTATTTTATTTATCAATATATAATGTAAAATATGTATGAAAATCAAAAGAAAATAACTTACTTTTAACATTTGTTTTTTACCGTGAAATTGCAATTTGCCTCTAAGGGTGTGGTCGGGTTATGGTAACAGCATGAAGTTTATAGCAGTTGAGGGTCCAGGTTCGAACCTTGAGGAAATTTAGAAAAAAAAATTATTTGGGTTTAACCCACCCTTTACTTAAAAATTTTTTTTTAATGATTTTTTTCGAAAAGAATAGGTGAAATTATTGAAGTAATTTGAGAACCATACATTATTCAGGTACAACTAAAGTTTAGTACTCGCGCGAGTAGGAAACAAAGGGCAGATGAAATATCTAATTTGACAGTAAAATGGAAGGCCCCCGCAAAGCTTCTTCATTTATCTATCCATCACTCCATTACCAATTTCAATATCTTATCTGAAACGAAAAATAAAAACAAACCACATCACAAGAAATCGCCGCGTGTCAAGGCTCCCCGTTGATTTTGAGCCACGAGATTCCAAGTCTCTTCTCGAATTTTCCATGGAAACCATTTTTGAATTAAATAAATTATTCAAATCCGACGTGGCAGTGGCCCCCCCTCCCCCACAACTCCGTTACAGTCTTTTTAACACCCAATTAATTTTCGTCCTCCTTGTTTCTTCAATTCTCATTCTCATTCTCATTCTCATTCTTATGCCTTGTTGATTCTTTTATTTTTTTTTTTGTTTCATTGCTTCCGTCCAATAAACTCCACTTGTACAACAAAGTTAGCGAATCTGTTCTAAGTTTTTAGCTCCGGCGCAGCAAACAAAATTAAAGTGAAAGAAAGACAAATTCGGCTTTCAATTTGTTTCCTGTTTTTGTCAGATTTTTCTTTTTGCTGGTGAGTTTCTGGTCCGCTTACTAGATTTTACTTAGTTTTTTTTCAGCTCAAGAGATATTTCAAGAAACACAGCGCAACCACAGATTAGCTGTCTATACTGTTTATGATTTTTCTGTTATATTATTCTTAGTTTTTACTCATAAATAAGAGTTTGTTCTTGTTTTAAATTTAAGATCTTTTTTGAGATTAGCCAATGAAAATGAAGAAGAAATGATTATCATTAATGCTATTATATATTTCAAGTAAGTTACTTTTATAGAGTTAATAATTATTGCTTTTCATATTTATATTCATTATTGTACCGGAACTATGTTATTTATACTGTTGAAATTTTGTTCTGATACATTTTTATTGAAGAGAGATATGGTCCATTTAGTTTAGATTAGTGTTGATGCTGTTGGAATTAGAAATTAAAAGCAGTTATTTATTTATTTTTGTTTGCGGTTAAAATTAATTTATGAGGAAATTTGTGATCTGATTTGAAGGTGGCGATGTCAAATAGCTTGTATTCATTTGAGAATGACTCCTTGCCCAAGGTTCGAACTTTTTTTTCCCCAAAATTTTATCATTATCTGTTAAGTTTTTCTAAGACAATTAATGTAATAGCAAGGAAAATTTTTTAGCAAGGAAATTTTTTATTGATTCAATCTTTTTAAACAGGTGAGAAAACCTTACACTATTACGAAACAAAGAGAAAAATGGACTGAAGAAGAGCATCAGAGGTTCCTTGATGCTTTAAAAATGTATGGTCGAGGATGGCGGCAGATAGAAGGTAAGCTGAATGTGGATGAATGAATTCTTGAATCATGTTGACAGTATGTAGTCGAATCAGATGAAGTTACTACTATTTCTATGCAGAACATGTAGGCACCAAAACTGCTGTTCAAATCCGAAGCCATGCTCAAAAGTTTTTCTCTAAGGTCGAATGCTCTAAATCAAGTCATTAATTTTGTGTTTTGTTTAGATCAGTTTACAGACTCTTATAGTACAAATGTTCTTAGCGGGGTTTATTGTAGTTGCTTATTATCTTGCATCAACAGATTTTCTCTTATTGATGTTAGGTGGTCCGAGAGTCAAATGGTAGCTCTGAGAGCTCCATCATGGCAATTGAGATTCCTCCGCCACGGCCTAAGAGGAAACCTGTACATCCATATCCCCGCAAATCCGTTGATTCACTCAAAGCAACATCTGTCTCAAATCAACAAGAAAATTTTACATCCTCAAATGCATTGGTTTCAGATAAGGATAGGCAATCACCAACCTCAGTTGTATCTGCATTTAATTCCGATACATTGGGCTGTGCAGCCTCAGATCAACAAAATGGATGTTCATCACCAACTTCCTGTACCACTGAGATGCATTCTGTCAACTTATTACCTATTGAAAAAGAGAACGAATATGTTACATCCATCTCATTTCCCAAAGAAGAGAAAATTTCTACATTACCTGCCCATTTATCAGCCAGTTCAAATGTTGAGGAATTAGTGTCCGTGGTAAGACTATCTCTTCTTGTAACCTTAGTTTATTTCATCTATTATTCTATATTTCATTATGGTTCAGACTTTGACTCTCTATATTTTTGATGTTGTTATCGACAAAATTGAATCTCAGTCCAAGGACTCTGTATGTCCTAAAGGAGATGCAGCAGCGGCACCAAGTTGCACAAGCATTAAACTTTTTGGAAGGACAGTTTTGGTGACAGATTCTTGGAAACCATATTCACTGGGTGCTGATAGTTACAAGTCACCAATATCAAAGAGTAGTCAAGAGAATCTTGATGTTGATGAAGAAAATTTTGTCCAGTCAGCCCCATCAAAGCATTTGGATACACATTTATTACTTGGGATGGTTTCTAGCAATTGTAATCCATCCTCACATATAGGTCCTGTTTTTCAAAATATGGAGCTTCAAAAAAAGAGGACCAATGTTGCAGAAGCAAGCCCCAATATTTACCTGCCGTGGTATTCTTTGTATCGAGGTGTACCATATTTTCACCTTATGCCAATTGGTGAGAACCAAGCTGCAACACCTCTAGAGTTTAGTGTGAAAGACAAGGAAATTCTGAATGAAAGGTCTTGTTCTGGTTCAAGTGCTGGTTCTGTCAGTGAATTGGAAAATCGGGAGAAAAGTTCTGATGTGGCTGTTGATTCTCAATGTCCACAAGTTTGTCCTTTGTCACAAGCCAGCCCCAGCAATTGTATGAGAGGGTTTGTGCCATACAAAAGATGTTTAGCAGAGAGTGAAATAAGATCATCTGTAATTGTGTCAGAAGAGCGGGAGAGGAAAAGAGCTCGTGTATGCTCATAGCACCTTACGACTCCCCTAATTGACTGGTAAGACAACCAAGCTGATTTAGGTAGCACAAAACAGTCAATGATGCTTCAGGGGATGATACTGATTATGCAAATTCTAGCTAATAATTATGATTGGGATTGGATTATATTGTCAAGTTCAATTCCATGCTCCCTTTAATCTGCCCCATATATCACAACAAACAGAGTGGTAGTGGAAAAGTTGAGGAGCTAACTAGGGGATAATTTATGCAGTACATTTGTGTATAGCTCCATAATTTGAGTGACAGGAAATGATAGAGCGGAAGTCGTACGGTCGCTTCTTCAGGCTTCATTCAGCATTTTAGACCCTTGTATGATTTTTTCATTTGGCCGTCGATGTTGTTTCACAGTTATAGCTTACTTCAACCGTTGTATGTCTGTTTTGCCACTTACTTTAGTTTCAGATTTAGGGTGCATTTGGAATTAAGGTTAGGCAGTTGTAGTTTAAAAGTTACAGCATTAAAGTGTTTGGTAAATATTAGCTGTTGTGTAAGTTATGTTAATATAATTTTTTATTTATATAATGAAAAATTTATTATATCTTTAATAATTTTATTTAAATTATTATTTAAAATTTATATTTATTATATATTATTAAATTTTATCATAATTACATTTGTTTTTTCACAACAGCTGTCGACAACACTTTAATTTTAAACGCACCTTTATGCGAGGTGGCTATGGCGACTTTATTTTAGTACAAAGTCCTCTAACTTCTTTGTGATTCAGCCTTGATTTTATAGTTGGTTTGATTACATTAACTCTTGATATTGGTGGTTCATAATATATGTGCCTAGGAAAAGACGACGATATGGACCCAGAACTTTGTTCAAAAAGAAAAAAGAATTTGTTTGTGACTTTAATCTCAAGCGTATGTTCTCGTCTAAATGGATGATCGCTGAGATTTGAAAGCCAAGATTACGTGTGTTATCACGTTTAGGAAACTGTCTTAGCTTGTCTTAGTTTTTCAGATTTTATGAAAAAATTGGATTAATTGTAAGTGGAAAAAAATTTAACTTCATCGATAATGTTAAAATTTAAAATTCAATCGTGAGAGGTTACAAAAGTAAAAAAAAAAGAGAGAGGATCCTTGTTGATTTGTCAAGTAAGTTAGGACAAATTAAGTTTAAGCTTATTATACGCAATGTCTACAAATTAGTTTATGGATATTTCTAGTTTTCTTTTACTTAAATTAATGTATATATCTTGCCCAATTGTTTTTAAAAAGGGGTGTGTTGATGCCAAAATCGGCTCGTCCTTGGACCGACCAGATTCGTTCACCAACGTTTAAGTTATCCACTGCTGCACGAACCGCTAAGGTTGGAATTACCCTCCTTTCTCTCACTAGACCTGCGTTCACCAAAAACAGATCAGAGACGCCGGTGGTTTTGCCGGCGTAAACCCTCCGATGCCTAAGTTAGCACAAGGTGTTTACAGGAAAATAGTTAAAATTTGATTCAAGAGTGGTTCTAATTTGCTCGAAGTTTGTAATAAAATTGCCTGGTTTCAATTTGGCAGCGTTTTCCCTCTCTCAGTTTTGTTATCCCGGTCTTCATCGATTTCTTCTTCTTTTATAGCTGCTGTTTGTCCCATGTCTTCCGCTTACCCTCTATCCCCCTTTTTCTCGGGTTGTGGCAGCCCCTCATGGGGCTCTGACTGTTGCATTGTGGCAAACGTGGGATCTTATGTGTCCTTCAACGGTTCCGGGAAAGGCGCAGCAGCCGCGATTCTGTGGGATCGTGTTCCCGCTTTTCTGGGGAGTGTGTATCGGTTCGGTATTAACATCTGGTCGGTATACGCTCCCGTGCTCTGCTCGTACCCACGGCTGAGGTGATCCATGCCGGGGTGGAGGTAGTTGCATGGTCGACCTGGTGCTTTTATTAACTTAACAGGGTGGGCAAACGGTTCGGTTTTGATCAAACCGAACTGAAAAAATTCGGTTCGGTTCGGTGAGCAAAAACTGAATGGTTCTTAAACTAACGAACCAATTGGTTTTTGTTTAGTTCGGTTTTAAACCGAACCGAACCGAAAAATCGATCGGTTCGGTTTGATTTATTTAAAATATATTAAATGATTTATTTAAAATATATTAAATTGAAAATATAAAAGTCAAAAACCAAATCCCTAAATTTCAATTTGCAGCTCTCTCCCACGCCTCTCTCTCATCGCGTTTCTCCCTCTCCACACGGCGCAGACCTCTCTCCCATAGGGATGGCAAAACCCCGGGCGGGGTCCGGGTATCGCAATGACCGGACCTGACCCGGATGCATAGATGTCCGGGTCGGGTTGTGCCAGGCTTTAATCCGGGTACTCGGATTTTATATTTTTTAATATTATATGTGTATATTTTTTTTTGATAATTTTATAAATTTTAAATTTATTTTAATAAAATTTGACATGAAAATATGAATTTTAAGTATTTAAAACTTTATATATGTGTAATAAATGAGTCAAATAAATATAAATATTTAAAATAATATATTTTTATAATATCTTTTTAATAAAATTCGGATTTCGGGTTTATCAAAGATGCCCAAGACCGGCCCGGCTTCATACCCGGGCCGGGTAATAGCCTGTCCAAAACGCCTGGGTGCAGTCCGGGTCCGGACCGGGCGGGTATTTTTACCACCCCTACTCTCCCACGCCTCTCTCTTCCCTCGCGTGCACAACGCTTAGCACAACCCCTCTCTTCCTCGCTTGCACGGCCTCCCAACACAGCCCTTCAGCAGCGGTGTCGCTTTGTGGATTATTCTTCACGGGTGAGATCGGTGAATATTTATTAGAGGATTATTCTTCACGCTTTGTGTCAGGTCCTAAGTCTTGTTGGAAATATTTTATTTGAATGCTTTTGTGGCAAAACACGTGGATCGGTGAATATTTAGGGTAATTTTTAAAAACCTCTCCTGAAGTTTGAGGCTGTTGCAAGTAAATGGTCAAAATCATTTTATTTGTAAAAAATCCTCTGCCGTCAGTTAAATTTTCTCTTGACTGGTAGTTGACTTTGAAAAGACAATATTATCCCTAGTGACAATGCGATCCTTGTGAACCGAAAGCTGAAGTGTTTAATCGAATGGTTTAATGTTCTCCACTTCATTTATTTTCATTTCTTGATTATCCTGTTCTTATTTATTTATTTGAAATCCCACATCAAAGATTGGATCACTAAGTACCAAGGTGCGCCACCCCAAGCCCCCTTCCTTTTTTGTAGTATTCATAAAACAAAGGCTAAAAAGGATGTTAATGAAATCAAAGAGAACAACCCAATTGAACTTTTCCCAACATAATCGCATTACACCAGGCACGACCAATCCTTTTCAGACCGTCACTTTCAACAATTTCAACCAAAAAAAAAATCCCCCATAACTATAATCTCTTCAAACTCTTCTTCCTAGCATTTATTTTCTTCCTGTCAGCCTGGACTTTTGCCAGCCCAACTTCTTTCTTTTGTGTAGTGGCGGAAGCGGGTGTTGTAGCAGACCCGCCGATTCCTATCTCCACTGTTGGAACAGCAGCGGATGGCTGATCCTGATTATTTCCTCCTCTAGTGGCTGTTGCGGAAGGAGCTAGTGGTTGCGCCAATGACAATGGTATTGCACCACCAGATGGTGTGTTGTTCTTCTGGTCCATGTTGGTGATAGTCTGGTCAACATTCAGTGCCGTTGTTGATTCAGAAATAGCTCCTGACTTGAATTTTGTTTTTGGCTTTGCATGAATCCCAGTGTAAATCCTGCAGAAAACTTACAATCTTCAGTGAACCGCGTAAAACGAGACTTACTTGAGTGGGTTGAGACGCTTCTCGAAGACTTTCTTCGCTTCGTCGATGTCTTTGGAATCTTCCAAACATCTGTTATGACACTCAAGGAAGAGCAGTTTGCTGCCAAAGTTGCTATAAGGAAAAAAGACGACGAAAAGATAGCTTCGTATTTGAAATCAAGAAAAAGATTGGCCAAAGAGATGCTTAAGCTTGTCAGTGCAATTCGGTGTATCGGCCAATACCAGGTACCGCCACCAATGCTGGCGTCCGTTGTGGATTCTGAGTTAGCCGGTGTCGTCACTGATGCTGTTCGAGTGAAATTTCTCCATCATCATCTGATTCTAGTACGCGATCAAGTGGCAGTCTTTTCTTTCTCAACGCCAAAAGCTGAAAAAAAAAAACATTACAACCCATTACAGGCCAGCTAAGATAAATCCCTGTATGATTTTCGCGCCAAGGATCGTACTGTCATTAGGGATAATATTATCTTTTCAAAGTCAATTACCAGTCAATAAAAAATTTAACTGACGGCAAAGAATTTTATACAAATAAAATAATCTTAGCCATCTACTTGGAACAACCTCAAACCTCTGGGAGATTTTTAAAAATTACCCTGAATATTTATCAGAGGAGGGAAGGCCTTGCGGCTCTGGGTTTGGTTAACTATGTTTCTTCCAACTCGTACGTCATGTCCGTATGCTTTGTGTTCCTATATTTGCCGGCAATAAAGAAATGAGAAGATGATCGACCATTGACAGCCTACTTGGTTTGTATAGATACGGACCTGGATTTTTTCATTGCTTCGTAATCTGGAGATTGATACGTGATTTTTTCAATCCAATGTTGGTTGAAGAGATTGATATGTGACTTTACTTGACTTATGCCAAGTTGCCAACGAAACCTTGGAGTTTGAGTTTTTTTTTTTTTTTTAATATGTACTATGGCTTGTTCCCTGTGTGCGGTGGAGTTTTATTGAATATTGATACATTATTATGAACTTTATTTTGCTTTTGATTTGAAGATTTTATACTTGTTTATTCATAATTTTATATATAATTTATTAATATTATGTGTGTAGAGTATACTTGGTAGTTAATGGAAGTATAAATTGCAAAATTAAGTAAAATTAGGTAGAAAGTATAAAATCTGATAATATTAGGATAAAATTGTAAAATCTAGAAAATAAAAAATTGGTTCTAAACCGAACCGAACCAAACCGAATTTAAGAACCGAACCGAAATATTTCGGTTCGGTTCGGTTCGGTCTTAAATTCGGTTCGAGTTTGGTTCATATTTTCGAGAACCGATTGGTTTTGGTTCGGTTCGGTTCGGGACCTAAACCGAACCGAACCGACTATTGCCCACCCCTTAAAACCTCCCTCAACACCATAATTTTATAGTATTATTCTTAATAGAAATTTAAATATTAATTTTCTTATTTTTATATCTTTAAATATCTTTTTTATATAAATATATATTTTATATTTTCAAGATAAAATACTAAACAAATGGCTCATTTATTTTTTTAAAGTTTTTTAAGAGATTATTGGTTATTATAAAAATAGTAAGAAAAAGTGGGCCGGTTGATGATATATCACTTCTTTTGTTTTTTGCGATAAATTTTCATGTAAATCCTCAACTCACTTTTATTTAACATTTTTTCATAAGTATTAAGTTAATTTCTACCTGCATCCGCATGTATATTTTAGTTAGCACCTTATACTATATTATATTTATAAATTTTTTATCTAATATTGCATTTGTATCACAATTCTACTCTTTACTTTTTTTTTTTTTTTGATAGACCTCTTTACTATTTTGAAATTGAATAATTGGCATGTTTAATTTAAAACTTCACACTCCTTTTTAGTTACAATTTTTTTTAAATATCAGAATTTCTTTTACATCCACTATCAAATTATTTCAATTTGTTTTTAAATATTATGGTACTTTTTTTTTAACATTCACAACAAATTATGTAATCCCAATAGTTCCATCACAAAAAATATTATAATTTTTTATATTTTTATTTTTATCATCTTATTTAATTCTTTAGTTTGTTGTTGTAAATAAAAATTCATCATCTCCAAATAGATGCTAAATGAATTTTATGTAATATGGACTGATATTTGTTTAGGGGTGGAAATTTTACCAAGCCATGTGTTATAAGAACGAGCTCCTTCTAGAATTGGGCTTGAGTAGAAATTTAGGTTAAATGGTTTGCGACCCGCTTGATCTTGTTGTTTGGTTCAAAGAGCAAGGTCCAAATATGTATTCAAGTGTTGATATGACCCAAATTGGATTGAATAGTTGCAGATGCTAGTATGTATGAAATCGCACACCAGGAAAGTTATTAGGAAAGACTGGAGGAGTCGCAACGGTCCCACTTAAAATTAAAACTCCTTACATTTTTATTGCCTTAGTGACAAGACTTTTCTAGACATGTACAAAACCATACGGTTGATCCACTCTGGCATTCGACCGCTCCTGTTATGAATAGTACGATATACGTGAATAGTATGGTATACGTGAATAACACTATATGTATGAATAATATCTCTACTCCAAATAATTACAATAAATGGCTCTAATATTACTATTAGTGAATTGGTGAGTGAAGTAGATACATGACTAAAATGAAATTGAGAAATAAATATCACACAGGAGACACAAAAATTTACGTGGTTAATCTTTTAGCCTAAGTCCACAGGAGAAGATGAGAGAAGGTATTATATTAGTTCTGTAGAGTTACAAGTATTGCGGTATTTACCTCACAACCCAAACCCCAATATACCCAAACTCTCAAATTACTAAACTAAGAACTTAAAGTTCTCAAAATACTCTCCCAATTGATGCTTTTCTCACACTACTCTTGATGCATTCTCCATGCCCTCAAGTCACCTGTAGGGCAAGCCAAGCCCAAAATATCAAATTTGGTTGGCTTTAAAATAATTTATTTTTGTTTTATCAAAATTGGTGGGCTTTAAAATAATAATTTATTTGTTAAAATAAATTATTATTATAATAAAATATTTTGCTTTGTCAACATTGGTTGGCAATATTTTATTGCCACCACTTTACTGTATTTAGACACTATCGCTGAATGCCTTGAACAGCTAGTCTGACTAAGCTCCACATTTTCTTTGCATGTTTCCATTGGGCAATGCTTGGCGCGAACTCTGCAGAGCATGTAACATATCTTGGGCTTGAGCCTTATGGGCAGAGTTAGGTTATTACGCCAAATCTCAATTTCTAGCTAGTAATATAAGCCTCCTTTGATTATGTGAGATGTGTAGTTGTAGGCGAGCATATCGCATAATCAAATTACCTGCCTAAAATTCATATCGAAAACAAAAATAAAGTATGGTTAGTTTAAAGCTTAATAAAGATATGATATTAATTGTACCTGTACATGGAATAGCCATCATGCTACTTATTTATTAGTCTAGAAGGAATGTGGTAAAAGATCTCTCGCACCTTTCTTGAATTTTGAGATAAGATCAAAATCTTACCCAATCCGTTGAACACAAGGAAATCTTACCATGCAAGTACTGTATAAGTTTTTCAAAGATTATCCGATAGAATCTACTTTTTCAGACAACTTCTGTCTCTTATAAGTACTACGGTCAATGTCTAATCTTGTTTTTTCTTGAAAAAAAAGAATGTAATAGTGTAGCAATCAATTGTGTATGTAAGAAATGTGTTTCATGGTTCATCAGCATAAACCTTTCAAAGATCTTAATTCAGATTTTAAAATGTCCATGTTTTATTCCAAAATCATAATGGCAGAATTCCCAGCTAGCTAGCTTAAAAACATTTGCGTGTTTTGTGGAAGTGGCTTAGGAAATCTTCCAAATTTTATTAATGTTGTCAGAGAGCTTGGAAGGGTGTTAGGCGAACGAAAAATGTGTTTATTGGGTTCATTCTAGAAGTTACAGCCATAGGTGAAAACGAGATTGTCCCTAATACACGTGAAAAACTTCTTGAATTGAATAATTATGTTTATTTTTTCATTGCTTTAATCGGCTAATTTAAAACCAAAGAAGTAATCTTCACTACTTTTTCATTGTCACAACAAAACAGGTATCAGAAACATATCGGTTTGTTAAATGTAAAGGATTTCTATAGTCTGTTGTTATTTTTTCTCGATGGCGCTGTGCTGCAAGGTTTTCTCCCTATACTAGCGCGAAGAGTCTTTGTTCATGTCAATATTGTGGATGAATTAATCGATATGTTATAGGCATATCGTCTCGAGCTCGTCCTAACCATTACTCACCTTATGTATAATGATGATAAAGGGAAAAACGATGGTAATAAAAGGAAGAAGGATGATGATAGTGAGAAGAAAGATGGTAAGGGCAAGAAAAAGGATGATGATGAGGACAAAAGTAAGAGAGCAAAATGTTGGATCTGAGTCTTCCACTGTGACCTTAAACTTTTACCGTTTCATCTCTCTCTCTTTTTCCTCTTTTTTTTGTACTAATGCAAATTAATAAATAAAATGAGATTTCATTATGAATACGTATTAACCAGTAGAAATTGCTTACCGATTATGACATTGCTATCTTTTTTTTTTTTTTTTTTCAAATAGTATGAATGATCCTGCATGGTTAGGATAAGAAATAATTTGTAAAAGATTTTCAGTGCAAGACACTTACTTCTTTTGAAGGTAAGGGCTAAAACTTTTTAGTCCCTTTGTCTAACTTTTGTATAAAGCTTGAGCTTGGAATACTATTAAAATACCCTAGTGACATTGCTTAATATATCCTTCGCTTAATTTCTGAGGGAGTATAAATCATATCTTATTAGAGAGATATAATGAAAAATTTTAATGTTTACCTTATTCTTCTACCTCTCTTTTATTTCTTCAAAGATCTTTTTGCTTGACTTTGAATTCTTGCAAGGCTTATAGCTTAGCTTAACAACCTAAGTTGTTGGAGCTTTTCGTGAGGTTTACTTGCATTTACATAACCCTAATATGTGAGCATCTCTTTCCAGGCTTTGTCCATTTACCCTTGGAGCAGGCATCTTAAGAGAAAAAATACATTCATAAGGGCATTTGCATATAGTGCAAGCTTCTATATGCTTAGGAAATATAGGAAATAACGTATGAATCGTACATATGCATTGGCATCTTTCATGAGGGTGTCCATGTGTTGGGCACATGTACAACTTTGTGAAAACATATCGCAAAGGCATCCTTTCTAGGTAAATCTCTAGTGGGGCGTCTGTAGATTTATAGGTATAAGGCGAATGACTTAAGCTTGTACTTTTATTATTATTGTATTTTTTTCACCTAAGCATTATGATCTGCCTTTACATATATTTAGCAATAATATCGCTTGAGCCACTTCCCACTTATAGGGTCGTGGAGGATCTGTCCTTCATCGGTGGAGAGCTGATAATAACCACTATCATGAGCTTCTCGGACTCTAAATGGTCTTTCATAGGGTAGGCAGAATTTGTTGGAGCTGATAGAACTTTTCTCACATAGTCAGCTACCTTGAGAACAAGATCATTTGCCCACTTTCATGTCTCTTTGTTTAGCGGCTTTGGCATATGCTTTTGTAATTTTCCGTTAGTAGATCATTCGTGATCTTTTGCAAGTTTCCTTCTCTCTTCCAAAGCTTCAATTTGAGCTAGGTGAGCCTCTCAAGATGTTTCTACTTCAACATTAGCCACTATGACACGAGCTGTAGGAATTCAACTTATAAGGGAATATGGTAAGAAACTGGTTAATTCTTTTGGCGAAATTCTATAGGCCCAAAAGGGTATCTGTGAGGTGTGTACTCCAATCAGCCTTGTACTTGTGCAATCTTGCTTAGGATCTTTAAAATGACTTTGTTGGTGACCTCAGCTTGGCCATTACCTTGTCGATAATATGGTGCTGACCTTCAGTGTTTAATGTTGTAGCGAGAAAGAGTAACGTTCACATGTTTGTTGACAAATGGAGTGCCATTGTCTGTGATGATTTTGTACAGTACGCCAAAGCGACATATAATGTGTTCACACAAGAAATTTGATACAATTGCTCCAATGACCTTTTTCATATAAGTTGCTTAGACCCATTTAGTGAAGTATTTTGTGGCTGTAAGGATCTAAATATTGCCACGTGCAAGCGGATAAATAAGCCCTGTTAAATCCAGCCCCCAAGTGTGGAATGACCATGGTGATGTCATATCCTGCAATGAGGTAGGATAAGTATGCTGGAGAGTCCTATGAATTTGGCAAGTATGACATTTCTTGAAAAACTTCTTGGCATCTTTTTCCATTGTAGGCCAATAATAGCCTAAGTTCAACAGTTGGCGATATATCTTTCTTTGGCCTTGATGTTCTCCACACTCTCTATTATGCTCTTCATGTAAAACTCCTTATGACTCATGGTAATCTAGACACTTCAATGGATTTTCATGTAATCCTTTCTGAAACTGGATATCATCTTCCTGAAATATCTCTTGACTGTCTATTTAATCTTACATGCCTCTTTATGATTCAAGAGTAGTGCCTCATATTGCAGATAATTAATATAAGGCTTTCTCTAGTCTTTATGCATGATGGCTATGCGGATTTGCTCTGCATAAATTAAGTTTTGGCACTCGGTGCAAGATGACTGCATGGCATGTGCTTATTCTTCATGTCAGGCCAATAATATCCCGTCCTTTGTATTTTTCTATAAAGGCTGACCTTGGGTTTTGTCGCACCAGATACTTCATGTTTTTCATTGAGTAACTTTTTACCATCTTGTTCGTGGACATATTTCATAAGGATACCGCCTGTCATGTGCTTAGAAAAAGCTCCCAAAATCAAACAATAATCCTTTGCTTGCTTGAGATAAAGGCTCTTTTTAGGATCATTAATTACTTTGATAATGGTAGTGCAGCAGTCTGTCTCATTTATTGCTGCTTCATGTTTGAATTCTTTTTCAAGGATTACTGGTTTAGTCTTCTGTAGAATTGCGACTTGAGCTATTTCTTCTACTAAATTGATTTTAGCTCCCAGCATGACTAGTGCATCACCGTACTTATTTTCTTGTCTCCCAACATGCTCTACTATGAAATTTTTGAAAGTTGCCAGGAGTTTTCTAATGTAGGTTGATATGGAGCTAATGCTAGTTCTTTTACAACAAAATCACATCATTAATCTGTTGGATTACTAGATTTGAATGTCCTACAAACGTGACTTTTTTGGCCCCAAGTTTCTTTGCTGTGAGTAGATCGGTAATTGCTGCTTCATACTTTGCTTTATTGTTGGGGCATGAAAAATTCAATTTGAAAGATAATACTGGAACTCTTTCAATAAGATCAATAATGACCAAACCTACACCTCCTGTTACTTTAGTTGAAGATCCATCAAATTAGATTGTCCACTAATCCTCAATTTCTAAGACAAAACAACTTCGATTTGAAATATCCCTAGAACATTCTTGCAATAAAAAAGTATCCTAATTTGTAGAGAATGTAGAGAATGTAGCAATCATGTCAATGTCTGCTTGGCCTTTGATGGCACTTGGAGTTTCACACATAATATCAAATTTTGGACGGAGTAAAAGCCAATTAGCTAGCTTTCTAGTAAGCCTTGGCCCGAGTAATAAATAGTGCACTAGGTTTGCCTTTACCATAAGATGTAACTGATGTTGTGCAAATTTTAATGAACTCGCAAGCGCACGAATCTATTGTAGTGTAGATTAATGGTGACGAGTGTCGATCCCACGAGGAGGTGGATTTTAATTGTGTGTAGAATTAATTCTGTAAATGGGTGATTGGATTTGTGGTGGAAATGATTTGGAATATACTACAACTTAAATTAAAATGGCGAGAATAAATTTTAAAATTGGAATTGAAATAGCGAGAATAAATTGAAGAGAATTCTATTGAAATGACGTACTTGGGTATCTGGATCCGTATCAACATGCATCATGAGCTAAATATTCCTTATTAATGCCAATTAAATCATGAGGGGGGAATCCACACCTCATGAACCACGCTCTAATCAATATGGTGCTAAGGGCTTATCGTGCCAAATAATAATAACCTTATACTAGAGAGCCGGTGTAACCAAGGCGGTATCTAGACAAGATCAGTATTATTTGTCGAGGATAAGTCAAATCATCCACAAAAACTAGAGGGGAAAAGAAAATAAATTTACCAAATAAAGCCCATGACACATGTTGAGACTTCACCTTCAACCCAAGCTTGAAAGGAAATTAGCTACTCATAATTGAACTAGGGGCAAAATGGGAATTTATTAAAATACAAAGAAAATACAAGATGGAGAGGGAATTACAGAAAATGGATCCCAAAAATGGATTCAGAGATATCAAATTAGGGGGGGGAGGCCCCCTTTTTATAGATACATGGAGTAAATCATGGCCATCGGATTAAAAACAGTTTAGACGCTCAGGATTGCGCCACGTCATCAGTCAACAGTCCACGGTTTGACCACGCGGATGAACAGTAACACGGTTTGACTCGGATGAACAGTAACACGGTTTGGTTGAAAATAATCCTGTGTGATGCATGTACCGTACGCGAGATTTTTCATCCACTGATATGCTGCCACGTCACCATCAACAGTACATAAGAATTTTAGCCCAACAGGATCGTGACACCTCATCAGTCAATGCCACATCATCGGTCAATGCCATCTCATCGATCCGTCTATGTGAACAGTGTTGTGAACAGTAACGTAGTTAGTACCGTACACGTGAATAGTACCGTTTTTCCTTCTATGCTCCTCCTAAGGTTTTCGACCGTCCTGAGTTCAAAAGTGATGTCCGTTTTGCCGTCTGATCTCTCCTTTATTGTGAAATGACTATAATGCCCCTAAAATACATAAAATACTTAATTAAAATAAAATACATGTAATTAAATCACAAGAAGGTTAAATACATAAAAGTAAGGGTTGTTAGTAAGACTTGAAATGTAAAATGACGGTTTTCTCCTTTATAAATATGCATTTTCTAACACTCAACACACTCCCCAACCAGCTTATTGCTAGTCCCTAGCAAATAAAGCGAAAACAAAATTCAAATTTAAAATATATATATTTTTTTAATAGAAACACTCGTATTTATTCCGTCAGATTAATGATAGCAATCAAATAAAAGTATAAGCATTATCTCCAGTCTAAAGCAACATCACACCCACATCAACCATCCACATGAATTAGCCCAGTAGACTTTGTTATAGCTACTTTCAAGAATGACATGTCAAACCCCAAAATCTCACTGGAAGTAGTGACACTCTCACAAAGAAATTAAAACCCAATAAACATAGTCACTCCAATGAATGGTAATTGAGAGAGAAAATAATAAAGAAATGATATCACATGCTCTCACCAAGATGAAATAAATATGCCTTCAGCTTAGAAATAATACGATCTCAAGTCAAACAAAATGTTAGTCAACCCACTTTATTTATCTCTTTTTTTTTTTTTATTATGCATCACTACATCTTTTTAGCCCATATAACTAGCTTCTACTTCAAACTATAGTTCCCTAAAATCAAGAAGGACTTTTATTAGGACGTAACGTAGGCTAGGGATATGGCTAACAAAGAAAGGAAATAGGGAAAACAAAGTGTATGTTTGAGAAAAATGCAAAGAATTTTTTTTTTTGGAAGTTGCAAGGTGGATTTCACCTATTATTTTTATTTTAATTTTTTCTTTTGAAACAACAAATTTTGTTTTTTTTTTTGTTTTTTTTTTGGCATAACTTTACTGAACAACATAATTATTTACATTTTCTCAAACATAAATAGGTGATGGAACTTATAAGACATTGGGTAATACTCTAAATCGGAGTGGGTCAAGATGATAAGTTGACAAAGAAAAATGTTTTTTTTTTTTTTTTTTTTAAAGGCTCAAAAGGGTTAACTATGGATATTTGATAAAAGGGATGGCTAGAAAGGCTCAAACGGATCAAAGATGGCCTTTCCATCGTCTTTTAGGGCTCTAAATAATCTTCCATATCTACTAGTTAGATGGGCCTCCAAATGTAGCAACACACTCTTTTTTATTTTTCTTTTTTTTTATTTTACAATTTTTTTTTTTTAAGGGTTAACTCAAAAGCAATTTAGAGATCGTGTGTAAAATAATAAACTGCTAAGCTGTATAAAGAGTGGGCAAAAGGGTTATTCTCCAAGAAAAATAATAGGCTCAAAAACTCACTTGGTACTTATTATGACATGTTCATTCCTTCAAGCAACTCACATTTGTCTCCGACATCAACATGTAAAGTAGCAAACATAGCGTAACATCACTTAAGACCAAAGATAATACAAATACTAAAATTTGAAATTAATCATGTCATCCAATGTTAAAACAAATCACAAATTTTTTTTTTTTTTAACAACATTCTACCCCCCAACCTATTCTAAACATGAAAGGAAAATATGCATGCAGAAATGTGAAAATGATGCATAAAAACTAATTAGAAAAGCTACACGTAAAATGATAGAAAACGAAAATGATTTTTTTTTTTTTAAGAAGATGCGTTTCTAGAGGAACTACACTCCATATTCAGCCATCTTCGACTCAAAAGTTGGAAAATGTATATTTATAGAGGAGAAATTAAAAAGAAGAAAAATAAACATAAACACATAATAAAGAAAAAGAAAATGTCTGAATTTTTTTTAAAGTTTTTTTTTTAAAATTTTTTTTTTAAAACGATGAAGATGCGTTTCTAGAGTCACTACACTCCATATTCAGCCATCTTCAACACAAAAAGTTAGCAACAATTAGTTTCTACAACAAAAAATTAGTAAAAACTTAACCAAAATTCCACAATTGTCGATTATTCCCTCCCCCCAACCAGAACGAAACGTTATCCTCAATGTTTGAAATGAAAGAAGTAGAGTTTAGAAGACATCACCTGGGTGGTGCAACACAGAAAACAATATTTACAAGCGGAGAGTTAAATCTAATTTGTACTTCTTACTGCGGCTACTGTTACCATCATTATGTGGATGCTCCAACACAAAGGTCCAGGGGTCTGGCTCCGGTTTATAAGCTTGTAACAGATCAAGTAGCTCATTAGCAGTGTGAGCACAAATAAAAAGTTTTTTCACATTAGAAGGAATGAAATAGTTTTTGATTGCATGGTTAAGAAATGTGATAAAGCCATCATAAAAGTTATTGACATTTAACAAACCGATGGGTTTCTGGTGGATGTGCAGATGGGCCCAAGATGCTAGTGTGATAAGTGCCTCTAGTGTTGCAAGATCTCCTGGAAGGAAAATAAAAGCATCAGCATGATTAAGCATTTCAGTTATTCTTTCTTGTATACCTGAGACGACTAACTCTTCTCCAGTTGATGAGTCAGACGAACTGCCCAATGGTTTGAGGACTCTTGGGATGATGCCTAACACTTGACTTCCTCTGATAAAAGCTGCTTCTGAGACCATTTTTAATAACCCTCAGTTACCTCCTCCATACACCAAGTGTAATTTTCTCGCTGCTATGCTTCGACCAAGATCTATGGCTGCCTCCACGAACTCTTTATGTTTGCCATAGGTAAATCCAGAAAGCACACAAATGTTCTTGAATTGTCTATTGGGAGTAGCTGCCATTGTGGTACTTCTCAAAAACAATTTGTGAGTGCTTGACAAAAGATAAATCACATTTAAGAATCTTGGTGATAGTGGGTCACAGCTGTGAATGAGGTAACATGTCAGTGTGAAATAACGCGTAAAGCACATGGCTCGCGAGTCAAAAAGGAAACAGTAAAAAGGAAAAAGCAAACAGTAATAAAATTATTAAAGACAATAATGCAAACAATAAAACAACAGTGAAATGAAATAAAATAACAGTAAAGTAAAAGGATATTTACACGTAGTTGCGACTGTGGCTCACATTTTCCTCTGGTTTTACGTCCAGAAACGGCTTAAACGCCCTCTATGGGTCGAGGATAGGCTTCCTATCCAGTTTTCTTATAAACTGGCAAACAGGGTCGTTTATAGTCAGATTCCCGAGACTATATCGTGCATGCTCTTTCTGGAATAATGGCCATAACTGGAGAATCGCTCCTTGCACATATCCACTGGGATGCGTTTCAAGAGACATAAGGATATCATCCAATGACTCCTTATTCAAGCCATCCCTAATGAATTGAATCTTATCTTCTCTGTTATCAGACACTATTCCTAAAGAACATGGGTTTCTATCGCAACTCATTCTGGCACACTTGTGACAAGCAACAGAAATTCTTCGAGCTCGTCGTTTTCTTGCGTAATTTCCTTTATCACAACCAGGCATGTATGCAATAAATTTAGGAGGTAACTCACCTGCCAATCGTACTTTAGCCTCGATTAACCAACGGATGTCTGCAGGTATGTTATTCCTCATGAGCAATCGCATGCGTTCAGACCGGGCTTTATAGATTGTAAGGAGGGCATTCTGAGGAAGTGAAGGGAATCGCTTGTGAAGCTTTGCTAAAATCTCGTTTCTATCCATACCTTCGCCTCAGAATATCAGTTATTATGAGAAACTGAAGTTAACCGACTTGATTGTCACGGAGTACCGTTATCCGCCACTTCACCGGGGTAACAAACTAAAGCACACAAACAGAAAAACAAATCAAAACACACAAAGAAAATTAAAATCATCCTCTTATTGAATTTACCTCAAGCTCCAACTGGATGTCGTAAACACTTCTCTCAATGTCTCTGAGTTGGCGTTCTAAACCCTCAACATAGGCTACTAACTCTGGTGGTTGTAGAGCCCAAATGCGTTGTGTTTTACAAAATTGAATCTGCTTTTTGAGATGAGTTTTGACACGTTGAAGTGGTTTAAGAATGTTCAGGAGGAACGGTCTAAGTAAGGTACTCATGAATAAAAATGATAAGAGAAAACTTAATAGTTAGACAAACACACTTATGCAAAAATAATTTCAATTAGCAAAAGAATAATAAAAAGAAAGAAAGAAAAATCAAATCAACGAAAAGAAAAAACAAATCAATTCAAATCTGGTGGGTCACTCAAATTTATTTCGGTGTCTTCTCCATGTGGTTGGTATTCTAGATATGGCTTTAATCTTTGACCATTAACTTTAAACGTAACACCGTTCTTTGGGTCCTTAATTTCAATTGCCCCATGTGGAAAAACAGTATGAACAATAAAGGGACCAGACCATCGAGAGCGTAACTTACCTGGGAATAGGTGCAAGCGAGAATTGAATAAAAGCACTTTCTGACCTAGAGTGAACGATTTTCTCATAATGTGCTTGTCATGAAAGACTTTCATTCGTTGCTTGTAAATCTTGGCATTTTCGTATGCGTCATTGCGAATTTCTTCAAGTTCTGCCAGCTGTAATCTTCTTTCTGAGCTGGCTTGCTGCATGTCAAAATTGAATTTCTTGATAGCCCAATATGCACGATGCTCGAGTTCCACAGGTAGGTGGCAAGCTTTTCCATACACTAGCCTATAAGGTGACATCCCAATCGGGGTCTTGAAAGCCGTTCTATATGCCCATAATGCATCATCAAGTCTTAATGACCAATCTTTTCTGTCTGGCCTCACCGTTTTTTCTAATATGTGCTTGATTTCTCGATTAGAGATCTCAACTTGGCCACTGGTTTGCGGATGATACGGGGTCGCCACTTTGTGTGTGATTGAATACTTTGTCAAAAGAGCTTTGAATGCTTTGTTACAAAAGTGGGCACCACCATCACTGATTATTGCTCGAGGGAATCCAAAGCGCGAAACGATGTTGCTTTTCAAAAATCCTATCACCACCTTGTGATCATTGGTTCTACATGGAATTGCTTCTACCCATTTTGAGACGTAGTCAACACTAACCAATATGTATTGATGGCCAAAAGAAGGGGGAAAGGGTCCCATGAAGTCGATACCCCATACGTCAAAAATCTCAACCACTAAAATTGGATTTAGTGGCATCATGTTCCTTCATGTAATACTCCCCATTCGTTGACACCTATCACATGAAGAACAGAAAGTGTAAGCATCTCGAAATATAGTTGGTCAATAGAAACCACATTGTAAAACTTTTGTAGCTGTTTTCTTAGCACTAAAATGGCCTCCACACGCTTGTTCATGGCAGAATGAAATGATATTTTGAATTTCACTTTCTGGGACACATCGCCTAACAATTTGATCTGCACAATACTTGAACAAATACGGGTCATCCCAAAAGAAATTCTTTATTTCCGCAAAGAATTTAGCCTTGTCTTGCTTGGTCCAATGCTCTGGAAGTTTACCTGTAACAAGATAATTAACTATATCAGCATACCAAGGTAATACTTCCACATTCATTAATTGTTCATCTGGAAATGACTCATTCAATGGTAATGGTTCCATAATTGTATCAAAATGGAGGCGAGAGAGATGGTCAGCTACAACATTCTCTGTGCCTTTCTTATCTTTGAATTCCAAGTCAAATTCCTGCAAAAGTAACACCCAACGAATTAGTCTAGCTTTTGCATCTTTATTTGTGAGAAGATATTTAAGAGCAGCATGATCTGTGAATATAATTATTTTACAACCAATGAGATAAGATTGAAATTTCTCTAATGCAAACACTACTGCTAGCATTTCTTTTTCAGTAGTTGAATAGTTCAACTGTGCATCATTCAATGTCATACTAGCATAGTAAATAACATGGGGAATTCGATCAACTCTTTGTCCTAATACTGCTCCTACTGCATAATCAGATGCATCACACATGAGCTCAAATGGTAAGCTCCAGTTTGGGGCCTGAATGATGGGTGATGATGTCAACAACTGCTTTAATTTTTCAAATGCCACAAGACATGAATCATTAAAGATAAAAGGTACATCCTTAGCAAGTAGATTGCATAAGGGTCTAGAAACTTTGCTAAAATCTTTAATGAAACGTCTATAGAAACCAGCATGCCCAAGGAAAGATCTTACTTCTCTGACTGTTTTGGGTGGAGGAAGATTAGAAATGAGATCCACCTTGGCTTTGTCAACCTCAATACCTTTGCTTGAAATGATGTGACCGAGAACAATACCTTGTTTTACCATAAAATGGCACTTCTCCCAATTTAAGACTAAGCTCTTCTCGGTACATCTCTGCAGAACTAGCGTTAGATGATGTAAACATTGATCAAACGAGTCACCAAAGACAGAAAAATCATCCATAAAGACTTCAAGGAATCGTTCAACCATATCAGAAAAAATGCTCAACATGCATCGTTGAAATGCAGTAGGTGCATTACATAATCCAAATGGCATTCTCCTATATGCAAATGTGCCAAAAGGGCAAGTGAAAGTGGTCTTCTCTTGATCTTTTGGTGCTATGGGAATCTGATTATATCCTGAGTAGCCATCTAGAAAGTAATAAAATTCATGGCCTGCTAATCTATCAAGCATTTGATCAATAAATGGTAAAGGAAAATGATCTTTACGTGTGACAGAATTCAACTTTCTATAATCAATGCATACACGCCATCCTGTAGTTACTCTAGTTGGTATAAATTCATTATCAGCATTGGTAACTACTGTGACTCCTGACTTTTTGGGGACAACTTGTACAGGACTGACCCATGAACTATCAGAAATTGGGTAAATAATACCTGCGTCTAATAGCTTAAGGACTTCTATTCTAACAACTTCTTTCATATTAGGATTTAACCGACGTTGCATTTCCCTAGTAGATTTAGCATTTTCATCAAGGTGAATGTAATGCATGCAATCTATTGGATTTATACCTTTAATGTCTGCTATGGTCCATCCTAATGCTCCTTTGTGCTCTTTTAAAACATCCAACAACTTACCTTTTTGTTCGTCATTTAGGGATGATGAGATGATTACCGGCAGAGTACTTTCTTCTCCTAAAAATGCATATTCTAATGTGTTGGGCAATGGTTTGAGCTCGAGTTTCGGTGGTGATTCTGATGATGGGATGAGTTTCTTTTCTGATGGTGCTAGTTGTTCAACTCTTGACTTCCATTTATTAGTGTCCATGGATGGTGCTGAGTCAAGTAGAGCATTGACCTCATCGACCGATCTGTCAATATCAAAATCCAAACCAAAGTGAGTTAAGCATGTCTGTAAAGGGTCATCACTAAGGTTTGAAATAAAAGTATTATCGACTATTGTTTCCATTAAATCCACATCAACAATTCCATCATCTGCATTGTGAGGTTGTTTGGCAATGTTGAAAATATTTAGCTCCATAGTCATGTTGCCGAAGGACAATTGCATATTTCCGGTCCTACATTGAATATGAGCATCTGTAGTTGCCAAGAAAGGTCGGCCTAGAATAATGGGGATGTGCTTCCTTGAGTCCTGTATTGGTTGAATGTCAATTACAATGAAATCAACAGGAAAATAAAACTTGTCTACCTGGATAAGCACGTCCTCCACAATACCACGAGGTATTTTCGTGGACCGATCTGCAAGCTGTAACACCAGTGAAGTTGGGTGTAATTCTCCCAGTCCAAGTTTCAAAAATACTGAGTAAGGCAATAGATTTACACTAGCTCCTAAATCCAACAAAGCATTCTCAATTGTGTGGTTCCCTATACTACATGAGATAGTGGGGGAGCCTGGGTCTTTGCATTTTAAAGGAATTTTATGTTGGAGTATAGAACTAACGTTTTCTGTTAAAAATGCCTTCTTTTGAACATGCATATTTCTCTTTTTAGTACAAAGGTCTATAAGAAACTTGGCATAAGATGGAACTTGCTTTATAGCATCAAGTAAAGGGATGTTAACACTTACCTGTTTGAAGATTTCGAGAATCTCACCTGTGGATTTTCCCTTCTTTCCTTTCGCTAACCTCTGAGGAAATGGAGCTTTGGGAACGTATTCTCGTGGGTTGGTTTCTTCTTTTTCCTCCGGTGGTGAGTCCTCAACATTCACAGGTACAATTTGATTTTCTTTTGTCACCGGCATCTCTACTTTGTTGTCGACTTCCTTTCCTTTTCGCAAGGTCATGACTGCTTTGACCTCTCCATGCTGTTGTGGTGAACTGGTACTTGCTTCATGTACTCCTTTAGGATTAGGCACTGGTTGACTTGGAAATTTACTTTTCTCAACAGTAATTGCCAAGGTCTGAACTGAAGAAGCAAGTTGTCCCACCATCTTCTCGAGGCTTGAAACTGATTGAGCTTGTGAATTGAAGCCTGCTCTCAACTCATTTCGTAGTCCATCAATGGTGCGATTCTGTTGCTCAATGGTAGAATGAGTAACATTCTTGAAATTCTGGAATGCATCCTCCCATGGTCTGGGTTGAGAGTAGTTCTGGTTCTGATTGTATGGTCTGAATGGTGGCTGAGAGGCTTGAGGATTTTGAGGAATTTGTTGCATTGGTGGAGCTGCTGGTCCATTCTGTTGGAATCCTTGAGACCATGAAAAATTGGGGTGGTCTCTCCATCCAGGATTATATGTGTTGGAGTATGGGTTGTAATTCGATGGTTTTCTCATTACACCTATGGCATTGGCTTGATCTGAATATGAGTCATGGTCATGTGATTCTGTTGATTTAGCAGTCGATAACGATGCTATTTGTCGAGCAAGACCTTCAACCATCTCCTTGACTTCTTTGATTTCCAAAGTTGACTCGCCAATTTGAACCTCATTTACTCCCTTAATTATTCTATTATTCCTGAGTGATCGACTCCGTTGTTGGGAATTATTCGCTTGTCGCTGGAAGAATTCCCAAATCTCTGATGCACTTTTTGACATTAGCTCTCCTCCACTTGTTGCCATTAGCAATTCTTGTACATTCGGCAATAATCCCTCCAAAAAGTATTGGCATTGGTGCCATTTTTCGTACCCATGATGTGGACACTTCAAGAGTAGCCCATTGAATCGCTCCCACGTTTCGAAAAATTGCTCGTCATCTCTTTGTGTAAACTCTGAAATTTCCCTGCGAATAGCATTGGTTTTATGCATTGAGAAATATTTATTCAAAAATTTCGTTACCATTTGTTCCCATGATGAAATGCTATTAGCAAGTAAAGTATTTAACCATGAACGAGCTCTATCCTTTAAAGAAAATGGGAATAATCTAAGTTTAACATCATCGTCTGAAAAATTTTCATATTTAAAAGTTTGACAAATGGCATGAAAATCATTCAGATGATTATATGGGTCCTCATTTTCTAGGCCATAGAATGTGGGGAGACAATTTAGCACACTAGGTTTTAATTCAAAACTCCTAGCAGCTACATTTGGGTATCTTATGCATGATGTGCTCAAATTAGCTAAGGGACTAAAATAGTCCTTAAATGGCCTCTCCTGTGGTGCTTGTAAATCCATTTTATTTTTAACTTGCTTGTGTGTGCGAAGTATTTTTTCTAATTCAAGGTCTATAGGTTCAAGATTTGGTAATAATGACCTACGACCATGCATGCAAAACAAATAAAATAAAAATAAAGATGGGAACAAAACAAATAAAAATAAAGAAGAGGGAGAAATTACGATACTAACCTTATTGCACTGTTACAACTTTTCTATAAAAACACACTAAAACAAATACGTGAAATAAATTAACTAAAAATTAAATTAATAAGATAAAGAAAAGAAAAAAAATTATAAAGAAAAATAAATTGAAAATTAAATTACAGAATTTTAAAGAAGAGAAAAAGAAAAGAAATACTAACCTTTAAATGTAGGTTCACTTTTTTTTTTCTTTTTTTCTTTTTTAATAAGAAAAAAATACAAGAAAACAAATAAAAGAAATTATTCACAAAAATTAATTCTATGAATTAAAATTACTTACCTCCCCGGCAACGGCGCCAAAAACTTGTTGTGCAAATTTTAATGAACTCGCAAGCGCACGAATCTATTGTAGTGTAGATCAATGGTGACGAGTGTCGATCCCATGAGGAGGTGGATTTTAATAGTGTGTAGAATTAATTCTGTAAATGGGTGATTGGATTTGTGGTGGAAATGATTTGGAATATACTAAAACTTAAATTAAAATGGCGAGAATAAATTCTAAAATTGGAATTGAAATAGCGAGAATAAATTGAAGAGAATTCTATTGAAATGACGTACTTGGGTATCTGGATCCGTATCAACATACATCATGGGCTAAATATTCCTTATTAATGCCAATTAAATCATGAGGGGGGAATCCACACCTCATGAACCACGCTCTAATCAATATGGTGCTAAGGGCTTATCGTGCCAAATAATAATAACCTTATACTAGAGAGCCGGTGTAACCAAGGCGGTATCTAGACAAGATCAGTATTATTTGTCGAGGATAAGTCAAATCATCCACAAAAACTAGAGGGGAAAAGAAAATAAATTTACCAAATAAAGCCCATGACACATGTTGAGACTTCACCTTCAACCCAAGCTTGAAAGGAAATTAGCTACTCATAATTGAACTAGGGGCAAAATGAGAATTTATTAAAATACAAAGAAAATACAAGATGGAGAGGGAATTACAGAAAATGGATCCCAAAAATGGATTCAGAGATATCAAATTAGGGGGGGGAGGCCCCCTTTTTATAGATACATGGAGTAAATCATGGCCATCGGATTAAAAACAGTTTAGACGCTCAGGATTGCGCCACGTCATCAGTCAACAGTCCACGGTTTGACCACGCGGATGAACAGTAACACGGTTTGACTCGGATGAACAGTAACGCGGTTTGGTTGAAAATAATCCTGTGTGATGCATGTACCGTACGCGAGATTTTTCATCCACTGATATGCTGCCACGTCACCATCAACAGTACATAAGAATTTTAGCCCAACAGGATCGTGACACCTCATCAGTCAATGCCACATCATCGGTCAATGCCACCTCATCGATCCGTCTATGTGAACAGTGTTGTGAATAGTAACGTAGTTAGTACCGTACACGTGAATAGTACCGTTTTTCCTTTTATGCTCCTCCTAAGGTTTTAGACCGTCCTGAGTTCAAAAGTGATGTCCGTTTTGCCGTCTGATCTCTCCTTTATTGTGAAATGACTATAATGCCCCTAAAATACATAAAATACTTAATTAAAATAAAACACATGTAATTAAATCACAAGAAGGTTAAATACATAAAAGTAAGGGTTGTTAGTAAGACTTGAAATGTAAAATGACGGTTTTCTCCTTTATAAATATGCATTTTCTAACACTCAACAACTGATGGGGGAGAAAATAATGCCTTAAGCTTTGAGAAGCATAAACAAGAGCTAGGCAAACATGTTCAGGGCTTATGTTATTTGCTTTTATGTCAAAGAGTTGCCTGCTCACATAATAGATTTGGAGTTCTTACTTCTCTTCATCCTTCTGTGTCAATAATACTCTTATGGCAGTATTAGTTGCTGCCAAATATACTCGAAGTGGCCTTCATTTTATTGGTACTTTCATGGTTGGTAAATTCATAACAGTCTTCTAGATTTTGGGGAATGTTTCTTTATGATCACTTCTCCAAAGAAATTGAGCTTTCTTTTTGAGGAAATGTGTGTAAATAGAAATCATCAGCGAATATAAGATAGTTCTCCAATAAAATTTTCAACTCTTTTTGATTTCTTGGTGGTGGTACAACAGTGATACTCTGGATTTTGGCTAGGTCAACACTAATTCTGCGCTGATGTACTAAAAATTTAAAAAATTTGCCAGTTGAACGATTGAAGGCACACTTCTTACGATCTTTATATTATACTTGAAGCATTGATCAAATACCTTCTTTAGAGTTAACCAGTGTGCATCACTCGTAAAAGATTTGACTACGAGATCATCAACATAGTCTTCTACCTCATTTCCCATCATGTCATGGAATACTACTATCATGGCCCTTTAGTACATGGCTCCTGCATTTTTAAGGGTAAAGGGCATAACAGTATAGTAAAAATTTCCCACAGGTGTATAAAAGCCAGTTTTCTTCGCATCTTTTGGTGCCACCTTGATTTGATTATGTCCATTGAATCCATCTATGAATGAGAGCAATCCATGACCAGAAGTTGAATCTATGAGCATATCCATGTTGGATAAAGGAAACTTATCATTTGGGCAAGTTTTATTCACGTCTCAGAAATCCATGCAAATTCTAATCTGTCTAATTTTTCTTCTTCACCGATACAATATTTTCGAACCGTGTAGGACGTTTGATTAGCTTAATAAATTCGGCAGAAATATGTTTTTCTACCTCCTTTTTTATCTTCTTTCTTCTCCATGTATGGATAAAAATTTCTTCTCGCTTGTTTTATTAGCTTGCAATTTGAGTCTAATTGAGTGCGTGATAAACTATTGATGTATCCAATCCTGGCAATGTCTTGGTAACTCTATGCAAACTCATTCCAATACTCCTTTAGTAACTCGACCAACTTCTTATGCTCATCCTTAGTCAAGTTGCAGCTAATTAAGACAGTTTTTTATACATTTTCCTTACCACTGAGATTCACTTCTTCTAAGTCTTCATTGATGGCTGTCTTGCATGCATTTGGGTGCAAGTGATACATTTTCTTCAATTACTTCTGATTGAAATTCTTCACCTGCTCCTAGGTTAGTACTTGCTCACAAAGATGACAAGTTATTAATTTGGGACCTTTCCTTAGAAAAGAACTAGGCCCCATACACCGTCATAAATGGTACACCACTTTGCCATGAGATAGAACTTGTTTCTCACAAAATAGAGTAAAGTTGATTTATTGTTTTGAACTACCAGAATTAGCATCTTTTGAAGAATCTAACTTGCATTTTATTTTATCAAGCTTTTGCTGGTTAGCTTTTTGGTCCTTTTTCAGCGTCTTTCAAAAGTTTTACCCCTCGTAGCTTGGCAGCAATAGTTCTTTCCCCTTCAGTGAATTTTTCATAGAACCGAGCCTCTGCCATGCGACTTTCTTTATGATAGAATAAGGCAGGATTAGCAGTAATATGGATTGATCTCATCCTCATCATTCCCTTCACACATTAATGGTGTGTAGAGGGTACCATCTTGTGTTTATTTAGCTAGGGCCTTCCAAGCAGGACATGGTATGAAGTTTCAACATCAATGACATGAAACACTGTTAGAGCTCGAAAAGGACAAAATTTCAAATCCAATTGAATACATCTCTCTGTAGATTCAAATAGATTACCAAACCTAGAGATTATGACCTTTGGCCCATAAATTTTCTTGATGGTATTTTTGTCGCTTCAAATATTGCCTTAGGGACAATATTGATGGAGGAACACCCTATCTACTAAAGCCCTTATTATTAGTACTCCATTGATCTTAGCTTTTAGAAATAATGGTCGTCGATGATCAGGATTTATCACCTTAATTTCCTCGTAGAAAAAAATGATTGTATTAGATAAGGTCGATTGACTTCTACTTTGGTTGCATAGCACTCTGGTCCATATTGAGCAAAAACTCCAATCAATGCTTTGATAGTTGCTGCATGTGCCTCTGAATCGTATCCCAACTGATCAAATAAGGACTTAAATTTAGGATTGCATTGGAGAGCGTATACTATAAGATCATTTTTCAACATGATTGCATGCTTTTTCTTTTGCTCCTATATAGTAACATCTATTGGTGAACCAATATAAGTTGTAATAGGGTTAACAATAGTCGTCATAGCTACTCGATCTCTATGGTGAAGTATCGGTTCACATTTACATCTTGTCCCCTTCGTTGAAGCTGTAATGATCCACCACAATCTTTTCTTTAATCATTTTGATAATGTGGCGGGAATACACTGTAGGATGATTAATCTTTAATGCAGGCGATAAAGCTTTGGATTTTTTAGCTCAGCTTCACTCAATGGTCTTGTTGGTCTGAACGGCTAGAGTATTCCATCCATTATGCAACGATCCATGATAGAATTAAATTCTTCTTTTGTGCAAGGCAACTTGGAAGACATTGGGGCCTTCCTTTTGGCATTCTTTTCTTGTATGGCTAGAAACGTCTTTCTACTATCGCAACTTGAGGAACCTCCCATTTTTTAATGATTGTGTGCGTTGATCTCATTGATAAGGTAGTTTTGCTGGCTTTTTCTAGCAACAGACTAAAAGCTAGGATGGAAGATTCTCTAGAAACATTCGCTGGTTATTCACCATATTACGAATGTGTTCTTCCTCTGATTTGGACTCATAACAATCTAAATCCAAGTTTCTGAAACGCTTGACATATTCCACTAGGCATTCCTTGGGTCCCTGAGTAGTCATGTTCAAATCCTCTATTGTTTTTTGGTCTTCAGTCTATAAATACTTTTGACAAAATTTAAAAGCCATTTTGTTTCACTAATAGATCGAACTAACTCGCAAATTAGTGTACCAAGTGTAAATACGACCAGTGAGGGATTTGGAAAATGTCCTAAATCGAAGATGAGGATCAACAACATATTAGTCAAGATCATCAATGTAATGGCTAATATGTTCTCTTGGGTTGCCTTTCCGCCCGTCAAACATGATAAATTATATGCAGTGATAACCTTAAGAATATGGCCTACACATGATCTCTTTTAATTATGATGGCTAAAGAGAATTTTCCATATCTCGTATATTCTAATTTTGGCACTGCAAAAGAGTAATTACCTCTGCTAAAGTAATAGGTCTATTTTACCCCACTTGAGCCTGCAATTAAGGCCTTTTATTGAATTCTGGAGAGGCATTCACAACTGGCCACATGAATGGCTTTCTTGGAAGAATGGACATTTGTCAATAACAAGGAACAACTTTAAATTCTCTTGGTTGGTTTTGTTGTAGTTGATCTGGGACTTTATTCTATATGATGGCTCGAGGTTGCTTTAATGGGGTAACTTGTGGCTGCCTTTATTGTATGGCCATTTGTTGCTGAGCAAGCATTTTTGCTAATATTTCCTGGATATGGTTCTTCTACTCCATAAGTTCTTTGAAATTCTCATGCTCATTGATGCTCTAGCTTCAAGAAGTCATCGTTAAAATCCTAACCAAACTCCCCAGTGGAGTTGCCAAAATGTTTGGGGCAGAAATTTCACCAAGCCACGTGTTACAAGAACGAGCTCTTTCTAGAATTGGGCTTGAATAGAAATTTTGATTAAATGGTCTGCAACCTGCCTGATCTTATTGTGTGGTTCAAAGAGTGAGGTCCAAAAAGCGTATTTAGCCATTGATATGGCCCAAATAAGCTCTTGCTGTAATTTTGACTTTGGCTTGAATAATCGCAGATGGTAGTATGCATGAAATTGCACACCAGGAAAGTTTCCAAGAAAGACTGAAGGAGTCACAACGGTCCCACTTAATACTAAAACTTTTTAGGCTCTTATCGTCTTGGTGGCACAATTTTCCTAGACATGTACAAAACCATACGGTTGATCCACTCTAGCATTCGATCGCTCTTGCTATGAATAGTACGGTATACGTGAATGGTACTGTATGTGTGAATAGTACTGTATGTATGAACAATATCTCTACTCCAAATAATTATGATCAATGGCTTTGATATTACTGTTAGTGAATTGGCGAGTGAAGTAGATATATAATTAAAATGAAATTGAGAAATAAATATCACACAGGAGACATAAGAATTTACGTGGTTCAATGTTTAGTCTACATCCACGGGAGAAGATATTTTATTAGTTGTGTAGAGTTACAAGTATTATAGTATTTTATCTCACAACTCAAGACCCCAATATACCTAAACTCTCAAATTACTAAATTAAGAACTTAAAGTTCTCAAAATACTCTCTCCATTGATGTTTTTCTCATACTATCCTTGATCCATTCTCCATGCCCTCAACTCACCTATTCATAGGGCATGCCAAGCCCAAAATATCAAATTTGCTTAGTTTTAAAATAATTTACTTTTGTTTTATCAAAATTGGTGGGCTTCAAAATAATAATTGATTTGTTAAAATCAAATTATTATTATAATAAAATAATTTGCTTTGTCAACATTAGTTGGCAATATTTTATTACCACCACTTTATTATATTTAGGTTGTAAGAAGAGGCACTGCCACTGAATGTCCTGAACAACTAGTCTAATTTATCTCCGCATTTTCTTCGCATGTTTTAATTGGGCAATGCTTGGCACAAACTCCGAGAAGCATATAATACATCCCATGCCTGAGCCTTATGGGCTAAATTGGGTTATTGGACCTAATATTGATTTTTAGGTAGTAACAACATTATATTGTTAAAAGTTTTTATTACTATATATGACGGATAACAATTTTACTAAATTATAGTTTAATACAGTCTAGTGTGATAAAAAAATTAATACAATACAGTCTAATACAACAAATAATGACGAACCAAATGAACCCATAAGATAAGAATACTTGAAATAAATAACATGATAAAAATAAGAGTAAGAAAAATTATAATACTTTTTGTAATAGACCTATTGGGGTTACATAATTTGTTATACATGTAAGTAAATATTACTATATATAATATTTATTAAAAAAATTGTAATTAAAATAGTGTAAAGTGTCAAATGAAATTTGATAGTAAATTTTAAAAAAAGTTTAAGGTTCTAAATTAAATATGACAATTTCTCAATCTCAAAATAGTAAAGAGGGGGTATTGTGATATAGGTGCAACATAGAATAAAAATAATAGTAAATAGTAGAAGGTGCTAATTGGAATGTTCTTATGGATGTAGATAGAAATTAGCTTAATACTTAGAAGCAAAGTTTAGAAAAAATGAGTAGAAGGGGTTTTATGAAAATTTACAGTAGTGCTGCCACAAAAGACAAAAGATTGTATGATATCACGGTTGTTACGTTGCTAAACCCGAATAATGAAATATATTAATTTGGACAAAGGGAAAATTGATAAAATCTCAATTAGTTTATATAAATCTCAAGCAAATCAATGTACGTCATTTTTTTTTAAGTTAATGATTTGTGCATGTTGAGATTCTCGTGATTGGTGAATGATGTTTTATTATTTATTTAATGCACATATTAGGGAAAGTTTACTGTTTACTACTGGAATCATCTTAAATGATCCCTCTAAGTTACGTTTATTGTAACATACAATCAGTGAAATGATCGATTGGTCAATAAACGTTTGCCAAGTGGATATATAAGTGATAAAAGTAAAGTGGTTTAAGTGGTTGAAACCGGTCACCAAAAACAAGCATCGCGAGATACTGCCTTCTACAGCCGGTCTTGACTGGCGTAACGGCGTTGTTTTCAGCATCAAATTACCCATCGCTTCCAACTTAATCGTCGTCAAAATTCAATCCTCCACCACCGAACTCCTGCGAAATGAAACTAAGTCGGTACAGCTCACAAGATAAGAAACGTGACTGACTCTTGCGTCGGCAGTTTCACCAGCCCGCAAGAACTCAATCACATCATTGCGTAATGCCTCTTCCTCCTGCTGTTATTCTTCTTATTATCTGTTTATTTTAGTTAAATTTTCCATATTTAACCCATAATCCTGATGCTTGTTTAATTTTTCTACTTATTTTCAGAAACTATTTTCTTTCTCCCTTTTCAGTTGGTTGTAACGCTGATGTTCTTTGGTTTCTTGAGAGTAACAAATTGATTAGATGAATCAAACTTGGGAATTGACCTTCATGATTGTGAAGCTTAATAATTATATGTTTTTCGATACATAAAAGGTCAAGCGATAGGTATTGGTAAATTAGAGCAATGAGGTGGTGAATGCAAAAGGTGCAGATACCATTTTTTGAAGAAACATCGTTCTTATAATCTATGCCCTTCTCCTCCTTTTATTTTTTTTCCCTTCTCTCCATATGGCTGAAATGATTTCAGTTTAATATTAATGAAATTTTAGCAAATTCTGGTTGTAGTTATTGTCTACCGAGAGAGAGGAAAAGAAAATTGACTGGTATAGGGAGGACAATGACAGGATACGGATTGTCCGAATTCAGATGTAGGTAAAGTTGATGAGAATCTTATATCTTTTTAGGCCAATAAACTTTATTCAGACAATGCATACTCAAGAGCTTGATGGGAAAAAAAATAGTTACCAGAAAGCATGTAGCAATTTTACAAAATATCAATTAGAAGAATTTTTTTTTTTTTTTTGCAGGTGAGAACATGATTAAATAGTTGGATATAATAGAATCGTTCCTATCATTTTTTAAAAAAAAATCCAAATCATTGGCCTTTTTTTGAAATTATATATTGGAAAAAAAAAGGAACCCCTCTTTAATACACGGTAATATGTTTTGTTTTGGAGATGGAAGATATTTTGTTTGGGGCTGGAAGCAGTTGAGATTAGAGGATAAGAAAGTTTTATCAAAAGACAAAGTTGTGCCTCTCTCATCTCTAACCCATGATTGATTACTTTGCTAAAGATTTTTCTGGTTTATTTGAGTAGCATAATTTGATTGAAGAATTGAGGTTGCTGCCTGCTATTTGCCATTTGCCATTTGCCAATGAGAACCATGGAATGTGATGGGAGCTTTAATATTGAACACATGGAAGTCACATGCCAACGGGTTAAGGAATGAAGATGCTGTTGTCCCAGCTGGTTTAGGAAGTACAGCAGGGCTTTGGTATGGCAATAACAGAGAATACAGAGACCACTCAGGTGTTCCACTGCCTGCTATACTGCTAGTGCAGAGTACGTTTCCCACTCATGACTATTCATTTATCACTCTTGGTTCATCGTTGTTCAGTCTTATGTAATGGGTCCTCAAGTTTTTACACAGCCATAAAACCATTAGATAGATACCATGTCTATTTCTGTTTCTCAAGCTCGTAATTAAGATTTGTGCAATAAAAGTGGTCTCATAAGTTATATGAGTAAAAAGCTTCAATGATAATGTTATAAGTTATATGAGTAAAAAGCTTCAATGATAATGTTATGGGAAAAAGTATGTCCCTGAAGCAATTAAACATGTAAAATTGACAGTTACCAACCATGGTATTCTAGTGTTTGAACCTGGTACTCCATAATTTGCACGATGTAGAAAGATGAAGGTTGGGAGGAGTTAGGAGAATAGGCACTTGGAAGTAGAATGTCAGGCATCAAATTGCTGCAGGTCCCGAGCCAAATAGATGAGTTGAATCAGAGTCTTCAGCAGTTTAGGTCCTTTGGTAGCTTTGTTTTTTGTTTTATGAGTTGAATTAATTAGTGGAAATCATAACTTTGAATTTTGATTGTTTTGTATAAGAAGGCAATATCAGTTGCCATGACTGAAGCTTGTACTGATGGTGTGATCTGCGGCAAGGTAAGCACATATTTCTTTTTAAATGATTTTTATTCTTTTTATGTGTATTTTTATTTCTTTCCAGTATGACTAATTTCTGTTCTTCACTTCATATGGAACTGATTGAAAATAACATGATATTAATGCACTTCATTTGTTGTGGCATTTATTAAGTTATTACTCAAGCTGAATGATGGACATTCAGAAGGCTTCTATATGTCATTCATCCTCAAATAGATAGTGACTTACAAACTGTTCAAATGAAGATGCAGAAAAGTTCCAGATCTATCGAAGAGATGGAACTTGCACAGCAGGCTGTGTACTCCAAGAAAAAGAAGGTCTCTTAGAGCTGGTAGAAAAGGGGAAAAAAAAGTTAGTGTAAGCACGATTCTCGAATATATGCAACGTGTATTCGACGCTGATTTGATGGAGGTAGAGATGAGGATTGTAATAGAAGAATTGCAGCTAGAACTGAGAAGAATGGACAAATTGCGAGTATCGAGGGCTGCAGCCGCTGAGATGAAAACCCAGCTGTTGGAGCACACAAACAGTGTGACCGGGAAGTGTTTTTGCTTATTTTTCATGACATGTAGAATACTTGTGCAGAAAAAAAACGGTCTGATTCTTCCATTTATTTATTGTAGTTAAATGGCTACTTCAGTTAGCAATGCTATTTTGATTTTTTAATTATGCCAACGTGAAATATTCCTTGTAGTAGTTGCACAATTTTTTGGTGTATCAAACCTTGATTCAATTAAAGCTAATAGATGTACTCTTTTCAGGCTGCTAAGTGTTGCAAAGCCAGAATTAATGTTTGCAGAAGAATGAAATAATAATGGCTTTTGAAATTGACATTATACACTTGTACAAATATTTATGCTTAGGAAATTAACTGACTGTTTCCATACAAAAATCCGATCTACAACCAACAACCTTTATAGTAACAAATCAAAATCTACAACATTGTCATCTTTTTGAAGATGTTACATTTCATCGAGGACGAAACTGTGGGGACAAAAACATAAAAAATACAAGACCCCCGTGTCTGGCGACTTCAATTTCTTAATCTCATCCCCAGGAAGGCCAAGCTGCTCTTGCTTAAGTTTCTGCTTCACAGAGTAAATTACATAACCCTGCAATGTGTCAGGAATGAAGCCAGTCAGGAAAGCATAACACAGCTCAAAGTAGATTCTAACGAAGCCATATAATTAAATCAAACAAGTCTTCATGGGAAACCAACGTAAAAAATATATGACAACAGAATGAAGTTTACATGGCTATCTATAACATGGTGAGTTTTGAAAGCTCAAAAAGGTCCTTTCTCAAGCAAAACTTTTCCCCTGCAAAAATGTGAAGTTGAATTAAACAAAGGAGAAGTGAAAGTATCAAACAAGGTCATACAATTTTTATCCGAAGTAAAGGTTAAACATTGCCCACATCCAAGCCAACCAGTGTATGCCTCAGCTCAGAATGATCCATCCTTCTATGAATCTCAAAGAGTTGTTCCACATCTTCTTTAATACAAGAGGGAACAATAATAAACAATGGTTTTCATGTGGTACAGGCCTCTGGTAGCAACATACATGGGCAATCCTCCCTGTAAATGTAGGCATTAAATGAATTTTTCAATAATAATTAAGAAGGCAGTCCCAGCAAATTAAAAATAAAATAAAAGGAAAAAAATTTGAACAATTGTCGAAAAGAAAAATTCCATGTATAACTACTCAAATGCAAATTTTAAGAACGTAGCTAAGTCATTGACCGACTATCTTAAAGCTAATAATATTTTAAAACTACTTATTAATCAATCTGACAACAAGTAATCGAAAGCGTTCAAGAGCTATTACTTTACTTGTATGAAATAATTTATTGACCAAACAAAATTAATTAAAAAATTAAAAAAAATAAAAAGAAACGAGAAGGAGAACTAACAATGTGATCCATGTGGGCATGGGAGATAAAAGAGGGAATTTTGAGAGATAGCTCGAGAATGGCATTGTCCAATATCGAATGATAAATCAAGAGAGGGGAAAATAATGCAAGTCTCGTGCCTGCTATCGACAATTCTTCCACTTTCTACCCTTGTAATTGCATCCCCCTCTGACTCTTCTCATCTTCTTTGGCTTTCCTGCCCTTTTGTAATTCAACGGCAGCAGAGCCCATCTGTAATTCAATGTTAACAGAGCAATCAATCGCCTGGGTTTGCAAAAAAACATTCAAAACCGTTTCATCCGGTAGCCTATTTCTTCAATTAACCAACTTAGCCGGTTTGCCATTTCCAACTATTTTTGCATTAATTTAATAATATCCGTTGGATCCAAATTCAAGATATTTGACGGTTTACAATTAGCTGATCGTATGTTACGTTAAACATAACTTAGGGATTGTCTTATTTAAGAGTCAACCTACCCTTCAGCGCTGCATCTCATGCAGCGCATACACGGTACCGGTACAACCGGTTTTCAATTGGATAATAAATGCAAATTAAAATTTTTAATTGTTTTTAATGTGAAAATTTTATTTAAAAAAAAAGGGAAAAATTAAAAAATTACCTTCAAATGAGATTAAAAAAATTGTAATAATTTTAAATTTATAAATAGCATAAAAATTTATAAAAATATTATAAAAATATCACAAAATAGTCATATTCCGACTTTTTATTGTTACATTCCAATACTTATATTATATGTCTCAAGTTTACTTTTGAAATTTCTAATTTTCATTATCATTTATCTAAATTTTCGTAACTTATTTCAACTCATTTTTTTACTAGTCTTTTCTTTCATATTTCCACTCTTTTCATTAAATACTAACTTTTTAGGTAGATATTTCAATTTTACATTTTTTATCCCTATATTCCATTAAACTTTATCTAATGTTTAGTAAGTTGTTCCTACTCATTTTCCCACAACTTTTATATCTTACAATCCTACTATTTTCATTGAGTTTCAATATTTTGGATAAATGTTTTTAGTTTACTTTTTAGATCTTTACTTCGCATTGGAATTTACCAAATACCTTATAACTTATTCCAACTTTTCGGTTAAGTTCATCAACTCTTATTCTTGCGACTTATAAATTCTATATTCCTATTCTTTTTTAAAAAATCAAATATTTTGGGTGGAAATCTCAAGTTCATTTTTAGATCTCTACTTGTTGGTTTTTTTTTTGGTTAAATTATGTGTAAGTTATTCCAATTTCTAGGTTATGTTTATCCACTCATCTTCTCATCACACTTAAGTTCTATATTCCTCTTCTTTTTATTAAATTCCAACATTTTAGGTGAGTATTTTCGGTTAATTTTTTAGATCCCTACTTTTCATTAAAAATTATTTAATGCTTAGTAAGTTATTCCAACTTTTAAGTCGAAATTTCAACTCTTGTGCCACAACTTTTTAGTTATTTGTTTCTACTATTTTTATCGAATTTCAACATTTTAGGTGGACATTTCAAGTGTACTTTATAGATCCCTATTTCTTGTTAAAATTGATCAAATTTATGGTAATTTATTTATACTTTTAGGTTAAGTTCATTAACTCCTATTTTCACTACTTTTTGGTTTTATATTTATACTCTTTTGTTTGAATTTTAATATTTTATGTCAAAATTTCAAGTTTACTTTTAGTATCCCAACTTTTAGTTGAAGATACTCAAATTCCCCGTAACTGCTTCCAAATTTTGAGTGGGGTTTTCTTCCCACCGCTCGTTGGTTTTATATTCCAACTCTTATTATTAAAATCCAACAATTTAAGTGGATGTTTCAAGTTTGCCTTTTAGATCTCTGCTTCTCGTTAAAATTTATCAAATTTCTGGTAATTTATTTCTATTTTTAGGTTAAGTTCTTTAACTCTTATTTCTACCACTTTTTAGTTATATATTTATACACTTTTTGTTGAATTTTAATATTTTAAGTCGAAGTTTCAAGTTTACTTTTTGTATCTCAACTTCCAGTTTAAATTACTCAAATTCTTGTTGATTTGTTCTCAATTTTGGGTTAGGTTATTCTTCCAACCACTTTTTGGTTTTATATTCCTACTCTTTGTATTAAAATCCAACATTTTAAGTGAAATTTTCAAGTTTACTTTTTAGATTTCTACTTCTCGTTGAAATTTGTCAAATTCTTGATAATTTATTTTTATTTTTAGGTTAAGATTTTTAACTCTTGTTTCCACCACTCTTTAGTTTTATATTTACACTCTTTTTGTTGAATTTTAATATTTTAGGTCGAAGTTTCAAGTTTACTTTTGTATCCCAATTTTCAGTTGAAGATACTCAAATTCTATGACCTTGTTCCAAATTTCGGTTGCGGTTTTCTTCCCACCGCTTGTTGGTTTAATATTCCTACTATTGTTATGAAAATCCAACATTTTAAGTGGATGTTTCAAGTTTAGTTTTTAAATCCTTACTTCTCGTTGAAATTATCAAATTTCTGGTGATTTATTTCTACTTTTAGGTTAAGTTCTTTAACTATTGTTTCCACCACTTTTGTGTTTTATATTCCTACTCTTTGTATTAAAATCCAACATTTTAAGTGGATGTTTCAAGTTTACTTTTTAGATTTCTACTTCTCGTTGAAATTTGTCAAATTCTTGATAATTTATTTTTATTTTTAGGTTAAATTTTTAACTCTTGTTTCCCCCACTATTTAGTTTTATATTTACACTCTTTTGGTAGAATTTTAATATTTTAGGTTGAAGTTTCAAGTTTACTTTTGTATCCTAATTTTCAGTTGAAGATACTCAAATTCTATGACCTTGTTCCAAATTTCGGTTGGGGTTTTCTTCCCACCGCTTGTTAGTTTAATATTCCTACTATTGTTATGAAAATCCAACATTTTAAGTGAATGTTTCAAGTTTAGTTTTTAAATCCTTACTTCTCGTTAAAATTATCAAATTTCTGGTGATTTATTTCTACTTTTAGGTTAAGTTCTTTAACTATTGTTTCCACCACTTTTGTGTTTTATATTCCTACTCTTTGTATTAAAATCCAACATTTTAAGTGGATGTTTCAAGTTTACTTTTTAGATTTCTACTTCTCGTTGAAAATTGTCAAATTCTTGGTAATTTGTTTTTTACTTTTAGGTTAAGTTCTTTAATTCTTATTTCCACCACTTTTTGGGTTTATATTCCTACTCTTTTTATTAAAATCCAACTTTTTAAGTGGATGTTACAAGTTTGGTTTTTAGATTTCTACTTCTCGTTATAAATTGTCAAATTCTTGGTAAGTTTTTTTCTACTTTTAGGTTAACCTCTTTAACTCTTGTTTGCTCAACTTTTTGGTTTTATATTTATATTCTTTTTGTTGAATTTTAATATTTTAGGTCAAGGTTTCAAGTTTACTTTTGGAATCTCAACTTCCAGTTGAGATTACTCAAATTCTGGTTCAGTTGTTCCGAATTTTGGGTGAGGTTGTTCTTGTCACTACTTTTTGGTTTTATATTTGTACTCTTTGTATTAAAATCCAATATTTTAAGTCGATGTTTCAAGTTTGCTTTTTTTATCCCTATTTCTAGTTGAAATGTATCAAATTCCTAGTAATTTATTTCTACTTTTAGGTTAAATTCTTTAACTCTGATTTCCACCACTTTTTAGTTTTATATTTATACTCTTTGTGTTGAATTTTAATATTTTAGTTCGAAATTTCAAGTTTACTTTTGGTATCTCAACTTACAGTTGAAATTACTCAAATTCTGATTGAGTTGTTCCCAATTTTGGGTGAGGTTGTTCTTGTCACCACTTTTTGGTTTTATATTGGTACTCTTTATATTAGAATCCAACATTTTAAGTGCATGTTTCAATTTTTTTTTTTTTTATCCCTACTTCTAGTTGAAATGTATCAAATTCTTGGTAATTTATTTATATTTTTAGGTTAAATTCTTTAACTCTAATTTCCACCACTTTTTGATTTTTTATTTATACTCTTTTTGTTCAATTTTAATATTTTAGGTCGAGATTTGAAGTTTACTTTTTGTATCCCAACTTCCAATTAAAATTACTCAAATTGTGATTGAGTTGTTCCCAATTTTGGGTGAGGTTATTCTTTCCAATACTTTTTGGTTTTATATTTCTATTCTTTGTATTAACATCCAACATTTTAAGTAGATATTTCAAGTTTGCTTTATAGATTTCTACTTCTCGTTTAAATTTATCAAATTCTTGGTAATTTATTTCTATTTTTAGGTTAAGTTTTTTTAACTATTTTTGCCACTACTTTTTGGTTTTATACTTATACTCTTTTTATTAAATTTTAATATTTTAGGTCAAATTTTCGAGTTTACATTTTGTATCCCTACTTTTAGTTAAAAGTACTCAAATTCTTGGTGAGTTTTTACCAATTTTGGGTGCAGTTGTTCCTCCCACAACTTTTTGGTTTTATATTCCTACTTGCAATTAGAATTTACCAAATTTTTGGAAATTCTTTTACAATTTTTAGATTAAGTTCGTCAACTATTTTCCCACAATTTTTTTGTTCTATATTCCATCTTTTTTTAATGAATTCCAATATTTTTGGTAGAAGTTTCAAGTCCATTTTTCATCTAAAATTCCTTTGAAGTTTATCAAATTATGGTTTACAAATTCCAACTTTTTGGTTGACTCTCACTTTTTTCCCACCATTTTGTGGTTGTATATTCCTATAATTTTTATTGAATTCCAACATTTATGTCAATGTTTCAAGTTCATTTTTTATTTTTCTATTTCCCATTGAAATTTATCAAATCATTAGTAAATTGTCCCAACGTTTAGGTTAAGTTCTTCAACTCTTATTTCCACCAATTTTTTTATTTTATATTCCAATTGTAGAGCCAACATTCCTTGCATGATAGGTTGACTCTTATATTCCTATCTTTTTAATTGAATTCCATTATTTTAGGTGAATATTCTAAGTTCGCTTTATAGAATCCGACTTCCTGCTCTAATTTATCAAAAAATTAGTCTGTTATTCTCAGTTTTGGATAATTTTTTCCAATCTTGTTTCATCTATTTTTGGGTCTTATGTTTCTATTATTTTAATTGAATTCTAAAATTATGGGTAAATGTTTCAAGTTAGACTACCCTATATCTTTTTCCGGTTAATCATCTTTATTTTGTGGTAAGACATTCCTACTAATAGGTTTAGCTACCTAACTCTCTATTCCTAACAATTTATTATTTGTATTCTCCACCTGTCAATTGAATTCCAACTTTTACGTGGACGTTCCAAGTCATCTGCACATTTACCTATTTAACGTTATACTTTATCAATTTGCAGTTATAAATGCTAAGTTTTTGGTTGGGCTATTCGACTCCTGTCTTCAACATATTTTACTTGCATATTTCTACTCTCTATTGAATTCTAACATTATTGGTACATATTTCAAGTTAAGTATTTTATACCTTTTTTGCGTTAATTGTATCCAAATTATTGTTACTTATTCCTAATAATAGGTTCAGTTACTTAACTCTTCTCCCCAACAATTCATTATTTGTATATTTTAAATTTTTTAAATGAATTACAACATTTGTGTAGAAATTCCAAGTTGTCTTTCCATTAACCAACTTTACCATTTATGTTATCTATTTATTATTAATAAATCCCAAATTTTTGGTTGGATTTCTGTAGTGATGGTTTCTCAAATTTTTGGTTGCTTATTTCAACTATTATTATTGAAATTTGAAATTATGGGTGCATACTTCAAATTAAATTATCAAATGCGTTCTTTGCGTTAATCGTTATCTAGTTTGTGGTCGAGTATTCCTAATTGTGGGGTGAACTACCTAATTATTTTCTCAATAATTTATGGGCTAAATATTCCAACTCTTTTAAATGAATTTCAACTTTCATATGGAAGTTAAAGTTTTATTCGTATTTAACAACTTAACCATCAACTTTATCGATTTTTTGTTAATAAATTCTAATTTTTCCATTGCACTCCTGTACTATTTTTTTCCTCACATTTTGGTTAGATATTTCTACTTTTCCTACTGAATTCTAACATTATGGGTACATATTTCAAGTTAAATTATTACAACCTTTTTTATGTTAATCTTTACCCAATTTGTGGTGAGTTATTCCTATTTATGAGTTAAGCTACTTATCTCTTTTCCCAACAATTCATTGGTTATATATTCTAAATCTTTCAACTGAATTACAACTTTTTGTGGAACTTTTAAGTTCTATTCATATTTACCGACTTTGCCATTTTCTTTATCAATTTCTTGTTAATAAATTTCAATTTTTTGGTTTGATTCCTCTACTTATGGTTTCTCCGTTTTTTGGTTTGATATTTCTATATTTATTACGAAATTCTGACATTAGGGGTACATATTTCAAAATAAACTATCACATGCCTTCTTTATGTTAGTTTTATCTCGTTCATGGTAAATTATTCCTAATTATCGGTGGAACTACTTAACAATTTTCTCAACAATTTATGGGTTGAATATTCCAACCCCTTAAAATGAATTTCAACATTCATGTAGGACTTTAAATTTTATTTTTTCTAAGTATCTTTACCATTTTCTTTATCGATTTCTTGTCCATAAATTCCAATTGTTTGGTTTGTTTTCTCTACTTATGGTTTCTCAGTTGTAAAGTTTGATATTTCGATATTCATTGCAGAATTCTGGGATTATGGGTACGTATTTCAAACTAAACTATCACATGCCTTCTTTGTGTTAATTTTATCTAATTCGTGGCCAATTATTCCTATTTATGGGTTAAACTACTTAACTATTTATCAAGCCTTGTAAATAACTCCTTTGCTTTTGCTTTCTTTTAGTTTCTCATCCTAGAATCGTCAATCTTGCCTACTGTAACTTAAGACCTTACCCTTCGACATGGATCCCACTTCAGCAAATTTTGTTTCTGGAGTCACAAAAAAAACATGCATTTACACTAGCCAAGCTCGCGTCTCTTTCCACTATAATGCCATTCAACACGTTCTGGGAGGTGCTCTACAAGTAAGTTGCTTGTAACATAAAATCTAACTAGTCTCACATTACAATTCTTCACAAAACTATGTTGCTGTTGTTAAATTGACACTATTTGCTTAGATAATTAATTATGATCATCCTCATGTGTCTACAGTCTACAGTGACATTGTGCTATGAGACAAGATACTGTTGTAGCTGTTTCTGTACACAATAATGGACGCTTCCTTGGACGGTGCCATTAGTGATGATTCATTGTCATTGGCTGCATGTACTTTTAATTCAACATCTTCAAACCAATTTGAATCGTTATTACCCAATTTAGAGGCTAATACCCAACCTCCGAATAGCGATCATACCTTTTCCTCTTATGCTTCTGGGGATAGGTTATCTGAATATGATGTAATTGGCCGAGTGTTTTCATCTATAGAAGAAGCCGAAACATTCTACTTCGACTATGCCAAAAGTATTGGCTTTAGTGTTCGTAAAAATATTATGAGAACCAATGTACAAGGACAGGTGACCGTTAGAAGATGGGTTTGTTCTAAAGAAGGTAAGAGGTCGAAGAAGTATCTCGAATTACCTGATCGAAAAAAGACAGCGAAACCTTTAACACGGGAATTATGTCGGGCTGCTTTTTGCATTCGTTTTGACCATCGCAAAGGTGTTTGGGTTGCTTGTGAATGGGTTGACACCCACACACATGTATTGGTTCCGGCCGTTCAGGTACAATTTCTCCGCTCAACCCGTCAAGTGTCAGATGTTGATTATACTACTGCTTCAACTATGTACCTCTTTGGTATGAAACCATCTCGTATCCATGAGTTAATGGCTAAATGTTCAGGTGGCTATGAGAATGTTAGGTTCACAAGAAATGACCTGTCCAATCGTTAATATGAGGGCCGTCGAGAGCAAATACTATAAATTGACTCAGAAACATTCATTTCGCTTCTGCGTGGAAAACAAGATATGGACCCCGGATTCTATTACCAGTATACTATTGATTCTGAAGGCAGGTTATCCGACACATTTTGGTGTGACTCTGTCATTTGATTCTACATATCGTACAGATGCATATAACAAACCACTTATGTTGTTTGTTGGTTTAAATCATCATATGAGAAGTACTGTGTTTGGCTTTGTTCTACTTTCTAGTGAGACTGAAGACAAATATATATGGCTTCTTCGCACTTTCTTATCAGCAATGAATGGTAAAATGCATGTGTCCATTGTCACTGATGGAGATAGAGCAATGCGAAATGCCATCCGAACAGTGTTTCCTGATGCATCTCATAGATTATGCTGTTGGCATCTGGAGCGAAATGACACTGCAAATATTTCTGACCCAAATTTCACGAGTGCCTTTAAAGATGTTATGCTGAATTACATGGCAGATGATGAGTTTCAATTCAAGTGGGATCAAATGATTGGAAAATTTCATCTGACTAATAATGAGTGGATAAAAAAATTGTATGCTAATCGACATATGTGGGCTGAAACTTTCTTGAGGCACAATTTTTTTGGTGGGCTACGAAGTAATCAACGGTGTGAGAGTATGAATGCATACATAAATCAATATGTCGGTGGCAAACTTATGTTATTTGAGTTTGTGATGCAAATGGAATTTTTGATTTCACGACTACGTTATAAAGAGGCTGAAGATGACCACCATTCATGCCAGACAATGCCTGTTTTGATCACCCATTTGCAGAAGCATTACGAGCAGCAAGCTGCAACAATATATACTCGCACAGTATTCAATCGTGTTCTTAAAGAACTTCGCGAAGATGGATTGTTATACATATCTAATTGTATGTCAGATGTTGGTCGCCGAATATATGTGATAAAAAAATTCAAGTTGGAGGATCGCTCTTGGAGGGTTGTTTTTCACGAAGCAGATTCCAAGCTTGTGTGCACATGCCATTGTTAGATTTATCTATCACATTATGTGGACTGACATAAATCATTTTAATCGTTTTCTATATTTTACCGAATTAATACGTGACTAATGTCAAATATTATGGAGCAATTTTGACAGACTCATTTATTAAGTGATCAAATGTTGTGTTAATGAGTCTGATTTTGACATACCCTAGACAGTAGTATATTATGGACAAGTATAATCCTTGATTGTGTTATTTAGCTCATAATGGGATGGGCAATTTTGTGCTAACACATGAGGGGTCCCTGCGCTCAACCACTGTATTTAAGTAACTTCAGCCCATTGGAAGTTCACTGTTAAAAAAAATCTGTGGCATGAGTGCAGTGCACCTCTCTCTCTCCCGTTTCTCTCCCGTGTGTGTACAGTAACTTGTTGAGAAAAGCCGATTCTGGAGCTGAAGCAAAGGAAGCGGAATTCTGAAGTTAAATCAGGCTTGTAGCAACTCAATAAAGCTCCATAACAAGCTTCCAAGGTCGGATTCATGGAAGATCATGGTAAATTTTAAAATTACCTAAAATATGTGTTTATTTGGAAATGCACGATTAAGGGCATAAAGTTTGTTTTTGTTTCATCAATTGGTATCAGAGCATGTGGTTATGCATTTCCTGGTAAACCATAGTCGTTTTGTTGGTGAAATCTCACTCATGGAATTTTTTTCTTTAATTTTGGATTTTTCGGATTGTTCGAATTTGGGCATATTTGATCAAATGGTTGTTAAATAATGCATGAGTGATGATTTTGGAGTAAAGATATAATTTTTCCATAATTTTTGGTGGGCAAAATTGGGATGGTATGAATGAGGTTACTGTAGCTTACTGTAGCTACACTGTTGAGACATTCCGAGGTTCAAGATGACATTGTGGGATAATTTTGTTTGAATCCCTAAACTTTACGAAATATCATTATGGCCCAAAATATTTGCAAAATTTTCATAATGGTCCTTGACCGAAGGTCAACATGGTAAAACATCATTTGGTCCCTTTAAATATGATAAATTATATTATGGCCCAACATTTTATTTTATTTTATTTACAGTTTGGGCCAATAGTTTTAATATTTAAAACAGTAATCATAATTCTAAAAATTTGTCATTTTAGTCCAAAAGCCTTACAATTTTGGCGATTTTTTTTCAGAATTTTGAATTTATAATAATCCATCATTGTTGGATATTATGGGCATAACATTCATATATTTTATTGAGGCATGTAGATATATTTTTTTGATTTAATATCTTGGTAGAAACTTTAATTGCGTTTGACAAAGTTTATTTAGCCTCAATTTTGTTAATGTATGAAATATATATATGATGCAAAACTACAATTTAGAGTGATTGTGTATCTGCTTATTGTAGGGCCAATCATGATAAATTATTTGGTGTTTTGCAATTAGATGCCCATTTGTCATTATTGATTATGAATTTTGTGATGAATTGTTATTGTTATTACCAAGCTCCATACGGGTGATGATACTGCCCTGTCGGCAAATCACTACTTAGTAGGATACTTGGGTAGATAAAGAGATTTGTTGAGTATTTTCTACTGAGTGGCTTCATTATCTTGTCGGTAATAGGTCAATGTTGGTGTTATATTCAACTTGCCTGCTTTATCTTTAGGTTAGTGCACTCCTACATTGTTAAAGGATGCCTAACATATTGTGTTGCTATTGGAGAAACTTAGAATGAGGAGTAATTGATTATAGCATGATTTTAATTTTTGCATGCTTGATAATTCTTTTGTTATTGCTTCCTCAGCTCTAGATATTCTCTCATTTCTCCAAGTAGCCTCCCTCAAGAATTTAACTGGGACAAATTTTGAGGACTGGCGTGAGTCCATTTTGTTTTATCTGTCTACATTGAATAGAGACTTGGCATTAAGAGTTGATGAACCAGCCAAGCCCACAGATAAGAGCACTGCTGCTGAAAAAGCAGAGTGGGCAGCTTGGGATGAATCCAATAGACACTGTCTGGATACAATGAAATACACCATTGATAGAACAACTAGAGATAGCATCCCTGCATGTGATAAGGCCAAAGACTACTTGGCAGCTGTTGGAAGAACCTTTAAAAAGGTAGATAAGGCAGAAAAGGGTAACTATCTGAGGCTGCTTGCTAACACTCAGTATGATGGTGTTTCTGGGGTGAGAGAGCACATCCTTAAGATGACCAGTTACCATAAGAAGTTAAAGGACATGGATGTCAATCTGCCTGATGACTACCTAGTCTTCCAAATCCTTGAATCCCTTCCACCACAATTTGGCAATTTGAGAAGCCAATACAATACTCAAAGAGACACTTGGAATATCACTGAGTTGACTGCTTATGTGGTTCAAGAAGAGGAATCACTGAAGAAGGGGAAATCTCACACTGTCATGGTGGCAACTACTCAAAAGAGTGGGAGTGTGAAGAAATGCTCTTCAAAGGGCAGCAATAAGTTTTTCAAGAAGAAAAAGTTTGGAAAGAAAACGTCACGTGGTAATTCTTCTACCAATTCTGGTTCTACTTCTGAGAACTTTAAGGGAAAGTGCCATTTTTGTAAGAAACCTGGGCACAAGAGAGCTGAATGCAGGGGATTCAAAGCATGGTTGGAAAAGAAAGGTATTCATGTAGCCTTTGTAGGCTTTGAATCTAATTTAGTTGATGTTCCTTCTGATACTTGGTGGTTGGATACTGGTGCAACCATTAATATAACGAATTCCTTATAGGAATTCAAAAGCAGGAGGGAGCCCAATGAAGGGGAGTTGATAGTTCACATGGGCAATAGAGTGACAACCAAAGTTGAAAGTATAGGAGTTGTCAGACTACATCTAGCCACAGGTTATTTTTTAGATCTGTTAGATACAACTTATATTCCTTCTATAAGGAGAAACTTGATATATGTATCTATTTTGGATAGATGTGGCTATACTTTTCATTTTGGTGATAGAAAAGTTTACTTATTCCGCAATTCAGAGTTAGTTGGTTCTGGCACTCTATATGATGGCTTATATATGATTGATTTATTTTCTCGTGCTGTTGAATCATCATCCAATGCTCATGTTATGAATGTTATTAGCTCTAATCGTGCGAGGGTTAATAAAAATTCCTCTATGTTGTGGCATAAACGGTTAGGTCACATTTCTAAACAGAGGATGGAAAGACTCATTAAAGATGACATTCTTCATAATTTAGATTTCTCTGATTTTAGCACTTGTGTTGATTGTATCAAAGGCAAACTTACTGCCAAAGCCAGAAAAGAGAGAACTCGGAGGAGTCAACAGGTGCTGGAGTTGGTACATACAGACATCTGTGGGCCATTTACTCCTATTGCTATTGGAGGTTATAAGTACTTCATCACATTCATCGATGACTTTTCTCATTATGGTCAAGTTGAACTTCTTACTGAAAAGTCTGAATCTTTATCTGTGTTTCAAGCCTTTAAGGCTAATGTTGAGCTCCAAAAGGGCAAGAAAATTAAAGCAGTAAGATCAGACAGAGGTGGTGAGTATTATGGGCGATATGATGAAACTGGGTGTAATCCTGGACCTTTTGCTAAATTTCTTTAGGAATGTGGAATAGAAGCCCAGTATACAATGCCCAGAACTCCTGAACAGAATGGAATTGCAGAAAGGAGAAATCGTACCCTTCTTGACATGGTGCAGTGTATGCTGAGTAACTCCACCTTACCAGATTTTTTGTGGGGTGAAGCCTTAAGAACTGCAGCTTACATTTTGAATCAGGTACCTAGCAAGTCGGTGCCCAAAACTCCTTATAAGTTGTGGTCAGGGAAGAGACTGAGTCTTCGTCACTTCTATGTCTGGGGATGCAAAGCAGAAGTGAGGCCCTATAATCCACAATCGAGGAAACTTGATCTGAAAACCATTAGTGGTCATTTTATTGGCTATTGTATAGGCTCAAGGGGTTCTAGATTTTATTGTCATTCCCACACTACTAGAATCATTGAGTCTGATCGTGCTATTTATTTTGAGGATGATCACAATGGTGGGAGTTCTGAGCCTCGCAGTCTTACATTGAGAGAAGAACGTGTGGTCTTGCATATTCCATCTTTTCCGACTTCTGCGATGGGATTATCACATATTGATGTTTCTTCTGTTGATCCTGAACTTCATCATGATATGGAGCCCATGATTGTAGAGGATGATGTTACTGATGCGCAATTGAGGAGATCAGAGAGGATAAGGAGACCTGCAATTTCTGATGATTATGTTGTTTACTTGCAGGAACATGATTTTGATGCTGACTCATCATCTGATTCTATTACCTTTCAAGAGGCCATCAGTTGCTCAGAATCATCATCTTGGATACATGCGATGCATGATGAGATGGCATCTATGTATCATAATGGGGTTTGGGATTTAGTTGAGTTGCCAGATGGATGCAGACCAATTGGTTGCAAATGGGTTTTCAAAACCAAGAGAGATGCCAGAGGTCAGGTAGAGAGGTACAAGGCCAGGCTTGTGGCTAAGGGTTTCAGTCAAAGAAAATGCATTGATTACACTGAAACGTACTCTCTTGTTTCTACCAAAGACTCTTTTCGTATTATCATGGCATTGGTAGCTCATTTCAATTTAGAATTGCATCAGATGGATGTGAAGACAGCTTTTCTCAATCGGAGCTTGTCTGAAGATGTGTACATGGTGCAACCTGATGGTTTTGTTGAGACTGATAGAGAAAACATGGTGTGTAAACTTAAAAGGTCCATTTATGGACTTAAACAGGCATCCAGACAGTGGTATTTGAAATTTCACGATATTGTCACCTCTTATGGGTTCCAGGAGAATGTTGTTGATCAGTGTATATACTTGAGAGTCAGTGGGAGCAAATATATCATTTTGGTGCTTTATGTGGATGATATCTTGCTCGCTGCTAATGACACTAATTTTTTACTTGAAACAAAACAAATGTTGTCATACAGCTTTGATATGAAGGATCTTGGTGAAGCCCATTACGTATTAGGGATAGAGATTCTTCGTGATAGATCTAGAGGAATTCTAGGATTGTCTCAAAAGACTTACATTGATCGTATTTTGAAAAGGTTCAATTTGCAGTCTTGTGCTCCTGGGAAAGCTCCAATTTCAAGAGGTGACAAGATTTCCAAGTCTCAATGTCCCGATAATGATGTAGACAAAGCTAGAATGTAAACAGTCCTGTATGCATCAGTTGTGGGTAGCTTGATGTATGCTCAAGTCTGTACTCGCCCTGATATTGCTTTTCCAGTGAGAGTACTTGGAAGATACCTGAGCAATCCTGGATATGAACACTGGAAGGCTGCAAAGAAAGTACTCAGATATTTGCAAGCCACTAAAGATTTTGTATTGACATATCAGCAATCTGACTATTTGAATATAGTTGGATATTCTGATGCTGATTTCGCAGGGTGCTTGGAAGACAAGAAATCCACATCTGGTTACATCTTTATGATGGCAGGAGGAGCTATATCATCGAAAAGTGTCAAGCAAACACTCATAGCTTCTTCAACAATGGAAGCAGAATATGTAGCATGTTTTGAGGCTACACGTCAAGCTTTATGGATGCAGAATTTTATCACAGGGCTAGATTGTATATTGGTCGTACCGAGGCCATTAAAATTATACTGTGATAATTCTGCGGCTGTTTCTTTTTCTCACAATACAGGGAGTTCCTCACGTTCCAAGTACATTGATATTAAATACTTATTTGTGAGAGAGAAAATTGCTCTATCTTGTGTATCAGTAGAGTATATCCCTACCGAACTCATGTTACCCGATCCACTTACTAAAGCTTTAGCTCCAAAAGTATTTAGGGAGCATGTGACGCATATGGGATTATTAGAATCCACGTATATATGTTGAGTCAGTGGGAGTTCTGGTTTGTATTATGAGTTGCAACTTAAATGAGATTATGTATTACTCGTTTTGTTATCATGCATGCATGTTGTTATGTGATATTGATATGCCATATATTGTGTACACATTTGGTTGCATATGGCATTATGTATAGAATGAGGATATTATGGTCCGAGACATTTTTGCTCAGTCTCAATATGGATATTAAAGACTGAAACATTATGACTTAGCTTCAGTGTGCTTTCTTGAGACATTTTGATTTAGTCTCATTATGATTAAAAGTGAAGCCCGCTTCTCGAGACATTTTGCTAGAGTCTTATTATGGTTATAAAGAAGCAATGGTCTAGGAGACATATTGTTTTCATCTCATTTTGCTAGACATGTGGACTTTGTGGAAATGAGCAAGTTGATCACATTGTCATGTTATTTCCATAATTATACTTGTATACTACTGCATAGTCACGTGTTTATAAGTGTCTTGTTTTGTGGAGCATCCTGTCGGTGCACATGTGACTTGATATTTATGACACATTTTGGACTTATTTATGTTTTGGGTGATTGCTCGCATTTGACCCTTTGTTATAGTCACATATTGATTAATTCAGTTGTTTTTCAAAATCTTATTTTATTTTAAATTTATCTTTAGAGTGATTTCTGTCATCCAAGTGGGAGATTGTTAGATTTATCTCTCACATTATGTGGATTGACATAAATCATTCTAATCGTTTTCTATATTTTACCGAATTAATACGTGACTAATGTCAAATATTATGGAGCAATTTTGACAGACTCATTTATTAAGTGATCAAATGTTGTGTTAATGAGTCTGATTTTGACATACCCTAGACAGTAGTATATTATGGACAAGTATAATCCTTGATTGTGTTATTTAGCTCATAATGGGATGGAAAATTTTGTACTAACACATGAGGGGTCCCTGCGCTCAACCACTGTATTTAAGTAACTTCAGCCCATTGGAAGTTCACTATTAAAAAAAATCTGTGGCATGAGTGCAGTACACCTCTCTCTCTCCCGTTTCTCTCCCGTGTGTGTACAGTAACTTGTTGAGAAAAGCCGATTCTAGAGCTGAAGCAAAGGAAGCGGAATTCTGAAGTTAAATCAGGCTTGTAGCAACTCGATAAAGCTCCATAACAAGCTTCCAAGGTCGGATTCATGGGAGATCATGGTAAATTTCGAAATTACCTAAAATATGTGTTTATTTGGAAATGCACAATTAAGGGCATAAAGTTTGTTTTTGTTTCATCAGCCATCTCATGCAGTCACTTGGTATACCACGCAGTCACTCTTTTACTGTTATGAAGGCAGAAAACATATCTGAGATACCCAAGTGTATGATTTTGTCTCGTTGGACAAAAAATTCCAAAATTGCACAGTCTTATTTGCAACATTTTTCAAGTAAGCCAAGCATGAATGAGGCTGCCCGCATTGGATCTTTAACCATTGCTTGTCGAAACTTGATCCACTTTGCAGCCAAGATGGTTGATGGTTACAATAATGCGATTCAGGTTATTCATGGGCTGACCTTGCGAGCTCAGGATGTATTAGACATTGATGATATTCCAAGAGCTTCTACTAAAGGTAGACTTGTCGATATTATCAAGGATCCATTGATTATCAAGACCAAGGGTTCAGCCAAAACAACCAAGGCATTTGTTAAAAAACGTCTTTGTGGTACTTGTCAACAACCTGGCCATACAAAGCGAACTTGTATTCAATATGGTGGAGTGAAGGGTAATCGTGACATTGACAATGCAAGTTTATGTACTGACTTTGTTTCTGAAAATACATTCAATACCACGATTGCGACAACAACTGCAAACTTAGACATGTCAACATGGGGTGATGACATATCCATAGGCACAACCCGCACAGAAGTAGACCATAATGAAAGCTTTGTATTGCATGTTTTGAATAGGTGTGATGGACAAAGCTCTAACGGTTTTACCTTTCCCTCATAGGACTTATCACAAAACAATAGAGGTGGCACCATACCACCCCAGTGGAATGAGTGGTGGCATTATAATGTTAGGTGACTTGTATTTACCTTATTTCACTTTCATTTTTTAATTCTACCATATGCTGATACGTTTTATAGAACAACATCTCTTGTTATATTAACATTTATTTTCTTGTTATCATATTTGCAGTTAAATTCAATACGACTTGGGACACAATGCAACAATGTAACTGAGCATATGATTTTAACCGAGGACTTCTTATCTCGTTTTACATATTTTTGTTTATTAAACTAGGTAATTGTGTTGTGTTGGAGTTGTGATTGAATTGTTGTGGGAGTTGTGTTGGTGGTTGTGTAAAGTTGTAAAGTTTGTTTTCAGCCATTAAGCATATTAGAATTTGTAAGGTGAATCTGGAAAAAGCCAATGTTAAAAAAATGGTTCAAACATATAATGCACACAAGATGTTTGATAAAATGTCACATAAAATTATTATAATTTGTGTTTGCTTTTTTTAAATTAAAATTGTGCTAACAACTATATTGCAAGCACTTTTCAGTAGAAAATCACAGAAACTATAAGTTTCTTTGGTTTCACTTATAACCAAAGATTTGGGCGTGCACTGTGGCTCAAATAATAGGCTTATTAATCGCCCAATTTTGCCAACATGTCGTTCAGACTATAGGCTTATCTATCACCTGCAACCAACTAGATTAGTTTTTTTAACCTTATGTATTCAATGCAACCTTTCGGATTATTTTGAATTTGCAATACTACTTCCATGCGTGATTAAATGCATAAGAAAATGGTTATATATATTTTTTTTCCGTAATTTCAATACTTTCTTCCTTTTTTACCAAATATTGCAAATAACTTCTTCAGTAAGTGTATCTTTGCATAGATTAACTTCCAAAAAATATATTTATAACCATGTAATATGTACATTTACATGTGCTAGGGTAACATTTTACCCGAGCACACATCAAAAAAATAGTTCACATGATATGTTGTTGCCACCCAATTGGCATCTACCAAAAATATGTACATAATTGTACAATACTCCAAAAGCCAACATTTACAACAAAAAATCAAAAAAAAAATACAATCCACGATCAACTACGACATTGCTTGTAACCTGTTAGGAAAAATGACAGTATGATTAATAAATAAAATTACATAATAAAAATCTAATGTTCTCAACATGGGTAACATTATACAAACTTGCATTGAAAAAAAGCATAAATATTCATTTCCCATTATTTTGTACCGTACGATTAATGTTGAATAACAATTCACACATTATTAGATCACGTGTATGCTTTTGTACAAATGTAAATTAATTATACCATACCACACAATTTTTCTAAAGAAATAATAACATGATTTTTCTTCTATGAAATAATAACATTAATTTAGATTGATAGTTCATTTTCAAAAATAAATAAATAAATACTTCAAATAAAAGATAACACTTTCCTTGTAAAACATAGAAGACAAATATCACTTACCCTGTGTACTACCTTCTTTTTCCATGACCTTTTGGTTTAGGTTTTGTTCCCACTGCAATTACTGAAAATACATCACTTCAAATTACATCCCACAAACTCAACGGAAAGAACTTTCTCCCATGGTCTCGTTCTGTTCAAATGGTAATTCGAGGGCATGGAAAACTTGGCTATCTCCTTGGCCAAAAGCAAAGGCCAAATGAAAATGATCCTGCATTTCAAACATGGGATGCTGAAAATTCTATCGTTATGGCATGGCTGGTAAACTCAATGGAACCAAACATCGGGCAGACATATTTATTTTACCAAACAGCTGCTGAACTGTGGGAAACTGTCAAAGAAACTTACTCGGATTTGGAAAATTCATCACAGCTGTTTGAATTGAGGAATCTAGCTCGTAACTTGAAACAAGGTGATATGGATATAACCCATTATTTTAACTCTTTGAAGAATCTTTGGCAGGAATTAGATCTATTCAATGAGTGTGAATGGAGTTGCATTGATGATGGTGCTCGATACAAAAAACTGGTGGATAAAGATCGAATTTATGACTTTTTGGCTGGTCTTAATAAGGAGCTTGATGATGTTCGTGGTTGTATACTTGGAACTAAACCATTACCTTCCATTCGAGAAATCTTTGCTGAAGTCAAACGAGAAGAAAGTCGTAAACGGATCATGCTTGGGGAGCCAAAATCACTTACAGCACCTGAAATGTCTGCTTTGGCTGTTCAGGGATCTAATAATTCCAACAAAGGTGGCCAGCTGTGGTGTGATCATTGCCACAAACCGAATCACACCAAAGAGCGTTGTTGGAGGCTACAAATTGGAAAGACAATAGAGGCAATAAGCGAAGTCCAAAAGGATTTCAATCTGAAACTGACACTGATCAAAGTGTTCCAAAGGAAGGTGTAAGCAGTGTGATTCCATCATTTACCAAAGAACAACTTGAGCAGCTTCAAAAACTTTTAACTCATATTCCTTCGTCCTCTTTGCTGGCCCAAAAAGGTATTTTCCAGATCCCAACAGTTTTTCATGCTTCTGCCAAGGTTCCAGATCCCTGGATCATTGATTCTGGCACCACAGATCACATGACAGGCTGCATTCATTTTTTCTCTTCTTATGCTCCTAGTCCAGATCATTTTAAAGTAATGATAGCTGATGGTTCACTTTCAGTTGTTGTAGGGATGGGCACTATAAATATTACTCCTAGCATAATTCTCAAATCAGTTCTCCATGTTCCTAAATTATCTTGCAATCCACTCTCTGTCAGCAAAATGACTAAAGATCTTAATTGTGTTGCTAATTTTTCGCACTCCTCTTGTGAATTTCAAGACCTAATTTCGGGGAGGAGGATTGGCAGTGCTAGGGAACATGGGGGACTTTACTATTTTGAGGATTTCAACGTGAATAAACAAGCTCATACTGCTGAATATGGATCTCTTTCTATATCTAGGGAACAAAAAATAATGTTGTGGCATTGTAGGTTAGGTCATCCTAGTTTTCCATATTTAAGAAATTTGTTTCCTGAATTATTTCGTAATAAAGATTCCCTTATGATTCATTGTGAAGTATGTCAATTGGCTAAACATCAGCGTTCCTATTTTCCTTCTCAATCATACAAACCTTCCAGACCTTTTGCAATGATTCATAGTGACATATGGGGACTTTCTCGTGTCTCAAACCTTACGAGTATAAAATGGTTTTTTACTTTTATTAATGATCACACATGAATCTGTTGGGTGTATCTATTAAAGGATAAATCTGACACAGCAGAAACCTTTAAAAATTTTCACTCCATGATCCAAACACAATTCCAAGCCAAAATCCAGATTTTACGTACTGATAATGGTAGAGAATTTTTTACCACTTCTCTTAGTCAATTTCTTTCACACCATGGGATTATACACCAAAGTTCTTGTGTTTATACTCCACAACAAAACGGTGTCTCCGAACGAAAAAATCGTCATCTACTTGAAGTAGCACGGTCTCTTATGTTCACTACCAATGTACCTAAACAATTCTGGGGAGATGCTATTCTTACGGCATCGTACTTAATTAATCGCATGCCTTCTAAGGTTCTTAATTACCAAACTCCACTTAACATGTTTCTCCAATATTATCCACACACTCGAGTATGTACGGATCTGCCACTTAAAGTCTTTGGTTGTACTTCATTTGTCCATGTCCATAGTTTGGCTCAAACAAAGCTAGATCATAGAGCTCATAAGTGTATTTTTTTAGGTTACTCAGCCACTCAAAAAGGTTATCGATGTTATTCTCCTGAACAACACAAATATTTCATTTCTATGGATGTTACCTTTTTTGAAACTCACCCTTTCTATGCCCAGAATTCCCTTCAGGGGGAGAGTTCTAATGAAGTGAATTTTTGGGAAGTGTCTTTACCATCTCCAATTTTTCCCCAGTCTTCAGAATTGTTATCTCCACCTAAACTCACTATTGTTCAGCCTCGTCAGTCTCAATCAGATCTGTCTTCATCAGAAACAACTCAAAATTCATCTCAGCCAATGAAGTCTACTGCTGATGAAAATTTCAAGACAATGGTAGAAACACAGCAACAACAAGAGCTACGTGTTTATTCACGACAGAATACTCCGCAAAGAGTTGAGGAACCTGTTCACCGACAGCGCTGTCAAGAGACCGAACTGAATGAAGGTATACAGCCTCAAAATACTGTTCTTAAACTCGAAATTGATGATCTTGATGTTCCTATAGCCTTAAGAAAGGGGATTAGATCTTTGTGCTCAATATCCTATTTCTAATTATGTGACCCATGACCGACTGTCACCTTCTCTTCGAGCATTTGTTACTAATCTTTCAGGTGCACAAATTCTAAAGAATATTCAAGAAGCGTCAGAAGACTCGAAGTGGAGACAGGCTGTTATGGAGGAGATGAGTGCTCTAGAACAGATGGGAACATGGGAGCTGGTACAAAAACTAAAAGGAAAGGTTCCAATGGGTTGTAAATGGGTTTTTACTGTCAAGTATAGGTCTGATGGATCAATAGAGAGGTATAAGGCATGACTAGTAGCAAAGGGGTTCACTCAAACATACGGGATTGATTACCAGGAAACATTTGCTCCAGTCGCTAAATTAAATACAATTCGAGTTCTATTATCCTTGGTTGCAAACTTGGATTGGCCACTTCAACAATTAGATGTTAAGAATGCTTTTCTTAACGGAGACTTAGCAGAGGAAGTTTACATGGAGTTGCCACCTGGATTTGATAAAGAAGGAAGATGACTAGTGTGTAAATTGAAAAAATCACTCGATGGACTGAAACAGTCACTTAGAGCTTGGTTTGACAGATTCTCTAGAGCTATACGACAGCAAGAATACAAACAAGCTCAGACAGACCACACATTATTTTATAGACATAAGGATGGTAAGATTACTGTTCTTATTGTTTATGTTGATGATATAATATTGACTGGGAATGATATTGTTGAAATAAAGAGATTGAAGAAAATTCTTGCAACAGAATTTGACATAAGGACCTTGGATCCCTAAGATACTTTCTAGGCATGGAAGTGGTAAGAAATAACACAGGTATATCTATTTCTCAAAGGAAATATGTTATAGACCTTTTGAAAGAAACATGAATGATAGGTTGTAAGCCTGTAGACACACCAATGGATGCAAATTTGAAATTAAGAGACTTGAAGGACAGTATTCCTGTTGAGAGAGGGAGATATTAGCGACTTGTTGGGAAACTCATCTATCTTTCCCATACTAGACCTGATATTGCTTTTGCGGTTAGTGTTGTAAGTCAATTCATGCATGCTCCATGCGAGGAACATATGGAAGTTGTTTATCGTATCCTGAGATATCTTAAAGGAACTCCAGGAAAATGTCTTCTCTTCAAAAAGAATGAGGCAAGAAGTGTTGAAGCCTTCACAGACGCTGATTGGGCTGGTTCAATTAAGGATAGAAGATCTATGTCAGGCTATTGCACATTTATATGGGGGAATTTATTAACTTGGAGAAGTAAAAAACAGTCAGTTGTAGCAAGAAGTAGTGCTGAAGCAGAGTTCAGTGCAGTAGCTCAAGGTATCTGTGAGTTGTTATGGCTGAAACTATTATTAGGGGAGCTAAAAATCGCAGATATTCAACCTATGAAACTTTATTGTGACAATAAGACAGCCATAGATATTTCTCATAATCCAGTGCATCATGATAGAACTAAGCATGTTGAGGTTAACTGGCATTTCATCAAGGAGAAGATAGAAGAAGGAATAATTTCTATGACATATGTGCCTACATCTCAACAAACTACAGATCTTCTTACTAAAGGATTAGTCAAACCGGTGTTTGAAAAGTTGGTAGACAAGCTGGGAATGTTCAATGTTTTTTGTCCAGCTTGAGGGGGAGTGTGGCAGAATTTGAAAATAGAGTTATCCTTATCTGGTGGTTGTTTTACATGATATGTTCTATCTATTTATTTTTTGTTTTTATCCTTAGAATAAAGGACTTTGCTAAGATAAGACTCCTAGTCTATGTTAGCTTCAAACCTATATATAATCTTGTAATTTGATTAATAAAGAATATGAAAGTGCAGTGTTTACTGTTTCCTTCCTATAGTTTGTTACATATAATTATATTTAATTTTTTTTTAAACACTAGATCAATACTAACAATGAATGCTAACAATAAATAGCTTACCGAGAAGTAAACAGGCAAGAACCAGACCTGTGGTCCAACTGGGTTATTTCGTAGCTCTTCCATTGTCCGATACTCAGCATACATGCTAATAACCTGATATCAAGCATATAGTTAACAACCAAAACATCATATTGCAAACTGCCATATACTAATAGGTTTTCAAATGATAAAAAAGTTTTATAAATAACAAGACTAACATCGCTGTGAATCCATTTGGTCGGCTTCAATGAGGACATGACAGTACGACTCACAACGTTGTTCTCCGTACTCACAAGGAGTTGACTGTCAATATGTATCACAAACAATTGAGCCTCCATTAGTCTATTATATAATATTTAGCCTAACACACTTTTTAGTCCATACAACAAACATTATGCACACATTATGACCTAATCCAATTAATAACAATGAAAAAACATTTAAAATAACTTACTAATAATTCAGTACTTACTTTTCATCAAGTCTGTCATCAAACAAATAGTTAACCACTTGCAATTGAGATTGAGTAATAGGCGACGTTACCACATATGACCCTGCCCAATAACAAGGCCTAACCGACCTGTTGCTGACCCTATCAAACGGTGAGCTTTGGAATCGACTAGGCTTTTTCAGCGATCGAAACTCGTATGGACTACGACTTGTCAAAGAAAACACTGGTTGTTTCATATATCTTGTGATGTTACCATCCTACAAAAGGAATCCATTATGAGATTATTCATGACGAAAGCACCAAAGTATAAAAAAACTGACATAAAAGAGGTCAAACACCCATAACGAATCACTTAACTAAATTATCTGCAATAAGTGCATGCATAGACTTATCACTATTCAATGCTTCCATATTTGTTTCAACATTAGCCTCATTTGGTGCACCATTAGCCGACAGGACAACATCATCATTCAAAAAAGTCTCCACTTCAATGGGGTTTCTATCTTCAGATATCATGTTGCCAAGATCATTGTAAACATCAAGTGGTGGATGTACAGTATCTTTGAAAAAATCATCAATTGTTGGATTCTCATCATTAGTTTTAGGGTTTACTGAGGGTGGTGGTACAATATTTTCTTTTACTGGAGCATGATGGATTGGTTTTGATTCAGAGTCTGCTTTCTGACTCTGAGTAAAAGATTGCTTCACCGCTATTACTAAATCTAAAACAATACTATTTAATCTATTGAAACTAGTTGTCAAGAACTGTATAGATTCAGATTGCTCTGTAATACGCTCATCCAGCTCTGCTATGTCAACAGGTACTTGAGCAGACAATCCAACACCCTCAAAAGTGCACATGCACACCTATAATCATCGACATGTAAACTTATTAGTGATTTCAAATTTCATATGATATATCGCTTTTTTTTAATAAAAAACTGAAAAATGTATTAAAGATGAAGAATTATGACAATGAAGTAAAGAAGCAGTCCACTAAGAAAGCAAAAACTAAAATTTTCTATGTTGTGCAAAAGTATACCCAATCAAAATTGATTTGTTACACGAATGCATCACTATAAAATAACACTTATCAAGTAGATAAAATTAAGGAATATAAACAAAAAGTACAATATAGTATGTCAAGTAATATAATATCATTATACTCATTACCATTTTGTAATTATCACCACCGTGTTTTTTCAGCCATCGTATGATTTTTTTTATCTCTTCGTCATTCCAAGCTAATACTGGAGGTAGAGAAGAGCCCCACTGGTTGTTGTAATAGTTTTGAACACTTTGAAAGTAGAATATCTAAACATATTGGCATAATCACAGCATTAGTGCATCAAATGCACACGCATTAATATGAAGACTAATAATGTGTCATCCTATGCATGGTAATCAACTAACCCTAATGACACAATATAAATGACCAACCTGAAGAAATAACAAACAACCTCCTAAATGAGCAGATTCATTTGACTTAAACTTGGAAATGGCCATTACAAGTCTACTGTAACAAAATGAAGCCCAATTGTGTTCTTTTATGGCATTAGTGTCAACTAATGGATGTAAGAATGAAGCTGATATGAGCGTTGCACTTGATGGGCATAATACAGTGGCCAATGCAAACAACATAAATGCAACCTGCAGTTTATAATGACATATTCAGTGAGATTTAATAAATTAGATCAACAAATAAACACGCTCACATGTGGGTAGTAACTACTAAAATAATAGACATTATAACCAATACTAATGTTACTTTAAAGTCATTGCCGAAACCATCTAACTGCTTAATGAAATCTTCCAGTGTTTTGATGGCTATTCCCCGACCCGTGCACTTGAAAGTTTCTCTCAATGTCGCAATATTTTCAAGTTGACCAGACAGAGACACAGATAAACCTCCATCATGCACTCCCATTCTATCAGAAAACGTCTTTGCATTCAATTTTATGTGTTGATTGTTCAAAACAAGCACATGCTGGTCAGGTACAAATTATTCAACCAACCATGCACACAATTGTCTCCTCAGCCTACCAGTTCGCAAATGTAAAAGATTACCAAATCAAATTTCAAGTATTGCTCGTTGTTTTTCTACATTGAAAGCTTGAACAAGGTCAGAAAACCGATCTGGCGCACATTGAGTGTCAAGTATCTGCTTATCCATCTTTGTTTGCAACTGTCCATCAGTATCAGTTTGAGCATCATAGTCAGATACATTCAATGGCTTTGTGTACTTGGCCTTTTCGTCTGGTGGAAGGCTCTTGTATGAATCACCCAATTTCTTTCTTAGCTGGCCAATAATATAAACATTAATCAGTAGTTTTTTCCAGTCAATTAAGATGCCAACATACAAATCATAATACAAATCACGTAACATGAAACACATGGCAATTTAATTACCTCTTGGCTGACAATAAGGTTTTCATCAGAGGCCTTCAATCGCTTCACTTGCTCTTTACTATGAGTGAAACAAAGAACCATTATATGTTTAGATTTTAACAGAATAAAACATCAACACACAATGTTTTGTTGTACAGTGGTGCAAAAAAATGTGAACAACAAAACAGCAACAGGTACTTACAAATATGTCGTGAAGCCATATGATTGATTGCTAGAACCCACAGTAGTCACAACAATATTCCCATCTTGATGAATGGCAACGTCATCTAACCATTTCTTCTGCTTGCGGTCTCCCCTTCCCATATTTAACAGGCTAGAAAACTTTTTGCTTCCAAATTATATATGCCTTAAACTGATTTTGCATCACTTCAACTTCTTAGCTAAATTGTCGTGATGAAAAATTAAGAGCAAGTTGTTTGTATGGTATTCTGCAAAGGGGACTTATTGAAGAAAAAAATAAATAAATAAATAATCAAGGCTATCAATGGGATTATAGAGGGCTTTCTGGACATGGTATGATTTGTAAATATTTGTAATGGGGTTTTATACAAATAAGGGTTTATTCAACTTATTATAAAGCTTTACAAATAACATCACTCATAAAAAATGTATTATACAACTTACAATTAGGTCTATTGAAAATTATGGATGTTAAAAATTCGTTAGTGTTAAGTAGAAACAAATTAAAGTTGATTTGTTTAGCAAATAAAAATTCATGAAGTTAATTCATTTATAAAATGTGAACAAATTTCAAGGAAAAAATAATAATTTACTTAACATTAAAATGTAAAATTGCTGTTAAGCAAACAGGCAACAGTGAAATAATGAAATATAAAATTATGCAAAAATGATCAACAAGCAATTTTAATTTTCTAGATATTCTTTCAATACATAAAGAAAGATCAAATTTTGTTTTCTAGATTTTCTTTCTATAAATGAAGAAATCAATTGTTTTCAACAGATTTTGAGGTAGAAAAAGCCAAAATCTATCTTGAACAATGAATTTATATTTTTTGGGGAGATGGGATACCTCACTGGTTTGTTGTGTATGGTGCTGTGTATCTGAAATTCCAGGGAGGTGAGAAGGGGAGAGAGAGTGGTAACAATGGTGAAAGGTCAAAACCAAGAGAGGTGTCCTTTAAAATGAGCTATACGCTTGCAAAACAATGAAATAGAGGTTAGAGATGAAGCCGGGATACCCCAGCGTTCACACTCCGACGCTCAAGTTTGCAAACTCAAGCTTTTATGGTCAAGAGAGCTAGCTAACCCTCTGTAAATTAGAGTTTAAATTTGAAGAAAATTTATTTTTTAGAGTGTGAGTGTTAATGGTGAGTGAGAACATCCTGGAGAATAAAACCTAGACGCCTTTATATATGGAGTACCTCAGCTGCCACGTGGCATACCCTTTTTGGCTAACGTCCTTCTATCGTTTTTATAATTTTTGGGTCGTTATGTGCATGTTCGCGACATATCTCATCCTTTGGAAACGTGGCACACGCTGGAGAGTGGTCTAGGGTACCTCTGCAGTAGCTGTCGGGTAGGCGACTAGGGACCACTGTCCTTGGGATAGTGTCCTTCATTTTGGCAGAGGTGGCAGGCGGCTGTCCCTCCTTTTAGCACATCAATTTTTATTCCTAATTCTAACAAAATCGAATAATATCTTTTAGGAGGCGGAGACGTTTCTCATAGCAGATATTTTTAAAAGATTCTCTTGCATCTGTTCTGCCGGGTACCTCGAGTTACGTGGGGTACCTCTTATTATGCGGAGTACCCTTATTTATGTGGGGTACCTCTAATTGTGCAAGGTACCTCTATTTGTACGGGGTACCTCAAATCACGCCAGACATCTCAGATTGTGCGGGGTACCTCAGATTGTACTAAAATCATTCTATTAGTCGACACGTGGCGCTTTACTGCCTTTTCTATTTTTCCCTCAAACATCAACTATTCCACAACCTTAATTGTTAAAAGTTGAATGCATGAATGTGTCTCTATTCAAAACCCCATGCTTCAACAAGAATTCTTCAAACTTTAAACTAACTTAACTAGCATCTCAATCAATTACATGTTACAACTATAATCGAAGGAATTAGGACCACCAACAAAATCCAATAAACAATCAAGCAAATAGAAACTAACTCAAACAATCGGATTTTGCCAATTGAGCTGCAACTTGGACTCAGCTTCATATATGAGGCACAAGGCATTAAGCAAAACGTAACTAGTATAGGGGAAAATACACACACACAAAAAGCACCAAGAAAGTAAATAATTTCAAATAAAAATAGACATTCTCACCAGAACTAAAATAAAAGCAGTTTGAAGCTAGCCGAAAACAAAGAAGATGAAGAACAGACAAATATTCAAGAATCAAAACACCAATCCAAAAAATGAAGAAGTTCGGGGGAGGAAAAACGGAGACATGAAACATAATTATCTAATTTTAAAAACCTGCCACAGAATTAATCCTTGAGTCGTCGCAAGCTTAAATAGACATGCAAAAAATCCTGTTTTCCATCAAATCAGGAAAAAAAAATTTAATCAAACCACGGATATAAAAAAAATAAAACCCTAGCCCAAATTCAAACAATAAAGTGAGATCAATTTGGAAAAGAGAATGAAAGCCATTGAAAGAAATAGAGCAAACCCTAACCTTTGTTTATCTAGCGAAGAACAGAAGGCTTAAGTAGATGCTGGCAACTTTTGAAGAATGAGGGAGAATATGGATGTTGCATTATGAAATTTTTGGGAGAATGTCTGCAGCTGTTGATCCCGAGGAGGGAAAATTTTAAGTACTTGAACTTAACAGTAATAACTAGGAAGCGGACGAGCCGAGCATTGAGGATGATAATGTCTTTTGGTTTAAAGAAAATTAAGTACTTTCCCTTTATTCAAGTCCACTAATCTAGTTCTTAAGAAACAAAAATGGAAAAAGCCATTACATTGCCATTTTAAATTGTTGAAAGTGGATTAAAAAAATAGAAAGAAGAAATTAAAAAAATTTACTATCGATAATGCTTTTAAAAAAAAAAAAAGAAAAATACATACTTCCCTTTTAATCAAGTCCACTGGTCCAGTTATTATCACAAAAAAATAAAATTGTCCACTAGTGCAATACATCGCCATTTTGAATTGTTGGAAGTGAAAAAAATGGGAAAAGGTAGAAAAATTAAGAAAAATCAGTATTGATAAATGAAAATTTCATTTAGGCGGTAGTTTTGCCGCTAAATGTTTTTCCATTTTGGTGGAAGGTAATTATTTGAAGTGACAATTGATACTGTTGTGTTTTTTTTTTCATATTCTATTATTGAGTTAATCCGACTTTGAATTATAGTTGGTTGTAGCGACAATTGATTGTGTAATGTCTGTACTGTTAAAAAATTTTGTAATAGTGATAAAATCCTTATACCATTCCTTAAAAATTTTAAATTATCAAAATATCTCAAGTTTAAAAGGACAAACACGTAAATTAATAAATTATCTAGCCATAAATGATAAAACTTGTACCTAAGAATAGTATTTCTCTTAGTTTTTATTTTTGCTTTCAGACTAGTACTTCTTTTAACTTTTATTTTTAAAAGAAGTATAAAGCCAAAATATAAAATTATTTTCTTCTTATTATTGAGTATCTATCTTTACAACTCGTACCTCGTATTTGCCATATAGTGATAAAATATTTTTCAACTAAAACTTAAAATACAAATATGAATTATGAAATGGGATGGCTGTAATAAGTTTGTTAAATTGAAAATGTATTTGGTGTAATTGTAATTTTATTCTATGCTATAAATTAATTTGTCTTTGGTATTTACTTAGAGATCTAATGACATGGGCAATATTGCGTAGAACAATGGCCGATGAGACCGGTTCTCATTTAGAGAGCTATAACACACAAATGTTGGAAAATGATTATCTATTGAAATCATTACCTAAATTTCAGAAATATTTATGTTTTTCAACAATATTCATGTTCTATCACAAAGAAACAAACAAATATTTAGGTTAAACAACATCCAATTACTCCCTAAAGTTATATGATTTGCTTTTCAAATTAGCACATTTTGTTAGAGAGTCCTCTAAATTTTTCTCTGCACTCTCTGTGATGATGAGATGTCATAAAATAATAAAATGTTACGTGTGACCTAGGGATTATAAATACCGATATAAATAATTTTCTATGTTATTTTTAGGTTTCCTATTTTAACTGATCATAAAAATAAAAATTACTCTTAAATCTCTATATATTAAAATGTCACACCCTATTAAATATATTAAAATTTAAATTACTGAAAATTTAATAGATTACTATTAAGTAGCTTTAACCTTTTAAGACAATCCACACTATATAATTATTTACAAATGAGCTCAATGTTGGATTAAGGGCTAGTTTGGTAATTTTATAAGTTGTAAAATAATCGTTGGTAACTGTGTTACAAAAACAATTACATGTGAAAGAATCAGTGAAACATTTGGTATAATTTATTTTTAAAAGTACTGTTAGTTTTAAAAGCGGTTGTATATATTTGGTAAATCGTACTGTTAATCTACTGTAAAAATGTAAATGACTAAATTAGACATAATATTGAATGAAATTTATTTCAATATTTATAAACACACACACATATAATATTTCTCAATATGTATATATAATTATTTGATAACTAAAATAAATATTTTATAGTATTAGTATTTTTATTTTTTATTGTGCTGTCTCAATATAATTGATAATAATAATAACAATAATCTCTTTAAGGTTAATGATTTTATTTCCTAATAATCAACCAAAAATTTGAAAGTTTATAATATATATATGGGGCAAAACTATGGATCCATTGGATGCTATATGATGATATATACAAAATCATATTAAATGTAAAAGTGATTTCAAAATCAAAATTTGAAAATCTACTATAAAATTGAGTAATTTTGCCAAAAATGATTTTTATAAAAATTTACCAAATACGAAAATTAATATTTAGATTTTCAAAATCACTTTTAAATCTCCTAAAAACAATCCCAAGTGAGCCCTAAAAATCCGATTACAAGAACTTGTTCGCTTGATACGAGATCGCAATATGGGTCACTACCCTCCGTAAGGGGAGTGACCTCGCACATGTGATAAAAACCCATTCAATTAATCTCAATGAAAAAAGGAATTTATAAGAAAATTTCAGGAATGTCCAAAGGTCTACTCCACAAGTCATAACATTAATTACTCAACAATTTCATGGGATGAATTGCAACTGTACTCAACTTATAACAACTAATAAATTAGGTTAGAATTAAATTCATACGTAGGTTTGCTTTAATTTTTCCTATTTTAATAGACAATCCTTGTGAATTCTGCAAAAAATTGTGCTACAAAATAGCAGTTGTAGGTAAATATAAAACTCAAATTTGAAGCACAACGACAAGAAATGTTAAATTCATAATCTCTTTTAAATAATAAAAGAATTTACAAACACTTGACTAAATTGTACTATAAATATTAGTTATGTTTCTAAATGATATTGAAAACAACAATATTTTATGAGTAATTACAAAATTTGATACCATCAAGAATATAATTGCTTTTCGGTTAGGTAAGAGTTGGATGGAAAACTATATCCTTCCTACCTTTTCGTAAATTGGTTAAGGTTTGAAACTCTATATTTACATTTTGGAGTTGATTTCCTTTAAATGTAATTTTAAAAATTATATTTTAATCAATTGTATTTTTACAATAATCTTATACAATAACCATATATATAAATTTTTGACGATTGCTAATCTTAAGTATATGTGCACCCGTGGACATTACTAGCAACATTTATAATTGCTAATTTTAACAAGTAATACTTCTCAAAAATATCAAAAATGGAGGCGGGAAATAAAAATATCAATTTCTACCTGTCCGTGAAAAATTAGAAATTTTGAATTTGATTGACATTATAGTTCCCGTAGAATATATCATACTGCCTGGCAAACAAACCCGGACCCGGATCAGACCCGGATGAACCCGGATGATCCAGACCGGGTTTAACCCGTACCGGATTTATAAAATATCCGGATCCGGATACATTTTTCTTAACCCGGATGAATCCGGGTCTGATTCCGAGTTTACCTAAACCCGGATTTCCAGAACCCGGACCCGCATTTTAATGTTTTTAATTATTTAAATAAATAATTTTTAATTGTTAGTTATAAATATAAGAGCAAAGAGTAAGTGAAAAAACAAAAGCAGCCCTAAAAATCTAAGCCTCACGGGCTCAAACCAGCCGCATCTTTCATCTTCCTCATCCCCTATCATCAAGGCAGCCACCTCCTCTAACCACACCAGCTCTGCAATCTTTAGATGTCTGAAGCTTCTCTGCTTCATCATCTCTCTTCTCTACTCCAGTTGTTTGTTCGGTAATGGCAGGGGGTACTGTGGTAATTGAGGCTTTGTGTGTCACTTAAGAATGGGAAATTCTTCTTCTGTTTGTTATGAATGTTTTTGTGACTTGTTTTCTTTACTATTTTAAAAAGGTTGCTTATTTACTTGAACTGCAGTATGATTGTTGATTTAATGGACTGGTCTTTGCATTTTATTTGTTTTTACCAAGATGCAACGTGCTGAAGATATTGATTTTGGGGAAAAAAAATCCGGGTTTAGAACCCGCAATCCGAGAACCCGGACTTTTCCGAGTTTAACCCGGATCGGACCCAGATTAAAAAAATACGGGTTTTATCCGAGGCCGGTATAATGAATTGGTCGTCCGGGTCCGGAACCGGGAAGGCCAAACCCGGACCCGGACCCGGATTTTGCCATCCCTAATACTGCCTAATCTGAAATAAAGGCAGTGGTTTTTATTTTTGTTTTTGTTTGAGCTTTTGTTGAAAATGGAAGTAGTAGTTCAAATTAATTTCACCATGCAAGGAATATTCATTTTTTTTTTTTGGTTCTGAGTGCTCAACAACCAGACATTCTAGATCAATTTTTTTTTCAAGTGCCCAACAACCAAAAAATAACACTCCAGTGACCTTTTCGACACTCATGCATGCATGCAAGCCACAAAGGAAAAATAAAAGATCACTTAAATTTAACAACGGAAAATTGAATCTACAAAGATATAATATCTGTAGGATTGAACATCATTCGTCAAAGCAAAGTAGATTACAAAAGAGTCGAAACCCTTCAACATCATAATTCATCAAAATCTGAAACAAAACAAAACCAAATTTAAGCTACAAAAAATTCAATAAGTAATTTTACTGGAATTTTAAGACAGTTATAATAGAGAAGAATTAACAGAGATATAGCCCTAAATACATATCAAGTTTCTACAATTAGCCATCTCTGACCGATAGTGCCTAATAACAAATGGTCAGAATATGCAACCTAAATACACTACCCTCGGACACAAAAAAATAAGAGGGCATCCAGCAGCACGAAATGCATCTACAACACCATCTTCTAAGGCCACACATGGCTCATCTGCTTGACTGCTTCTTTAGGTGAATGAACTGACAAAGGTTCTAATAAACAGTTACTCGACTACCTAACCAAAAAATGATTAGTATATGCTATACAAAAAAGGTGTTGTTACAAAAATATTCAAAAACAAAATGGTTTCGAATACCAAAATATAAAAGCTGCCATTCCAAGTGTAGTGACACCTAGTTCAAAACACAAGCAGATGATTAATAACAAGTTTAATTGGTCTACCAAAAACATCATAACTCACTAAAAGAAATAGAAAAAACAACTTAATAACAATTGATAAGCATAGGACATAAGATCAAAAATGGGAATGACAAGCGACTTAACATACCTTTAGAGATCATAGTAATGTTTTTAATAAAGCCTCGGACGGTGTCTGGTTAAGATTAATATTTCTGGCAGCTTTTCTTAATTCTGAAGTTTGTTTACAAGGGGCCCTTTGCGAGTCAGCAGCACTACACTTTCCATATCCATTGGAAGCATCTTGCATGAGTTTATGCCTAATATCATTGAGTGGAGATTGTGCTAGATAGAGTGCCAACAGGATGCGAGCATAATCCGAATCGTGCTAACAAAAAAGAAACACTAATTACAACAATTTCTATATGCTCACAAGATGAATTTATATAAAAATAACAAAGTCCACATAGTTCACGACTCCAGTGGTTGTTACCTAATTACTAGCAGCAAGCTTATTTTTTCGCAAAAGGTAGTTGACTTACAACATATAATAATACTTCTTAAATATAAATACTTAGCCTTTTACATATGCAGATTTTTAACAATTCACATTTTTAGGTGCTTGTTTACTTGCTAAAAAGTATGTCTTATTGCTTTCAAAACTAGATATCTTCTAAAAACAGCTTGCTTAATACATCCTTAAAAGGAAAAAAAATTATCGAGTACTCCTAGTTATGCCTTAAAAGTACTCTTCATAAAGAAAACTTTAATATTTCTTACTTCTTTGCAGTACTCCTCTGTTATCATTGTTATTAATCTAAATACAGAATCATTAAACATAATGACTGATAAATGGTCTGAAGAAAGCATTGATCATGAACTAAATATCAGAATCATCAATGTTCAAGATTGAAAAAAAAAAAACATATACCTGATACGACTGGTCAGCAACAATAGAGGGATTGTCCATATATTTCAAGGTATAGTATCCACCATCAAAATCATTTGGCTGTTGTGGCAGACCAGTTTGACGACCAAGTTGAAAATGCAGAAAATTGAAATTTGAACCAAAACGAAGTCGAGCCTCTCTAAGTAGCAAAAAATCCAGTGAGGCGAGCTGCCAACATCAACCAGAATAAGTGTTAACAAAATTTAGAATGTTATTTAATCAAATTCCGACTAACGCACAAATGTAGTCAATCCTCCTAAGAACATACAATTGTCAATGACTGATTAATCATTTTTTCTCTTTGACTGAGAGATTCCAATGAATCCCAAATATCAGCAGTTTGACGAAGAATGTCAATAACAAGCATGTACCAATGAGCTTCACAATGTATGGGCACATAAATCTGCAGTTGTAGGAGAGTAAATACAATTATTGGCAAAATGTTTTGTTATCAGGTTAGTAAAATGAAAAAGATACCAAGGAACTATGTAAAAATACAAACCACAAAAAGTTCATTAAAAAAAATTCATGTTATGCGCTAAACCTTTTCACAAGTTTCCAACTGGGGCATGTAGCGCTCTTGGAACCTGGAAGCTCGACGATAGGGGTTTAGATCACCCGAGTCACCCAATACAACTTGCTTTAAATTTAAGAGGCAAAAATTAAAAGAATAAAAACATTTTGTTAGTTGACAATCTGCATGATCTCATTTAAAGACTAATGATTGAATTAAAAATATTTAATTTCTGGTTATCTTACGGAATAATATGACGGCAAGAACCAACATCGAGGAGAGGTGATATCCTTTTGGGCCTCTTCAATAGTCTTGTACTCTGCGTACATAGTAATAATCTGAAATTTTTTTTAACAGTTGCGACCAAAGCGGAACATTAGTTAAGAGATATGCACATATATACTAATTGAAAATAATGGCATCATTAGTATTGAATGAATCCTAAATATTATACATAGTAGGCATAGAGTATTACATCACCATCAATCCATGCTCTCGGCAGGAGGGAACGCATACTGCTCCGTGTTATGCTGCTGTATTATGTATGGACGACAACATCCCTTTATCATGAAAAAACAACATTATTACAATGAATAAAAGCAAGATTAAGAGATTTATATCTATATTCGAAACAATCTAGCCATTTACAAAAACATTTCATTATTACTAGACCATACATTTCAGCCAACTTGTCGTCAAAAAGGTAAAGAATAAGCTTTTTTTCATCCTCGGTAAATGGAGTGGGAATTGAAAATGGACCAGCCAAAAATCGGGGTTGGGTAGACTTGAGATTGACATTCTTTTCTTTAGAAGTTTGAATATGCATTCCCTTTGCAGTTGATTGTATCATCACAAGACCCTCCTACAAAAAAAAAAAATTAAAATTCACATATTCTGAGGTAATGTCACAACATACAATTATGATAAATATAAAAACAACAGTAACAAAGATACTTTAATACCTTAGAATCCTTAAGAATCAGTTCTTGTTTTCCCTTGGACATTTCCATTTTCTTTGAGGGTAATGCATCTGTCTTTTCACAATCCATAGCCATTTCTAATGTCCTCAATATTTGATATAATTGTCGTTCCTCTGTGTTTAAGCTGGAGCCATCATAAGGAGAGTTTATCTTATCATAACCTCGGGCTGAACTTTCATTTGATGAGATTTCAATAAACTCATCCCCAACATTATTTTCTTGCGCAGACACAAACTCATGGGAAGGAGTTTTAATGTTATCTGTGGTAGGATGATGGACATGAGGGGCAACTCGGTCCATAATTTGCCTTTAATGTAGCAATTCTTTTAGCATTTTAGTCTGGTCAGATATCGCATCATATAGATAATCAATCTTAAATGTCAGTACCCTGATTGAAAGTATTTGTTTCTGAATTATTTCTTCAAAATTGAGATGTCTAACAGCTTTTGATTGAGAAGCTTCACCGGTATCAATGGTACGCATCTGAATCTGTTTAATTGAGCAGATAAATGATATCAAAAAATAAGGATAATGCCATTTCTCACACATTATTATGGTAATTATAATGATAAGCACTCTACAATAAAATTTACCTTATTACTTCCAATCCCTCCCTGAGATCTCAACCACTTCATGAACCTCTTCACCATTGATTCTTTCCATTATGTCACAGGAGTTTTGGTCCCATCAGGCTGAATGCAGTTGTATGCAACATTATGGAGGTAAAAAATCTTGTATAAACAGATTATAGTTAAGAAAATCTGTATAAACACCCATCCATGGCCAGAAAAATGCTAAAATTCAATTATGAAGATCATCTTACCTGTAGGAAAAGAAGACATCCACCAACATATGTAGTTTCACGATTCTTATATTTGCCAATGGATTTTGCCAGCCATTTATAACAAAACGAAGCCCAATTAAGTGATTTAACATCGAGAACATCGTTGCACGGATGCAAGAACAAATGCGATATATAACCACTTGTTGGGCATAACAACGTGGCTAGTGCAAACTAAGTAAACGCAACCTGCTCATATCAAAACTACTATTTGTAAAATGAACAATAGCAAACATGAATGAGTTTGATAAATGGCTGATATGTGCTCATATTTCACAGTAACTTCAAATGTTTTATACAATTATGCATGCAAATATTATAGAAAAAATACAAATGGTGTCAGAATAGAATATAATATGAAAGAAATATAACAAATATTCATGATTTAATATAACAATGGGTGTATGCATAAATGTGCCAAAATCAACTTTATTACAAACCTTGAAAATCCAGCTGGTTTTATCTTCTTGCTTTATAATATCCTCAAGCGTCTTGATGTTGATCCCTTTGACTGTTGATTGAAAAATATCTCGTAATTCAGCAATATTTTCACTTGGTCCACCCAATTGTATTGGTATACCTCCATCTTTTACACCCATGACATCTGAAAATGTTCCGTGGCACAGTTTCAAATTTTGACCATGAAGTTCAATAATGTTGCATTCAGGTTTGAATTGATCCACCAACCAACGACATAATTGCCTCCTCAGTCGACCACATTGGATTTCAAGTAGGCTTCCAAATCCTATACCTCTTATTGCATTTTTCTTGTCTTCCGATAAGTTACCAACAAGAGAACAAAATCGGTCAGGCGCACACCTAGTTTCCAGGGTGAACTTATCTGCCTTAATAGTTTTTGATTCATTGTTATCCGAGTATGCATCTGCATAGCCAATCCTTTCACATTGCTTTTTGTGACTTGCCTTATGTTCTGCTGAAAGTTCTCTGTTGGTTTTCCTAGTGTGTTTCCTCAACTGTCACAAAAGTAATAAAGATTAAAAAAATTTACATATGACTTCTCAAAAGCTCTTCTCATACTAATTTTAAAAAAATACTAATTTGTGACTTGCCATTAATGAACATACTAATTTAAAAAAATATCTATACATATACTGACCCCAATAGTGGTAGACAAATTAAAATTATGACTTCTCAAAAGCTCTTCTTCATCGCTGCAACTGCATGACATTGAATTAGTAGTTATCTAGTATGCGTGTCGGATAATAAATGAATATAGTTACTTACAAGTGAGAGACAAATCCATATGTTGAAGATTTAGGAACTGCATTTTCATTGTTTACTTTCGGAAGACAAGTACTACTCTTTTGTAAGTTTATTGATTCTCGTTTACGCTTGCGTAGCTGATTGTCCATCCGTTTTCTTATGTAAAACATTGTAAATCCATCCATTAAAACCTATAACATTTAAAAAAAAAATTACTTATTTCATTCTATTTCTTTTACCAAATTTTACTTTCCTATTTAAACAGTATACTTTATTGCTGCGTTTTAAGCTTTTTCTTTTTCATTCTCTTCATATGAATATCATATAAACACATGTTAATTCTTTCCCCCTTCGGTCAGCATATCCCCACACAGCTTATTAGATTATACCCTTCAATTAATAAATTCTTCTCTATTAAAAAATTATACCAATGGTTTAACTCGCAATTCTAAAGGATATGTGGTAATTTGGTAAGACGTACCTGTTACGGGTAGGTTTCTTTGAATTAGAAATCTCCTTACATAGTCTCGTTAGTTGAGATTGTTTCTTTGTGAGAATAAATTGATCTGTTTAAAATGCAGACTTCAAAAAGACATAAGACAATAGGGAAAACTTTCAAACTAATTAAGAAATTAGCTTATAGAAAGAGAATTTAATCACGATTCTAAAGGTATCCATAGATTTAAAACACGGTAAATAACACAACAGTAATATGAAAATTCGTACCATTAGTTTTCTTTAAGCTGCAGGTGAAAATTTCTTTAACTACATTTTTGTTCTGGGCGTTGATTGAGGCTGATCCTTCGTTGATTGAGCTGATTCTTCGTTGAAATTATACTATTTAGTGCTGGTGCTTGGGCGGTCAATTCGTAATTTTGGATTTGAGAAAGAGATTCAGAGAAAGCCGACCAACTTCCAGTCTCACCACACCATCAATTTTTTCATTAAAAGGGGATACCAATTGCCTGCTTTAGAGACAGATGAAAAGAGAACGGGCAAAAAAAATATCTTATTTATACCACATCTCAATCAATCGCAACTGATACTTCCGGTAGCCGACATTAGCCAAAAAAAAAAATAATCCGTTGGATTACTTTTGAGTGCGATCCAAAGGCCAATTAATTTTTAAATAAAAAATTCAATAACGATGTATGTGGTGCAGCGTTGTATTACAGGTGGAGCCCTTTATTTAATTAAGAAGGCAGATCGCAATTTACATGATGGCTTTTAAGCTTCTTTTAATATTTTTATTTTGAAAATGCAATAGATTGATTGGTGTTGACGTCCAAGTACGGTGCTTTAAACAGAATATGGGATTTCGTTTTTAGCTGGATTCGGTTCGAATTTTGGAACAGATTGTCAGTGAGTGCATCACTGGACAAAAACCATACAATTCTTTGCACTTTCAAAATTTACCGGTGTTTACAGATCGAATTTTATAGATTGGATATTAATTTATATTCGATTTATAATTTTATAGATTATAAATTTTTAATTTAATAGAATTTATAAATTGGTAAAATTTAATTTAAATTCAATTCATATATTTACAGATTGGGATTTGACCTAATTCATATCTAATCCATTATTTTATGGATTGATTTGTGGATAAAAAAATTTTTAATTTTGTCCGACCCACAAACTAACTAAATAAAAAAAATTTAATATAAAAAAAATTTAATATAAAAATAATTTTACTACCGATCAAATTTAAAATTAAATAAGATTTAAATAAATAAATTATTTAAATAAAGCTAGAAAATATATTTAAAATTTCAAAATATAACACACCAAAATGAAAAAAATCTCCTTCGTTTAGATCAGTACACGGAAATTAATTATTTAGAAAGATATATTTGTTTATTTAATTATTTGTTTATTTTATATTATTATCGGATAAGATATAATATAGTGTTAATGTAATTATATTTTAACTTATTTATTTACTAGTAAGTACTAATGCCATATTTACAAGTTTTATTTTTTAATTAAATAAATACTTTTTATTTTTTTGCGGATTCTCGAATTTTTGTAGATTTACAGAAGTAAATCCATATCCTATCCACCGATTGCGGATTACTAAATTTTCAATCCAATCTAATCCACCAATTCATGAATCTAATTTTTGCAAATAAGATTTTTACAGATTAGACTGATTGAGCAGATCGAATTGAATTCTGAACACCCCTATTTCACATGGCCAATAAAGGTGACAGTGACTGAGATTATTGAACCCACAGGGATGGCAAATTAACCCGGACCCGGATAAACCCGGATAATTCGGTCCGGGTTTAACACGCACCGGAAGGTAATACAATGCGGATCCGGAAAGGATATTTTGAACTTGGATACATTCCGGTCCGGATCCAGTTTTATCTTAACCCGAATGTCCGAAACCCGGACCCGGATAATTTAAGTATAAAAGAAAAAAAAAAAACCCTAATGCCTTAAGTCTTAACCTACTGCAGCCGCTTCTTTCTTCTCCAATTTCTCTTTCTTTCTTCTTCATCTTCTCTTTTCATTAAAACCCACTGCAGCAGCTTTTTTTCTTCTCCAATTTCTCTTTCATTCACTCAAATGACTTGGAAAAATCTTTGTATTGAAAAGAAGACAAAGAGGAATGCGCCCGTTAAGGCTGATCCTCATTTTTTGTCACTCTTGTTGGTTTTTGACAGCTGGTTTCCGCCACTCTTGCTGGTTTTTTGTCATCAGAAACTCCCAAATCTCCACAGCAACTTTCTAACGATGCTCTCCTCGATGCCGACGACAACACCAATGCCACCAAAAATCTGAAAACTCAGCAATCCTCCCTCAACATTCATTTAGCTATGGTTTCGGGATTTTGGTGATTTGAGATTTGGAGATTTGAGGAAGTAACATCGAGAGAAAAAAAAAATTTGTAATAGATATCCGGGTTTGGAACCCGCAATCCGGAAACCCGGATTTGTCCGGGTTCAACCCGGTCCAGACACGAAATTAAAATATCCGGGTTATATTCGGGTCCGGTATAGCAAAATTGTCATCCGGGTCCAGAACCGGAAAGACCGAACCCGGACCCGGACCCGGATTTTGCCATCCCTAACCCACACCCAGTCATTTGAGATACTACTAAATAATTTAAATATGAATCATTAATAATGTTTAAATTTTGGATAGGACCCTTTTTTTCTTCAATGGTTAAAATGTGGATTCAATCTCCATTTCCAATCTTTTATTTTTATTTCCACCTCGTCCATTTAAAAATAATAATAATAATAATAATAATAATAGTAATAATAATCTATTACTATTACTATTACTTAGTATTATTATTACTTATTACTAATGGTAATTATATTTATAGCTAGTGTTCACGCATTTTATTAAAAAATGTTTACTTTTTATTTTATTAGTGAACAAATATAAACAAAAACATAATTATAACCAAAGCTATTTTATTAACTTTTAACAATTTATTACCATTATAAGATAAAGTAAACATATTATTGACAATATAGCTCATTTGATTTTGATTTTTCCAGCTCAAGTAGACAATCTATTTTAATTCCAATTTCTATTATTTTGATTCTTACCCATTTCGATTTATAGAAACTAGACTGATCATAAGAGTAACATCGGATATCCCAATTTTATATTAAATGGTTTGACAATATGTGATAGATTTTCATAAGTTTCCTAGTAAGATCAATAAACGGCACATGAATCGTTCAAACCCAAATAATGAATAAAGGTCCAAAATTCTTTATCAACAAGAACCGAAGCTGTTTGCATACTAGATCAAAGGAGAGATTGTGAAGAGAGAGCGGTAAAATATCAGAAGAATGAAGGTACAATCACCTCCAATTGTCATAGCTGTCTTCACCTCCAATCCTTTTATTATTATTATTATTATTATTATTGCAAATTATATCACACACATTATTACAGCATCATGGACATACATAAACTAAAAATTTCTCTCTTCAAGGTTGATACAAGAAAAACGATTCATTAACATTTTGATTCCATAGCAAGAGGCTAATCAATTAGACCAACTGCTTGGGATGATTCCTTGTTAGTTTGTGCTTGAAATAAACGAAACTTTTTAGTGGTAGTACAAAGTATTTTGGGTCGAAGTTCTACTATTCTATTTATGTCAAAGTTGAAGAACAATTTCGATCATATATTATTTAACATTTAAAGTAACTAAAAAAAAAGAAAAATTGGGAACAATTTGATAAGTGCTCTACAACGAAAGCTAATTCTAGTACAATCTAACTAGAGAAAGTCAACTTCTAGCACAATCTAATTACTTTCAAAATTTCTTTTCTTTTGATGCACCATGTTAACAAATTTTCAATACAAACTCAAACGTATGGCTTAAACACGCTTCCAGGTGTAGTGGATTCGTCAACACGAAGCTATCTCATTGTAATCAACAATAGGAGCCAAGAATACAGCAGCAGCCAGTTACAATGCCTTCTACTTCTCAGTGCATGACTCAAAATTCTTGATTAGTCTTCAAAATTTTCACTGGTGACATCTATATTTCTATTTTACTACATATCATAAATCAAGTTACACAGATAAATTGGGAGCGTTGTGAAGAACTTAGGGGGTGTTTGGTGCCCCTCATTATATGGGAATGCAACCCCATGTTTGCATTATAATGCACTCTAATACAGCAACTTCCTGCATTATCTAAATCCAACATTTAGTTGGGTTTAGCTAATAATGAATAAATATAATTTTTGAATATAATAGAATATAATAGAATATTTTATTTTATTTTTACATTACAATTATTAATATAAATTAATAATTTATTATTCAATAAATAATATTATATTTTAATTTTTATTATATTAAAAATATAATTAAATAATGTATTATTTATTATTTAATCATATTATAATATATAAAATTGATTAATCTTTCATAAGTTAATATAACTAATAATAAATACTTAAATAATATAATATTACATTATTTAATTATATTACGATAATTAAATTAGTTATTTTTGAATAATTTAATATAACTAATAATAAATATTTAAATATTTAAATATGAATAATAATTGAAAATTAATAATATAAATAATTATTGGATAATTTAGCATAATTCATTTTCTTGGTGAATATGTTACAACAATTAATCACTTTATTATTTTGTAATTATCTTTTAGCATATATAAACTTTTATTCTATCATCCCAATATGATTTTTGAACTAATCTTGTAGAATTTAACCATTTATTTATGTTGTTATATTATTTAGAGATTATTTGATTAAATTATTTGTTTCGATCTTTATTTCACAAGTTATATATTTAGAATATACTAAAAAATAAATGTTACATTTCCAAAAATCTAAGGATCAAATCTAAGCTTTGATCTTTATGAAAAATTATGATATTTTTAAACATTTTTATTAAAAATTTTAAATTTATAAGATTTAAGACTTTTATATTTAATATTTTTCTAAGTACTAATCAATATTATTTTCTAAATATAATAATTTAAATTAATCACAAAAAATTAATACAGTACAATGTAGCACCAAACATTACACAATATTGTTATAATATAATGCTGATATAATACAACATAATACAATAGACCTGCATTAAAATAATACAATACAACATAAGACAATACGGTGTGCCCAACGCACCCTTAGAGTATAAATGAGAACTTTAAGTTTGCAAAAGGAATTAATAATAGCTATAATACAGTAATGAGTTCTAAATGAAAGACAAGGACTTGAATAAAGATCATAATGAAAACTTGATTTTATTTTATTTTATTTTTTAAAGGATATGTTTGGATTGAGGTGATGTAGTCTAATCTACAAATTATGGCGGAGTGAAACAATTCAATGTCAATTAGTGACTGAATGATTGGTAAACAATTCTTTTCTGTTTTCCATTTTGAATTCTAAAAATTTTGTTAGCCTTATAAATGTACAAGGAAATTTTCAATTAAATGGGTAATTTTCTGTTTGCCTGCCTATAACCAACCGTTCTGCCTAACCATGTATATATAGGAGGGTAGGTTCAACAACTCTTCTTTCTTGACACAATTTTGTACCTAAAATCTCAGTCACTAGATCACTACCATTCCGACCATTCCAGTAGCTAGGATGAGTGCTTAAATGCAAATTCTTTTTAAAGAAAAAAACCATCAGATAGTGGACCTTGCTACTTAGTAGTAAATATCCTCCTCTCAACTGTTCTCTCTCTTCAATCCTTCATATTCTATCTCCTCTCTACCTAATACTCTGCTATCAAGAGTATCTTAAATAGCTCAAAATATTTTTACAACAACAAAATCATCATAAACAGTAAAGAAAGAGAAAAAAATATAGTACTAGTCTACGAGTGCTTTTACTACTGTCTTGGAGTCATCTTTTATATATATCAGAACTGATATTTTGAAGGCTAATCAGTATGCAGAATGTCCAGCATCCCAAAAGCTGTACAACTGAGTACAATCCATGGGCACAGCAATTCCACTGTATTATACTATATTAACCATGAGCCTCTATGGAATAGCATTATACTATATTACCCAACCAGCTATCTCTCACTCCAGTTGGCCCGACTGTAATATATGTATGGAGTTCATTATATTTACAAGATATACCATTACTGTGTTGGAGTGTATTGTATTTACTAGATATACTGAAGACAGTTGTAACTAGTAGCATAAAGATTTAGATGGTCGAAACTGACTTCTATTTTATTTATTTATTTATGTTTTTGGGCTTTACCAAGCACTCCACACTCCTTACCTCCAAACAGATCCATTTTAAGGTTGGTGCGGGGAGATTGGATTGATACTCTATAACTAGATACATTGACAAATTTGGATATATCTCTATTCCCAAATTGGAATCTTAAAGAGAAAAACTGGATGGCTTCTGGAAAAAAACAATTCTAAACAAGCTTGTTTACAAACCTGACCTACTTAAATGTCACTGGGCATTAGCCGTTAATTAGGTTCATAAGACATTGACTGACAAAAGAAATCCTAATTCTCATCCTTTTGTAACAAGAATTCAGATAATATTCTGCAACTCATGAAAGATACGAGGAAAGTTGTAATAGTCAGCTACAGAAAAAAAAAAAACAAAAACCAAACTAGTATCAGTTGCCTTGTGGGTTCAGTTCCCTCTTATTGAAGCCTTCAACTAATTGTTCCTGCTGTCAAGCATGCACATAACAGAAGTCAGACCTCTAGGGCTTGTGAAACTACATCTACAGTCATTCCAGATTGCTTGTGATTAACATCAGGTCTTACCGATCCTCCGTAAATTTGTTGCCCCAGTGGCTTCATCTCATGTCTCAACTGTATATGTAAAACAATGTTGCCATCTCTCGCTAGTCAGTTTTGCCTTGGGTTATTTTTAAAGGCCTGGCGAAGCTCTGCTCTGGATTTTGCAATTTCAACAAATATTACTCTGCCATCCAAAAACTGAAAGGAAACAGTGTGAGCCTGTCAACCATTGCATATTATTTAAATTGTTAAAAAGAAAAATGAAAAGAAAAGCAAGAATAGGAGATCTTTATTCTTTTGAGAGATTCCATTCATCATGTTTGAAGCGAAATCTATGTATGTGGTTACCCTATCTTGATTTTCAGAAGCAGAAAAAAAGTGAATGACTAGAAAATAATTCCTCAGATTTTCTTCGTAGCCTTATTTTTAACGAAAAAGAAAAAAAATAAGATTCTTAGTCTTAAATGAAGGTGAATTAAGTAGACCTAGATATTCATACTGTTTGGACTTTGGAATAGATTTTCCAATGGTAAATCTTTTGAACAGATCCCACACATTCAAGTAGCATCACTCAATTCTACCATACAATAATTGAAGGGTATAATTCATAAAAATCTTTCAATTTCTTTTGATTTCTATAGCTGGTCCATCTGATTAGGAAACAACTCATTTATGCTCATGGATATTCTGAATGCAGTCCTTCATATGCAAAGCACATAGAGAAGGGAGTAATATTAGCTATTAACAGCAAATACAGGAGAAAGTTTGCTATTAACAGCAAATACAGGAGAATACAAACTTTCCTAGTGAATCATTGGTAAGTAAAGCATATTTCTTGAATTGAAATAAATAAATAAGGCTCCAAGAAAGATTAAATCTGTATTTCCAGGAATCTGAATTAACTTGAAGAGTGTTTTTGCTAATTTGGATGCATGCATATTATTAAAACACATCACGAGACAAGTATGATTTTCGCCGAAATAGTAAGGTCTATGATCAGGCTACCATTTCTTATTTCAATGGAAGAGCTCTAGTTAGTACAAAGTTAGTGCTTTTTCTTGTGCAAGGAGTGGCACCTATTCTGACGGGCATCAGTCTTGTATTGCCCTTTTATCATTAACAAGAGACAGCCCTATGTGTCCAGAAACCCTTTAGAGAAATGGTGTTGTAACAGAAACTATAAACTAACAGTCAAATCACAAAAGGTGGCATCGCAATAGACACTATAAACAAACACTCAAATGGAATAAGTAAGCCTCCCATTTATTTTCAGAAGAGTGTTATATGCTCAAAGCACTGTATAAAGAGTTCAGGAGGTTCTAACTACTCCACATCATCTCCAGAAAAAACATCAGTACTGCTACAACAGGTAAAAATATCGGATGTGGCAGCTGAGTATCCAAGCACTGATCATCCAAGTTCACTTTCTTGACCTCAAAATTGATCTATTCAATTTGTAGCTCAATGTTAATAACTTCAGGATTAGCCAAGCATTATTGCTGGTAATAAAAGATAACGTGTTAGTAGAGGGGGTTGAATAATGACCAAAAGCCTTACAACTAAAGCATCAACCATTCGTCATTCTGGGCCTAGAAACTATTTCCTTGCACAACAGAAGAACTAGATAAACTAGTAGGTCTTTCGAAACACTTCATTCACAAATAACTTGATGAACTAGTGGGTTGAAAGAACAAGCCGCATCGTCCGTTACTCAATCATCAAGCAACTAATGTGGAAAGAATTTACAATAAACCTTGTTAAAAGTGACTACCACACACACACACACACATATTTTGATCAAGTTGCCAGATTATAAACCTTGCTAGTTATTCCTCTGCTAACACAGTTTCTTTACAGAAATTAGAGCTTGAGATGGATTTCCTGAGATATCTCTTAGAGGAATATTTTACCTCATTCCTGATAAGTATTTCTTCCATTTTACAATAGTTTTGCACTCTTTGATTGAATAGACTGGTTAAATTAAAACATGTTTCATTCATTGGGCTCCAGTCATGAGAACTTTTAATATGAAACAGAATGTAGGCATCTAAAGCAAATATTCTTGATATCTGATAGCAACTAAATTAGAAGACTAATGAAAATACCAGCAACACACCTTCCCATGCATTCCTTCAATAGCTCTACGAGATTCCTCCTCAGTAGCATAGCGTAGGAAGGCAAAGCCTCTTGGTCGATTTGCAATTTTATCCATCACCAGATTAACTGAGAAATAAAAGATTTAAGTCTCGTTAAAGGCAAAATAATTATCAACAAACAACTTCAAACTTTGTAAGCATCCAGTCTAAAAAATGAGTAATGCTAGAGCCACAAACTTACCGTGGCTTTTACAAACCGATGTGGCATAACAATATTGGCTGAATAGAAATGCAAACTGATGTGGGATATGCTCGTAATAGAATTAGTTGAAGAAAAACATGACATGAACGACATAATTAATTTGCATTATTTTGTGTTTTTACGAACAGGTACAACTGAAGATTTGAAGCTCTATCATGACTGCTAACCAGAACAAAGGGCAAAAAGAGTAAATGAACGTTGACTGTCCTCACCTTCCACAAGCTGACCAAAACCTTGGAAAGCATTTCGCAAACTATCTTCAGAGGTCCGGAAAGAAAGCCCTGCAATAATAATAATAATAATAATAATAATGATAACATTAGGAAGAAGAAGTAGAACATGAAATACACATAATAGTATTATGTATTTTTTAAATTAAGAAGGGATAAATAATAGAGTGAAAGCCAACCACTGACAAAGAGTCTTGTTTTGGGCTGACAAGTGGAAAGAGAATGAGGAGAAGGAGGCAGGCACGCCAAGGGAAAACAAGCGCCTCGTCCACGTCCTTGTCTGAGAGAAAATAAAGAATCAAAGTCCCTTCTTTTAATTGTAAATGGAGTAGCTGGAGCAGGAGAATGGCGAGTCAGATTATGAATTAGCAGGTTTTGGTTAATATTAAAGTACGTGGTCGGCACCGGAAGAAACCCCAAAACTGCCATTTTCTTTCAAGCCGGTGCCGTAACTAACAAAAAACACCCACCGCTGCCAATATATAGATATATATAGTGCCGTTCCAATCCGGGACTCTGGACTGGATCAGCATCCGGGAAGGAATTTGGGGTCGTTGGACTTCAATTCAACGGCACCAAATTCTCTCTCTTTTTTTTTTTCGTTGGCTGCACATGGTGGCCTTTGGATTTAAATCCAAAGGTCACCAGCCTCCCTCCCGGAGGCTGTTCTAATCCGGATTGGACCAGCCCCGTTTGTGTGCGCGCGTCTATATATATATATATATATATAGCTAATCCTGTCCATATATTTATAATTTTTTAGTACAAAAATTTTAAAGTGCGTAAAAATTTTAAAAAATTTTAAAACCATGAACCGCATGGTTTTAAAACATTATAAAATTAAAGTTTTAAAACCGTATAATTTTAAAACTTTTCGTAATTTTCTCGCACTTTAAAATCTTGAACTGAAAAATTTCTATATACATCTATATATGTGTATATGTATATATGATAATGTGTCAAAGCGCTTGCCTCCTAGATTGATTAATCTTGAAAACAATTTAAAATATATTACATCACAAATAATTGATTTTTTTTTTTTTTTAGGAAAGTCGGCTTTTAGATTGGTAAAAATTCATTCGAACTCAATCCGCATTATTGTATTGGTTTAAATTCAAACTGAGAGCAAATGATATTATCCATTAGCTGTCAATTCAACAAATTGTAAGAGATGAAATTCCATTTATTAAAGTTGTAATTGTGTGTTTATTTCCCGAATTAGGGAATCATTACTCGGAAAGAGAATGATTGATAGTGTTTATTAGGTGAGTATCAAAGTAAAATATGTGAGTCCATACATTTTTGGAATTAAAGAATGGAAACTTAATTTCCATGGGGATATATTTTTGGAATTAAAGAATGGAAACTTAATTTCCATGGGGTAGAGAATCAAGTTTCCATTCCTTAAATTCCTTTTTTTTTGGGAATAAGGAAATTATTTTTTCATTTAATAATAAAGAGGAAAGGACAATACATCGGCTCAAAATTTTTTAGTCATATGATAGATTCAAAACTTGTCAAAGCACTTTTTGTAAGAGATTGAGCAAATTTGTAATAGATTCTTGATTAGAGATAGCAAAATCTAGGTCTGAGTCCGGGCTTAGCCATCTTAATTCTAGACCTGGATGATAATTTTATAATATCGAACCTGGGTGTGAACCCAAATATTTTTCATCTGACTTCGGTCCGAGTTCGATCTAGAAAAATCCAAGTTTTCAGATTCTAAATCTAGAGAGATGCAATTTTCTCTCTACTTTTTCAGTGAATTCTTTCTTAGATCTCTAATCTATTATCAACAATAATGGAAAATAATTCAAAATCAAATAATTAGAAATAAATTCCAAGATAACAGAGCATACAAATTCAACTTTCAAACATAATCATGTTGTCCTAATGATGATAACAAATTTGTCGATGATGATGACAAGTTTGGGCTTTGTGGGGTTAAGTCATGAAAAAGGGAGAACATAATGGTGGCTGATGATGATTATACGGTGGACAAATGGCGGTCAAAATCATGAAGGTGGACAAACAGCAGCCAACATCTGTGACACAACTGGACAAACGATGGTCGGCGATGGTGAAAATGAACACATCAAAGGTAGCAAAGTGATGATGAGTGACGATGATGATTTGCTGAAGACAATAGTTGAAGAAAGAAGAAATGTTTGGCTTGACTATGATTTGATAAAGAGAAGGGCTGAAGAGAAAGAGGAAAAGTTTGGCAGCGACTATGAATTAGGGCACTTGGGCTGATTTTTTTTAATTTTTTTATATATACTAAAATTAATTTAAAAAGAAGATATCCAAGTCGGGGTTTCGATACTCTGGGTTGATAAAAATGAATTTGAAATGAATTAGGGATATGTGGGTTCACCAAAACCCAAACCCGGTCCCTAATATGTTCGACACTCTAGGTTGATAAAAATGAATTTGGATATTAGATTTAATTTACTCCTGTACGAGTTGAACCTAGCCTGGATTTTTCGAGTTCGTCTAGGTTCGGGTTAAATTGCCATACTTAATCTTGATATATGCTGGACTATTATTGATTGAAAGCTTGCCTTATTTTTTTGGATATCTAAAATTGTCCAAAAGATCTTCTTTCTATTATGTTGTTGGCTAGATTAACCACTTCAATATAGTCTGTTTCAATAATCACAACTATCAGTCTTACTTCTATTGCCATCTTTATCCCCATTTGATAGCCTTGGCTTATGCTGCAGTTATATTCTCTTGAAACGTTGCAGTTTTAACTCTTGCTACTGTCATTTAACCTTATGAATCTTGAATAACAACACCCAATCCTATAATATATTGCTTTTTATGGACAACTGTATCTATGTTGACCTTGTAATGGCCAATAGGTGGTGGACACCATTGGTCTTGCTTGTTGACTTCACTGCTTCTTGTGCTCATTTGTTCCTTCACATGCATTCTTTGATTAGCCTTCATAATTACTTTAGGCTTAGCAATTAAGATTAAGGGGTTTAACTTCTTTCCCCAAAAAAAAAAAAAAAAAGAAATGAACTTGTTCCTTGCATGCCATGCTACTCACTAGAGAGCTAGCACAAATTTTAGCTCACTTTTGGGCATTTTTCTTAGCAAACTCCGCATGATACTTAACATATCTTCTCTAACAACTCCTATATTTCAACATTTATATAAGTGTATTTCCAAAGCTTTCTAACCACTTTACATTCCATCAGAGCATGAAATACATCTTCAACTCTAATTTTGTCAATTTGGCACACTGGCTCTAGCATAATTTTCTTTCTAAATAAGTTTTTCGAAGTTGGTAGTAGGTTCTTGGTAGCTCTCTAAAGAAATATTTTGGTCTTCTCTAGAAGGTTGAGATTCCATATTGTATGCTAGCCTTGAGAACTGTCTATTGAACTTGCTGGTATATTAACAAACTTGAGCTTGAGAGCTATTTGGTAGCCATTCTTCACTATGTATTCCCCCCCCTCCTCTTTTTTTATCAAAATGATATAAGAGCTCATCATTTTTTAGATTGACTAGGTGATGAGATTCTCTTAATTATCTCTGAATCTTCTTTGCAAAATGCTCTTCATTTAAGCTATCATTCCACTAATGGTTTATGTGAATTAGAGCTGGAACCTTGGTATCTGCTGGCAACAATGGAGTAAAGATTGGGCTGTAAGTTATTGGCCTAGGAATATGATTACATGCCATAATTGAACTTTGTTTCCTTTTTTCACTCTCTATCTTGTACCTTTTGAAGAATTTATTTGCCCCCACAAGATACTCTTCCCTATAAACCATGGTTTAGAGCCAATTTTAGCCTCATAAAATTAGTTTGCTTAAAATATCTAGCTTTTAAAACTTTGGCCAATAGTGATTTAGGGTGCTGAAGTAATCTCCATTATTGTTTCACAACTAGCACTTGGTTGAAGCTTAGCCCGTTCTAATTTTTGCATCACTTATTTTCTCTTATTTTGCCTTGGGAATTCCTTTCTTGTCTTCTTTTAAACCTCACCAAAACGTTGTAACTACTTTTTCAATGTCATTGCATAAAGCTTGAGGTATTTTGAAAACACTCATGGCATATGTAGGCACTGCTTGAGTTACAGCCTTGATAAGAACCTCTTTGCTATCACTAAAAAAAAAAAAAATACTTATGCTGCCAATTGGATATTTTACTCAACACTTTTAGCTTAATTTCATTGAATAAGCTAGTTAGCTTTCTCTCTACCATGAAAGGCAGCCCCAAATATTTCTCATGCTTTAAAACCATATTAAGTTGGAAAATGAACTTTATTGCTACTAATGGATGTTATTTTTTGAAATAGAAGGATAATAATCCATGCATATAAGCCTTTCCTCAAATTATGCATCGCCAAATTGAATATGAAAGTCTTGAAGTTATATCACATATTCTTTATGCTTTCCGAAGAAGAGATAAGAAAGAAAAATGCCCATTAAAAAGCATTGATGATTTATATAGTGGAAAATGTTCTTTATTGCTACTAATGGATGTTATTTGTGAAATAGAAGGATAGTAATCCATGCATATAAGCCTTTCCTCAAATTATGCATCGCCGAATTGAATATGAAAGTCTTGAAGTTATATCACATATTCTTTATGCTTTCCGAAGAAGAGATAAGAAAGAAAAATGCCCATTAAAAAGCATTGATGATTTATATAGTGGAACAACTTCCCAAAAGCTAAAGTATAACAGTCAAAGATTGCTTGTAGATGACTGCAATCTTCCGATAAATCTCTTATAAACACCAAACTATTTTCTACAAAGAGTGAGTGAGAGATTGTGATATTTTTATCAAATCTTAAGCCATGAATTAAGTTTTGTCTCTCTGCATGTACCAACAAATTTGAGAAAACCTCTGAACACATGCAAGTAAGGAGATAAAGGGTACCTTGGGTTTAGCCCTCTTTGTAGTTGTATTAGCCCTTAGTAACTCCATTTATAATCATAGAAAAAGAAGTAATTCATTATCAGGTCAATCGATTTATAAAAAAAACCTAACCTTTCCATTGTACCACTCTACTTTATTATATGCTTTGCTTATATCTAGCTTTTGCACTCCAAGCCTCACTAATATTTTTGTTTTTATGTATTTAAGTCATTTAAACCTTAATTGTGTGTGTTTTGTTATAATTTGAGTATTTTATGTATTTCAATAGTATTTGGTCATTTCATGATTAATGAAAAGGCAGACAGCAAAACGTATAGCATTTTTTAGCTTAAAATAATTGAAACCTTAGGAATGGCATAAAGGGTAAAATTATAAGTTTGGGATTCTGGTGGGGCCAATCTGACATGGCTTTGATCGATTGATGTGGCATTGACCAGATGACGTGGCAACATCTTGTTGGATCGAAAAATGCTAATGTGACGCTAACTGATGATGTGGTGTTGACCAATGTTGTGGCTTTGATCGATGACGTGGTAGTATCTTATTGGATTGAAAAATCCTAAAGTGGTGTTGATCGATGATATGACAACATATTATTGGACTTGATGATGTGTTCCAACAATCAGATGTTACCACATGGTGCAATTCTAAGTGTCCAAATTATTTTCATCTGATAGCCATGATTTCCTCATTGTATCTATAAATAAGGGGCTTCCCTCGAATTTTGACAGCTTTGGATTTAAATTTAAGCTCCATTTTCTATAATTCTCACTCCATCTTGTATTTTCTATGTATTTTAATAAAATTATTATTTTACCCCTAATTTAGTCATGAGTGGCTGATTTAATTTTAAACTTGAGTTGAAGGTGAAGTCTCAATATGATCTATGGGCTTAGTTTGATAAATTTCTTTTTTTTTCCTAATTTATATGGTTGTTTTGAGTCATTATCGACAGACAATGTATCTTGTTTAGATTTTGCATGGTATATTTATTCTAGAGTGAAAAATCGTTACTGTCTAGCACAATGAGCACTTTACGCTGTATTTATTAGAAACGGACTCTCCTCTAATATTTTTGGGTTGTCTTGACTCAATATTGATAAAGAATGCATCTAAGTTTTTTAGTGGACAGTCTTGCCACGTTGTTAATAGAAAGATTATTATTGTCCGGCACAATATGTACTTAACACCACATTTAGTTGAAGACCATTACCCTTTGACACACTGAGCGTTTGATATCATATTTATTAGAGTGAGGTTATGAGGAGTGGAAATATCCCCTTAAAAATTAATTGGAACTAAAAAGGAATATTAAACCCATGTAAAGTGTTGAGTGTGAATCTAAAGACTTAAGTATTTTATTTGAATTATTTTCATTCTTAATTTATTCTAGCTATTTTTATTTTTTCTTACTATTGCTAAAAAATTATCTTTAGCCAATTCACATATACACTTGGAAAATTAACCCTACACGTAATTAAATCTACTTCTCGTGGGATTGACTCTTGTCACCATAAATCTATACTACAATAGATTCGTGCGCTTACGAATACAATAAAATTTGCACAACATCCATTTCTTTTGCCTTTATTGTGTTTGATTTTGTGCAAGCAATCGTAACCAATAATAATATTATTAGTTATCAATCTATTTGGTACAAAGACACTTTGTGTTGGAGATATTATTTGATGTAGTATCTGTTTCAGCCTATTAACAATCATTTTAACTACTAATCTATAAATTATATTGCATAGGCTAACAAGTCTAAACTCAATTACTTTCCTAGGCTTAGTAGTCTTCGAAATCAAAGCAACATATGTATGACTGAGTGGAGTTATAGGACTTTGCTCATTTAAGATATAAAGATATGTTGTCAGGACCCCATCTTGGATTGCTTCCTAGTGTTTATGAAAGAAAACAGCCTGCAATCCATCTAGCCGTAGAACTTTTGTCAGACATATTTGAGAAGGGGCTGTTGTAATTTCATTTGCTGTGAATGGCTGCTCCAAAAACACATTCATCTCTAACCAGCCTTTGGGAACTAACCTTTATAATGCTGCAGCAACCTGATCCTCGCTTGGATTAGAGGTAGTGAAAAATTCTTGGAAATATTCATAAAACCTTCTCTCAACCTCATCTTTATCATCCTACCAATTCCCTAAATTGTCTTTGATGCCTTCAATCTTGTTTTTTCTCTTTCTAGATGATGCTTTGACATGAAAAAACTTTGTATTCTCATCCCCTCCTTTTAACCAATCCAACCTTGACCTCTGTTTCGAGCACATCTCCTCATCCATCAATACGTTTTCACTTTGCCTCCTTTTTCATATTTGATATATTTTTCTTTTGGGTGTTTTAGCTTCCTATCAACTCTTTTGACTTATTATCTTTGTCACCAAATTCTTCTTTACTCCACAATTTAAGTTGAACTAGATGAATTCTATTAAAGGTTTTTCTTTCATAAGTAAGGCTTTGCAACAAGCCTTTAAACCCCCAGGCGGCTCTAGTGGACGAGTTATAGTTTCGTGAATGCTTCGTCGATGGTACCCACAAACATCAATTTTTCTTTAAATAGCATAAAAAGAAAAAAGGAAAATAAGACATAAAAATAGGCTCAAATATTGCATAACTTATATAGCTCAAAGAAAATTTCAAATATTATTGAAGTTCTAACTTTAATTTAATAGTCATCTTTTAATTTTGTTCTGCTCCTGGTCGCTTATAAGTGCTGGGCAGTCCTCACCCTTTGAGAGCTCTTTTGGGGCTGAGTTAGGCCCGGCCCCACTGGTATCAGAGCCAAGCCTCAAGCCAAGCAGAGGTGGTATCATTAGTAATGCCAAATAATATTATTTGATTTCCTAGAGGAAGATTACACAAATATGGAAACATCTTCATCTTCAATTTCAATTCCTTCATCGTCTTCATCTCATATCTCTCTTTCCTCTACCCTATCTCTTCCAAAATCATGTTCAAAACACATAGCCTCCAAAATTGAAAATCTTGTTGAATATTCCTATATTCCTAAGTCTGCCCAAATCAATGAATCTCAGTACCCCATCATGAGTCCTTATAATCTATACAAACAAAAAACTTCTTTCACCTGAAGTATCCGCACCTTGATCTCCACCAAACGACCACTCCCAAAAGAATATATTCAGTCTTCTAGACTGGATCAATGTGCTTTACAAGCCTCTCGAAGTGAGCAGTACGTCACTTTAGAAATACCCCCAGATCTCGTAGTAAACTAGAAACGAGAGGGGTATACACATCTCCATCTTGGTGGTGTTAGATTGATTCTGACCCTCCATGGTAGAAAAGGCTTACCTGTTACAGCCAGAATTACTCTCCTAGACACCAGGTTCAAACAGTACCAACATGCTGTTGTAGGAACTGTCCTAACTATACTTCATGCTGGTAGTGTCTTGTTAACCTTTTACCCAAATTTCAACCTCTCTCTTGAGGATCCCAACCTTCCCACGACCCTTAAGGTCCAAATCCAGCTCCAAGGAGCAGAAAAAACACCCACATCAAAGATAGCAACTCTTTATCACCAAACAGTGTATCGATTACAGAATCACGCACTAGATCTTCTCACACCACACACTACATCCGATGCCTTAATGATCTTTGCCGACATGGACACAATTCCAACCATCATCCAAATTCCCAAACAAATCCAGAAACAAGAATTACTCAAACTTATGCCTCTTGAATGGTTAACCAACTATGAGCATTTCCACCAAAACTCTGAACCAGTTCAAACAACAGAAGCCACGTTTGAAAGACAACAAAATGGTCAAATCAAACTATCTTTTCAAACACCTGAAACCAAGCCTGTTTCAGACACTTCACAGCTTTCCTACAATGCTATGATAACAGCAGTTCAAACTGGTCAAGAAAAGAAACTTCCCATTCATGGTTTCTCATCAGAAGGATATCCAGTATATCCAGATAAAATCAATGGTCACTTCTTATGGGATGTTCCCGAAGCCCATATGTGCAATCTATATTGTCCTTGCTTAGATGATACGGATGTTGATGACGAATTGGAAGTTCTGAGGAGAAAGAAAAAGAAGAAGAAAAAATCCTCTCATCCAAAAACATCTTGCAAATCCTTTCCTCCACAACCTCCACCAGATCCCAAACCTCCTGTCCATCCAATAAGATCATGCCTTATGTTTTCAAGTCAATCTTATGAGGAATCATTCGCTCCACTTGAAAAACAAACAGACACACAAACTAGAGTTATCTCAAAACCTTTTGTCCAATCCCCAGTTACAGCCTCTGGGCAGCCTGAAGAACCAAAACAGTATGAAGCTGTTTTAAATTGGCAAACCAAAAATGCCAATGTTCAGAATCAAACTCTTCAATAAAGCATCTCCAACAGAACCAGAGCCATCTATGCCTCCACCAGGGTCAAGTCTCCTAGAGAGAAACTAAAGTTGATTCAATCAGCAATCGTCTTGATCAGATGTATATACATCTACAAGATCGTATCTCTGAGCTAGACACCAATCTCAGATGGATGATCAACAACCAAATCTGGGGTCTAGAGTTTAATAAAAAAGAAGCAGAGATCAGGAAGCTCAAAGCTGAATTGGCAAGAATCGATACTCAAAAGGCCCGTCCATCACTTTTTACTCAAACACAAACCACACCAGTACCCCCTCTAATGTTTGAAACTTATGTACCTTTCTACACACCATCCAGACCTCAACAACCTGTTTACAATCAGTTCTTTGGATTCTCACACCTCCAACCAACTCCTCAACCAAAGCCGTCTTCACCTAAAAAATCAAAATCCAAAGTCAAGATCTCAGAACCAAAGTCAAAGGCCACTTCATTTTCATCTGTTCCTCCGGTACCACCAGAAGATTCACTAAAAGCCACTCCTGAACCTCCCAAAAAAGACAAAGGCCCAATAGATCATATCATTATCATACTGTCCAAAACACATCTTCTGACTCCTCTGAGCCAGAAACAATCTATGAGTCAAACCCATCAGAGTCCAACCCGTCTTCCACTTCCTTACCCACAAACTCAATTGGTACCTCCACTGACTCTGAATCCGAATATGCTGACATTACAAGCATATTAATGGCCACCAAAACTAAAGATCCAAGCACTTCAACTGCCACACCTATTGTTGAAGACAGTTCTTCTGATGCTGAAAATAAAGCATCTCCAACAGAACCAAAACCAAAGTCAAAGGCCATTTCATCTTTATCTGTTCCTCCGGTAGCACCAGAGGAAATGATTTGCAAGATGTTTTTGGATGAGAGGATTTTTTTTTCTTCTTTTTCTTTCTTCTCAGAACTTCGAATTCGTCATCAACATCCGTATCATCCAAGTAAGGAAAATCTAGATTGCACATATGGGCTTCAGGAGCATCCCATAAGAAGTGACCATTGATTTTATCTGGATATAATGGATATCCTTCTGATGAGAAACCATGAATGGGAAGTTTCTTTTCTTGACCAGTTTGAACTGCTGTTATCATAGCAGTGTAGGAAAGTTGTGCAGTGTCTGAAATAGGCTTGGTTTCAGGTGTTTGAAAAGATAGTTTGATTTGACCATTTTATCGTCTTTCAAACGTGGCTTCTGTTGTTTGAACTGGTTCAGAGTTTTGGTGGAAATGCTCATAGTTGGTTAACCATTCAAGAGGCATAAGTTTGAGTAATTCTTGTTTCTGGATTTGTTTGGGAATTTGGATGATGGTTGGAATTGTGTCCGTGTCGGCAAAGATCATTAAGGCATCGGATGTAGTGTGTGGTGTGGGAAGATCTAGTGAATGATTCTGTAATCGATACACTGTTTGGTGATGAAGAGTTGCTATCTTTGATGTGGGTGTTTGTTCTGCTCCTTGGAGCTGGATTTGGACCTTAAGGGTCGTGGGAAGGTTGGGATCCTCAAGAGAGAGGTTGAAATTTGGGTAAAAGGTTAACAAGTCACTGCCAGCATGAAGTGTAGTTAGGACGGTTCTTACAACAACATGTTGGTACTGTTTGAATCTGGTGTCTAGGAGAGCAATTATGCCTATAACAGGTAAGACATTTTTACCATGGAGGGTCAGAATCAATCTAACACCACCAAGATGGAGATGTGTATACCCCTCTCATTTCTAGTTTACTACGAGATCTGGGGGTATTTCTAAAGTGACGTACTGCTCACTTTGAGAGGTTTGTAAAGCACACTGATCCAGTTTAGAAGACTGAACCAGTTCAAAGTCTGAACTGGTTCAAACAACAGAAGCCACGTTTGAAAGACGACAAAATGATCAAATCAAACTATCTTTTCAAACACCTGAAACCAAGCCTGTTTCAGACACTTCACAAGTTTCCTACACTGCTATGATAACAGCAGTTCAAACTGGTCAAGAAAAGAAACTTCTCATTCATGGTTTCTCATCAGAAGGATATCCAGTATATCCAGATAAAATCAATGGTCACTTCTTATGCGATGTTCCGGAAGCCCATATGTGCAATCCAGATTGTCCTTGCTTGGATGATACGGATGTTGATGAAGAATTGGAAGTTATGAGGAGAAAGAAAAAGAAGAAGAAAAAATCCTCTCATCCAAAAACATCTTGCAAATCATTTCCTCCACAACCTCCACCAGATCCCAAACCTCCTGTCCATCCAATAAGATCATGCCTTATGTTTTCAAGTCAATCTTATGAGGAATCATTCCCTCCACTTGAAAAACAAACAGACACACAAACTAGAGTTATCTCAAAACCTTTTGTCCAATCCCCAGTTACAGCCTCTAAGCAGCTTGAAGAACCAAAACAGTATGAAGCTGTTTTAAATTGGCAAACCAAAAATGCCAATGCTCAGAATCAAACTCTTCAACAACTCGGAAAGAAAATTGATCGAGTTGCCAATCAAGTCTCCCAGACAGAAACTAAAGTTTATTCAATCAGCAATAGTCTTGATCAGATGTACATACATCTACAAGATCGTATCTCTGAGCTAGACATCGATCTCAGACGGATGATCAACAACCACATATGAGGTCCAGAGTTTAATAAAAAAGAAGCAGAGATCAGAAAGCTCAAAGCTGAATTGGCAAGAATTGATGCTGAAAAGGCACGTCCATCACTTTTTACTCAAACACAAACCACACCAGTACCCCCTCCAATGTTTGAAACTTATGCACCTTTCTACACACCATCCAGACCTCAACAACCTGTTTACAATAAGTTCTTTGGATTCTTACACCTTCAACCAACTCCTCAACTAAAGCCGTCTTCACCTAAAAAATCAAAATCCAAAGTCAAGATCTTAGAAACAAAGTCAAAGGCCACTTCATCTTCATCTGTTCCTCTGGTACTACCAGAAAATTCACCAAAAGCCACTCCCGAACCTCCCAAAAAAGACAAAGGCCCAATAGATCAGTATCATTATCATACTGTCCAAAACATATCTTCTGACTCCTCTGAGCCAGAAACAGTCTATGAGTCAAACCCATCAGAATCCAACTCGTCTTCCTCTTTCTCATCCATAAACTCAGTTGGTACCTCCACTGACTCTGAATCCGAATATGCTGACATTACAAGCATATTAATGGCCACCAAAACTGAAGATCCAAGCACTTCAACTGCCACACCTATTGTTGAAGACAGTTATTTTGATACTGAAAATAAAGCATCTCCAACAGAACCAGAGCCATCTATGCCTCCACCAGTTCCTGATCACTCAACAAAACCATCTTCAATATCTTGGTTTACATTTGATGACATTCCTCATCACAAATGGCCAGCTCGACTTCAAGAATTTGCTGCATGGATTGATCTCCAAGGAACGAAGCCAAATGTTCAACCTTAAACTGTTCTCCGTGAATTCATGGCCCGATCAACGGGTTCTTTACGTGATTGGTTAGAAAGCTTGGGAGAATACCGTCGGCTCCAATTCATGCAATCTCCAACTGGCACAACACTCAATATCATTCATGAACAATTCATCGGTGAAAAAACTGCCTCCACTGATGCAGACAGAAAAGAGTATCATTAGATGAAATACTACTCGCTCAAAAGACATCTTTTGGAATCTTATTACAAAAGGATGAGTATTCTGTTTTACAAGCTGAATTGGTTCAATGAGGCATCTCTCAAACATGTCTTTATAGCCTCACTTCCTTCTGAGTTACAACCTGATCTCTAAAGAAAACTCACAGCCACTAATCTCAGCATAGCTGATATCTCTCTGGGAAAGATTTTCCAAATGGCAATGCTATGTCTCGACAAGAGCTGTGAGCAAAAAGAATTCTTCAAGGATCTCATGGAAGACAAAAAATCCTTTTCTGAAGCCTGTTAAAAACCCTATCTCAGGATAGAATGCACAGATGAAAAGAAGTGTATCTGTCCAACCAGAAAGAATAAACATTTCCATAGAAAATCATCCTCCAAAAAACCTCTCCGATATTTCAGGAAAAATAATGTTTCCCAGTACAGAAAGAAAAAGCACAATCGTTGTTTCATCTGCAAGAAACGCGATCACTTTGCTCGAAATTGCCCTCACAAATCTGCCAAAGCTGTTCGTCTCATACAGCATCTTCAACATTCTTCACTGTTATCTGAGAATGAAGATGTCGAATTAAATTTTTCAGAACAGTTAGAGCAAGATGATCAGACTGCCTTCATTATCGCAGAATCTTCTGATTCTGATGATATTTCAGTCATTTCTACAGTCCAATCTGTCAACCATGTTTCAACCATTCTTATACCTTCTCTAAAAATGTCAATCATTCCTTCCAAATTTCAAAAACCTGTTCCTGTCATTGGGTTTATTGACACTGGTGTAGATACCAGTATGATTGATCCTTCTGTCCTTCCCTCTGACTGTTGGGAAAAACACTTGAAACGTTTCCGAGCAGTTAATGGAGAAACTTTTGAAACCACTTTGATTACCAAAAAACCCATTGGTATTCAATTCTTACCGAATTACATAATTTGGAAAGATATTGTAGCATCCAAACTCCTAGATAAAGACTTACTCATAGGTTTTGACATTTTTCATTTGGTTAAAAGCCTATTCTTCACTAGTTCTAGAGTTCGCTACAAACAAATGTTCTTGCCTTATACATATACATTACGTCTGTATACACTTTCAGAAACATCATCTCCATACAGTCATATTTCACAAAAGTTCCTAGAGTTTTGTCCTGAAAACCATTCACAGTTCCACCATCCTTCACCTCTTTGGAAAAATGATCACTTCTTCATTCATCTTCCTTTCAAACTCAACGAAGACATAAACCCCACCAAAGCATCACACCCGGGTATGTCTCCTTCAGACCTCTTACTTGTTAAGCACGAATGTTCTCAGTTGCTTCAGTAAGGTCTTATTGAACATATTGATTCAGATTGGGCTTGTCAAGCCTTCTATTGTGAAAAAAGATCTGAGTTAGTTCCTGGTAAAAAGAGGTTAGTTATTGATTACCAGCCACTTAATTCTTTCCTTAAAGATGATAAGTTCCCCCTTCTAAAAATCTAGACCTTGTTTGTCCATCTTCAAGGGGCTCGTATCTTCTCTAAGTTTGATTTAAAAGCTGGTTTTTGCCAACTTGGTATTTCACCAGTTGACCGTCACAAAACTGCTTTCTGCATCCCTGATGCCGATTATCAATGGACTGTTATGCCTTTTGGTCTTAAAATTGCTCCTTCATTATTTCAAAAAGCCATGACAAAAATTTTCAGTCCTGTTCTTCCTCATGCTTTGATATACATTGATGATATCTTATTATTTTCCTCTGACCATGAGAGCCACCAGAAGCTCATTTTGGATTTCTTTCATATCGTGCAGGAACACGGAATCATGCTTTCTGAAAAGAAAAGCAGGATAGCAAAAAAATCAATTGACTTTCTTGGCATAGTGATTAAAGATGGTCATTATCAACCTGGTCCACACATTGCAACTGAATTATTAAAGTTCCCGGACTCACATCTCTACAAAAAGCAGATCCAACAATTCCTTGGGATTGTTAATTATGTCCGTGATTTCATCCTTAAAGTTGCAATCCACACAAGCCAGCTATCCCGCATGCTCAGAAAACAGTGCCCTCCACGGGGACCAGCACAAACAGAAGCTGTCCAACAACTAAAGGTGATAGCACAGTCACCTTCTCCTCTCCGAATTCCCACAACTGGACAGCGCATTATGCAGACCGATGCCAGTGATGATTACTGGAGTGCCATCCTTCTCGAAGAGATAAATTGTGTACGTCACTTCTGTGCACATGCAAGCGGACAATTCAAAGACTCTGAAAAGAATTACCATGTGATCTACAAAGAGATTTTGACAGTTAAGTATGGAATCAAAAAATTTAAATTTCATCTAATCAGCCATAAATTCCTTATCAACATGGACAACTCCTCTTTTCCTAGAATCTTTGACTTTAAAAATAAGCTGCTCCTTGACAAACAACTGCTTAGCCTCAAAAACTAGTTTGCTAAATATGATTTTACTGTCCAACACATAAAAGGCAAACAGAACCTCATCCTAGACTTCCTTACACGTCCGACTATAAATAAACCCTCGCTAATTTCCTCCATCCACACCATCCCAGTTATAGCCATGAACCGTCAACTTCCTTTTAAAGCTCTCAACCAGAGAACTTTCCCCATGAACATTTCTTTTCATTCAGCCTACCAGATCCAAGACTTTGTAAAGAAATTCCTTTACCGGTATTTCTTCAATGTTCAGAGCAAAAAGCCTGATCGTTTTCCTTCACTCTGTATGGAAAACCTGTTTCTCATAGGGCTTACCCTCTCTTCCTTAACCATCTGCGAAGATGAGTTATGGTATATGTGGTGCCTCACTACCCTGTATGCTACCAAACTGATCTTCCCTGTCCAACCAGGCCTCCGCCATCTCACCACTCCTGAATTCTCCCCAGCCCTTCTGTGGACTCTTCTTGAATGGTATTCCCCACTCACGTGGTGGCGTAGACAACTTAAAAATCTATGTACTTTTCACGGATTAGACAAGATGCCAGAACAAGAAGCAGACATGTTCACTGCAGTCTTCATCGTTCATAGACCTTACTTCCAGCACCCAGAAATAAGAGACTTCTGGACACAAGATATGGCCTATGAATGGAAAACTTATCCCCATCCTTATACCCTCATCCATGATACATTTGTTACCTCTGTTCTCAAGTTATACCTTATGGAACTCAACAATGTTCAGCCACCTACCACAAACATCCACCACACTTCTGTTGGACCATCACACACCTTGGAAATTGTCCCAAAGATACAAACTTGTACTCCAGGTTCTAGTTCAAGTCCTCAAGGACTCCTTGTCATGGAACAACGTCCTGATTACACTAACGTCTTATTACAAGACGCTCAGGATCCTTGGGAAGATTTTCAGTCTCTTCTCCATACTGAAAATTCTCATTACACTGTCACAGACCCAAACCCTTCTGCTACATCATCCCTAAAAGAAATGACTAACGCTGATGAAGAAGCCTATCTACAAGCTGAAGCTTATCTTGATCACATACAGATCCGTCGTGCCAAACGCCAATATGAGAAAGAAACTGGCGATGTGTCTCCATCACACTACCCATCCACTCCATGATTGCAGACACGCATGAGAATCTTTAGCTTTTGCTTTTTTTAAAAAAAACATTTGCTTTAATAATTAGACAAGGGTCTTGTCTTGTCTAAAGTGTGTCTTATGCTTTTTCTTTTCCTAGTTTGGAGTGGTGTGCTTTAATAATTATGCTTTTGTAAAAGATAAGGGTCCCACCTTATCTCTCCTTCCTCGAGATCTCTATATAAGGATCTCTCTTTCCCTTTGTAAGGTAGGAGTTAATTTGAAATAAAATTCAGGTTTTCTTTACATCATGTTTCTCTAAACCTTTTCTCTCTTCTAGGAATCAAAGAATTGTTTGGGTTAATAATGATACACTCACCTCTAGTTTTCTAAACTGAGTATGCTCTGCACTTGCCTTAAGCCTAAGGATCCTGTGCATCAGAAAGGTCATGTTTAACCCTCCAAAACCGATTTTTGTAAAATGAAATTGTTTTCTCAAAACGTTCACCCTCATTGAAGGCCAAGAGTGCCGTGTTTTCGGGTGGTATCATGAAGAACTATTTTCAAATATGATTTTCGGATTTGGTATTTAATGGATAAGTGTATATCAGCTGGAAACCAGAACTTGCGGGCTATTGGCCCTAAGGACAGACTTTGTTCTGTTACAGATCTGGTGTAACAACGCCACATACAATAATCCCACTGGTATATCCCATCTCTCTTTTGATTCTTGTAGTGTGTGTGCAAATCAATTCAATCAAAATCCATTCCCAAAATCTTCAATATCAACAACCTTTGCCTTGAACAAAGAAAAGAATAAGTCAAACTAATCTTATCATCTTGATCTCAATTTTTTTTTTCTCACAGGCATTTGTGTGCATTTTCTTTTGATTTTTCTTTTTTATCACATGCACTTGATTGATTTTTGAACCATTGTTTTTTTATAAATATCCATAGTTAGAAGCTTTCACTCCACCCATTAAGGTATCATTCTTCTCATGGTAGATTGTCCTCTACATACTGGTGATACATAAACCCAAATTATTCGAGGATAACTTCACTCTTAAGAATTATAGGTAGTTATTTCTGACTATGGTGCCTATGTATACCACACTATATTGTGGAGATAAGAATCAAGACAAACAATCATTTACTCAATCTAAAATTCTCAACTTCGATTGTATCAATCTCAAATTTTAAGTCAAAATTATGAAAGAATTGATATTAGTGCGCATGGTGTATAAAGAATCTCAATTAAGATGAGATCAACACAAGAATCAAGTTTAAACTAAGACAATAGTCAACCCTTTCTAAGAACCATATTAATTGTCAATCAAATTCTTACCATTGGCTTAAATTCAAGACAAACAATTTTTAAATTTTTTTTGTGTTTCTTTGCTTTTTTTTTTGGGAAAAGAAAAAGCCAAAGGAAGAAAAGCTAACTTCGAAATCCTCCCCCCACACTTAATTCTAACAAAAGAAAGAATTAAACATGGGGAAATAAGATAAGACCCACAAATACAAATAAACTAAATTAAACATAGAGTGAATAAAAGAAATGAGAATGAGAAGGAGAAAGATCAAATTTGTTATGGCGTGCTCTCAAAATCTATTCTCTAGCCATTGGGTGTTGTCTTCCAATAAGCACTTAGTTTATTGTCCTCGGCTTGACATGGTTCTCATGTTTCACTTATCAACGTATGAGGGTTCGTAGAGTGAAACCTTCGCCACATTAAGTGTCTAAAAGTTTTCATAGTAGGGCTTCTACCTATGGCCGTTCACCTTGAATTCTTTATCTATTTTTAAGCTCTTAATCTCAACTGAGCTATGATGAAAAACATTAGTAATAACAAAAGGCCTAACCCATCGAGAATGTAACTTACCTGGGAATAACTTAAGACGAGAATGAAATAGCAAAACTTTTTGTCAAACTTCAAAGTTTTTTTTCTCAAAATCTGCTTATCATGAAAAGCCTTTGTCTTTTCCTTGTGGATTCACAAATTTTCATAGGCCAATCCAAATTTTCTTTAATTTTTGCAATTAGAGATTCTTGTGTTGGTCGGCGGTGTCCAACTCTAGGCTACATTTTTTCATAGCCTACCATGCTTTATGTTCAAGTTCTACCGTATACCAACCCGTAAGGTGACATACCAATAGGCATTTTGTTGATAAGTGCATATTTTCTCTATATTTTACTGATTAATTTCTCCATCTTTTTCTTGTTTTGGTTTTAAATATTCTAATCATTTTAGTTAGTTTTTAATTTAGTTATTTTGTTAAATCATATTTTATTATGTTAATTTTTATCTTAGTTTTCATATTTTGTTATTTTAGGTATATTTTGGGATTAAAAAGGAATTAAATCGAAACATTTAGGAAGAAATATGCTTGAGAGAATTAGAAAGAGGGTGAAGAATTTTAATTTAGGAAGTAATGAAGATCAAATTGGAAAGCAAATTGAAGAAAAAGTAAATGGCCATATTTAATTAAGCATGCACGGGATGAACAATGGCAATTAAATGGCTTTGATTTGAAATCAAAGTGGAGGGCACATGTGAGACTTTTGAGCATTATATTTTGGAAAGAAATTAATTAGCCATGAGTACAATTAAAATCCTATAAGGATTTTGCTAACATGCATGCTTGCTGAAGTTGGATTTGATGCCCTATTATAGTCGGTCAAGTGACCACAATATAAGGGCATGAATTTGGCCTTTGTGAGGGTAACAAATGCGAGAGGCAACCACACACACACACACACACGACCGACAGCCAAGAGGAGAATTAGAGATTGCAGCTACAAGAAGAGAAAAAAGAAGAAGAAGCATGAGTCAGCTTTTTGAATTAATCTCCATAATTGATTTTATCAACTCTTTTATTCCTAATTCAATTATGTTAGGCTAGATTTTCTATTTGGTTGATGGTGAATTCAAAATCCTAAACAAAATTAATTGAGATTGTTTATGTTCTTCTATAATTAATGTCTATGATTTTATTTTTGTCTTATTTGAGTGCCCAATTAGATAGGACTTGAATAAATTCTATTCATAAATTAAAATTCTTGATCTGTAATTGTCTTGATATTTTAATCATTGGTAGCACGTTGGAATAGTGATTTCAATTGGAGAACATAACCTAGGTTAAACAATCCGAGCTTGTGTTTTTATGCCTAGATCAACCTAAAATCTTTCTCTACTTAATGCTTTCATTATCTTAAATTTAAAGAGTTTTTTTAAAATTATTTAATGGTTAGAGATTAGGTGAGAACTTGTTTTACCTAACAACATACTAAGGAAAGATTGAGATCAACAGAGCTTGTTGTTGTCTATGGTTGATAATTTCAATCGAAATTGATGGTAGAATTGATAGATTATGTGCATATTTGGTGGTGGCAAATAATCCTTTGACTAAAGTTCTCATTATTATTATTTCATTCTCCTTTAATTAGAGTTTTTATTAAATTATTATTTTCATAGTTTTAATTTCTTCATTTCTCTCAATTTAGTTAAAAATTCATAAACTCCCCCTTTTTATTTTTAGTTGGCATTTTCTTTAGTTAGATTAATTTATATTATTGTTACTATTATTATTTTATTTTAAGCCCTGCTTTAGAGTAGAGAATAGATATAACTAGCATAGTTTTCATAGGATCGATCCTTACTCGCTCTGTACTAGTTGTTTATATTATTAGTAAAGTTTTAAATTTGGCGCACCTTAAAAACACTACCAAATTTTTGGCTAGTTTGTTTATTATCACTTTTTTATTTTATTTATTATTTTTACTTATCTTTTTATTTTATTTATTTACTTGTTTTATTTAGTTTATTTTCTATTCTATATTTAGATTTTCATGAGCATAGAGGACATTCAACTAAAACTCGAACAACTTAGAGCAACCTCATCACATTCATAACTTGATTTTGCCATCTATATTCCACCCTTGAAGACAAGCCAAGCAGTCTAGAAGTCGAACCAATGACTCAGAACAATAACCGAACACTTAAAGAGTTGGCAGCTTCTAACTTGGACCAACAACTATTATGCATTCAGAATCCAAATCCTCGGGTGAACTTCGAACTCAAGTCTGGGATAATTCATCTTCTTCTTACTTTTCATGGTCTTGCAGGAGATGGCCCAAATAAGCACTTGAAAGAGTCCCATATGGTATGCTCCACAATGAAACCAGTTGGAGTTTCCAAAGAGCAAGTTAAACTAATAGCCTTCCTATTCTCTTTGACGGATTCAGCTAAGGAATGATTGTACAATCTTCCCTCCGGTACTGTTGTCGGCTATTTTTGGAGAAATACTTTCCAGCATCAAAAGCTAGTAACATTCAAAAAGAAATTTGTGGAATTCGGCAGCACAATGAAGAGTCACTCTACGACTACTGAGAACGATTCAAAAAGCTTTGTGCTAGATGACCCCATCATTAGGTAAGTGATCAACTCTTTATTCAATATTTTTATGAGGGTCTAATACCGATGGATAGGAGCATGATTGATGCCGCTAGTGGAAGAGCACTTATGGATAAAACATCAAAAGCAGCCCGAAATCTAATTGCTAACATGGTTGCCAATTCCTAACAGTTCAACACTAGGAATGATCTACTGCCGCCACCAAAGCGAGTCAATGAGGTGAGTACTACTTCTCTAGAACAACAAGTTTTAAATCTTACTTCTTTCGTGCAACAATTAGTTCTAGGGCAACAAGTGAGACCATGTGGCGTATGTTCCATGGTCGGGTATTGACACAACTTAAAAGTGATTTCTAACTCCCAAGTATAAGAGTGTCTTGTTATATGATAACTCGGTGAGTTCGAGGTCGATCCACAAAGAAAGGATTTAATTTGTTTATTTAAGTTTATCAAAATAATAAAAATAAAAATTAAAAATATGCAATTTAATTTAAGAAAAACTATGAAATTGAATTAGTTAGGGTTATAGATCCACTCCTAGTAATAAATACAATTTAACAAATCATTTTTATTTTTATTTTATTTCCCAAAAGATTAATTGTATAAATTAAAATAATTTTCCTATAATTTTATTATGGATTAAGAACTTAATGTGCCAAAACTCAACTTGTCTACAATAAGTCAAAATACCATTTTTCCATATTTTATACTAAGATATTAAAAATTCATTGTGCCAAACTCCCATTTTTTTCTACAATAAGTTAAAATTTCAAAATATAAAATATGGATAAAATTAAATAGAAAATAATTCAATTTGTACAATTAAAAATAAAATTTGATTAAATCATATTTTTTTACTAAGAGTTTTACCTTCCCCTAACTACTAATATTTAACTAAACATATTTGAAAAAAGGAAATAATTAAAATTGAAAAACACATAATTAAAAAATGGAATTTGAAAATTGAAATAAAACTAATTTTATTTATTGAAAATATATTATAAAGAGAGATGAGAAGAAGAATTTGGGGGAGAAAGAAGAGAAGAGAAGGTGTGAAGATGTGTGTTCCCCCCCTCTCTATTTATACTAATACATGATAAATCCACACCACGCAAATAAATAAATCTAATTACATCTTAACCTTACATTTGTCCCACTAATAAAACATAAACCTAAGTTAATCCACTCAAGCATATCCAACACATTCCACTAATAATTACTATACCTAATATGATAAAAACTTATAATTTTACAACCACATTTACGGTGGTAAAAACTTAAAAATTTACAATAAAAATCTTGGATCCCCCTCGACAATTACAAAATTTCTCAGACTTCCGGAATCTAAATTTGACATCCGGACATTTGTTTGAAGCCTCAAATTGCGTGAAATTATTATTTTTACCTAATAAACACACAAAAATACACAAAATCAAATACTTAGAAAAATAATTAGAAATTCATAATATGTTACACAATTACAAACATAAATTACAATAATAGCACAAAATAACATTTTTACTTCATAACAAACATACATTTTTTTAACACTAATCAGGCATGTGAGTACCCTTACCTCGAATTTTTTTCCCACTCTGCATTGCCAGTCGACCAAGTAAGTACCCTTACCTCGAATTAAGACCTTTTCCATTCCCCCACCATTTCTTAGTAGGTTTAAACAATCTAAAAAGAGGTACAAGAAAAGGAGATCCCTGAGACCTTTCGTAAAGTAAATACTCCTCTACTTGATGCTATTAAATAGGTGCCGCGTTATGGAAAGTTTTTGAAGAAATTACGCAACAACAAACAAAAGTTGAACGGTAACGAAAAGGTAAGTGTAGGAGAGAATGTCTCTGTTGTACTTCAAAGAAAACTCCCTCCTAAGTGCAAAGATCCATTCACTTTTACTATCCCTTGCATTATCGACAATACTAGATTTGAAAGATGTATGCTAGATCTAAGGGCCTCAATTAATGTTATGCCATATTCAATTTATAACTCCTTGAATTTAGATCCAATAGATGAAACTGGTATAATTATTCAATTGGCTGATAGATCTAATGCTTACTTGAAGAAGGTTGTAGAAGATCTTGTGCAGGTCAATGAATTGGTCTTTCCAACTGATTTTTATATCCTTGAAATGGAAAATGAGTCATCACCCAATCCCATGCCTATTCTGTTGGGGTGACAATTCCTTAAGACGGCCCGAACCAAGATTGATATTAATAATGGAACCCTCACAATGGAAATCAATGGCGAAGTTATCCGCTTCAATATCTTTGAGGCAATGAGGTATCCTAGTGATTTACATCATGTCTTTGCCATAAATGATATTACTACTTTGGTGCAGGAATTCTTTGAGTTATCCGGTAACAATAATTTTGAAGTCACCATAAGCAAACATCTTACAAAAGAGGATTCCAAGGAGCACATAAATTTGACAAAGTTAGATGATGAGGTAGATGAGGCCTTGGCTATCTTAGATGGAGCAGTCTCATTATGTATCAATGGGTATAATGTTTCTTACCTTGAGTTGCCTTTATCAAATGATAAATTTTTACCTTCAGTTGTGCAGGCACCCACCTCAGAACTTAAGCCACTCCCAGAGATCCTGTAATATATTTTCTTGGGTGAAATAAAACAATTCCAATCATCATTGCTAAAACCCTCAATCTAATTCAACAAGAAAAGATGATTATGGTACTTCGGGATCACGAGATGACGATTGAGTAGACCATTGCCGACATCAAGGGTATTAGTTTTTCCATGTGTATGCATTGCATTTTGCTAGAGGAAGGGTCTAAATCGACAAGAGATGCACAATGCTGCCTTGACCTACTAATAATGGAAGTCGTAAAAAAGAGATATTGAAGTTCTTTAATGTAGGGATTATCTATCCCATTTTTGATAGTAAATGGGTGAGTTCTGTGAAGACAATTCTTAAAAAGTCGGGCATCACAATAGTCAAGAATGAAGAAAAGGAGCTTGTGCCAACTAGAGTTCAAATTGGGTGGAGAGTTTGCATTCACTACCGCAAACTAAATACAACCACTCACAAGGATAATTTTCATTAGTTATTCATTGATCAAATACTTGAAAGATTAAGTGATCAATCTCATTATTATTTTTTTTCAATGGTTACTCAGGTTATAATTAGTTCGTTATCGCTCTAGAAGACCAAGAGGAAACGACCTTCACATGCCCCTTCGGCACATTTGCTTACCGACGCTTGCCATTTGGTCTCTGTAATACTCCTGCCACTTTCCAAAGGTGTATGATAAATATTTTTTTCTAATTACGTAGAGAACATCATTGAGGTATTTATGGATGATTTTACAATTTATGGTGATTTTTTCGATAGATGTTTAGATAACCTTAAACTTGTGCTTAAACGATGCATTGACACTAACCTTGTGCTTAATTGAGAAAAATTTCATTTTGTGGTTAATCAAGATATTGTGTTGGGACATGTTATTTCTGAAAATGGGATTGAAGTTGATAAATCTAAGATAGATCTTATTCGCTCCTTACCACCTCCCACTAGTATGAGGGAGATTCTTTTTTTTTTTCTTCTTATCATGCAGGTTTCTATCGCAGATTTATCAAGGACTTCTCTAAGATAACATTACCCCTCTGTAATTTGCTTTAGAAGGATGCAGCTTTTGACTTTAATGAAAAGTACCAAATAGCCTTTGAGAAGTTAAAAGAGGTTTTGACATCAGCCCCTGTGATTGAATCGCCGAACTAGGATTTACCAGTTGAGATCATATGCGATGCCAGTGACTATGCCATTGGAGCCGTGTTGGGCCAACGTGTGGGCAAACTTCCTCATGTCATCTATTATGCCTCCCGTACACTGAATAATGCACAACTCAACTACTCCACCATCGAGAAAGAAATTTTAGCAGTTATTTTTACCTTAAAGAAATTTCTTTCTTCTTTAATTAGATCTAAGGTAATTGTTTACTCTAACCATGCAACTATTAGGTACTTGCTCAACAAAAAGGATGCCAAGCCGCTCTTTATTCAATGGATACTTCTATTGCAAGTATTTGACGTGCAGATTCTAGATAAGAGAGATTCTGAGAATTTGGTGGCAGATTATTTGAGTCAACTTACCCATAACGAAGATATACTTCTAATGCATGAGAACTTTTCGGATGAGTAGTTATTACAAGTAGGCACGGTTACTCCTTAGTATGCATATATTGTAAATTAATTGGTTACCATGAAGCTAACCCGTGCACAAAAGGCCAAGATCAAGATTGATACAATGTACTATATGTGGGATGACCAATACTTATGGTTGCATTGCTCTGATGAAGTTATTAGAAGGTGTGTACCCGAAATAGAATTTACTTTGTTCTTACCTTTTGTCATACTTTGGCTTGTGAAAGACATTTTTGACCAAATAGAATAGCCTTTAAGGTACTTGCAAGCGGTTTTTATTGGCCATCACTATTTAAGAATGCATATTTATTTTGTAAATCTTGTGATCGTTGTCAAAGAATAGGTAATTTGAGACCTAGAAATCAAATGCCACATTCTTCTATTCTTGTAGTAGAGATTTTTTATGTTTAGGGCATCGATTTTATGGGACCAATTCCTTCATCATTTGGTAATCTCTATATTGTTCTTGCATTTGATTATTTTTCAAAATGGGTGGAAGTAAAAGCCACCCAAACTAATGATTCTAAAGTTATGATAAATTTTATAAAGTGTAACAACTTTGTAAAGTTTGGAACTTCGAAGGCAATTATTAGCAACAGAGCCACTCACTTTTGTAATAGGTCAGTAGAAGCCCTCTTTCAGAAATATAACATCACTCAAAAGGTGTCTACATCCTACTATCCACAAACCAGTGGGCAAGCATATGTGTCTAATAGGGAAGTGAAATCAATCCTTGAAAAGACAGTTAATCCGAATAGAAAGGATTGGAGCCTGCCGTTTAATGATGCACTTTGGACATACAAGACCGTATATAAAACGCTTGTTGGTTTGTCACCCTACAGGTTGGTACATGGTAAGCCTTGTCATCTTTCAATGGAACTTGAACATAAAGCATGGTGGGTTGTGAAACAATGAAACATGAAACTGGACGCCGCTGGCCAACACAAGAAGCTCCAATTGCAAGAATTAGAAGAAATTCAAAATGATGCCTATGAGAATTTGCGAATCTATAAGGAAAAGACTAAGGCTTTTCATAATAAGAAGATCTTGAGAGAGAACTTTGAAGTTGGACAGAAAGTTTTGTTATTCTATTCTTGCCTTAAGTTGTTCCTAGGTAAGTTAATTTCTCATGGGTTGGGCCTTTTGTTGTTACTAATGTCTTTCCTCAAGGTGCAGTTGAGATTAGGGGCTTAAAAACAAGTAAAGAGCTCAAGGTAAATGGTCATAAGTTGAAGCCTTACCATGAAACCTTTCAGACATTCAATGTAGAAGAGGTTCCACTCTATGAACTTGTGTACGTTGGTAAGTGAAACATGAAAACCATGTCAGGCTGAGGACAATAAACCAAGTGCTTATTGGGAGGCAACCCAATGGCTAGACAATAGATTTTGAGAGCACGCCATAACATATTTGATCTTTACACCTTTCATTCTCATTTACTTTATCTACTCTATGTTTAATTTTGTTTGTGTGTCTTGTCTCATTTCCCCATGTTTAATTCTTTCTTTTGTTAGCTTAGGCTTACGTTGAGAACAATGTAAGAATTAACTATGGGTGGGGGGGGGGGGGGGGCGATTTCAAACTTAGTTTTTCTTAATTTGGTTTTTCTTTTACTAAAAAAAACACCAAAATAAAAAACATTGTTTGTCTTGAATAATAACCAATGATAAGAACTTGATTGACAATGAGTATGGTTCTTAGAAATGGTTTAATATTATCTTAGTTCGTACTTGATTCTTGTGTTGATTTCCTCTTAATCGAGATTTTTTAAACCATGAGCACTAATATCAATTCTTTTTTTAATTTTCACATAAAATTTGAGATTGATGTAGCCTGAGTTGAGAATTTTAGATTGAGTAAATGACTGTTTGTATTGATTCTTGTCTCCACAATACAATTTAGTATATACACAGGCACCATAGTTAGAAACAACTACCTATAACCCTTTAGAGTGAAGCTATCCTTGAGTAATTTAGGCCTACGTATCACCAGTATGTTGAGGATAATCTACCATTAGAAGAAGACTACCTTAAGGGAAGAGTAAAAGCTCCTGACCATGGATGTTTAAAAAAAAAAAGAAAAAAAGAAAAGAAAAATCAAAAGAAAATGCATATAAATGTCTGTGAGAAAAAAACATTTTTGAAGATCAAGATGATAAGATTAGTTTAACCTACTCTTTTCTTTATTCAAGGCAAATGTGTTAGCCCATATGGCTATAAATATTGATTTTAATGATAACAAACCACGTGTTAGGTAAACAAAGATTTATGAATTGTGCTTTTGTAATAAGAAAATGATTTTATGAATTTAAGTGTTTTGGACTAAAATGAAAGTATTTTATAATCTTTGATATTGTTTTAAAATTTCAGATTTGGACCTATTTGAAAATATTTAAATATTTTGGGTCATTATATAATTTCACATAATTTGGGTGATATCACAATTTCATAAAGTTTTGGGATTGACAAAACATTATTTAGAAATTCTGAAATTGGACCTATTTGAAAACGTTCATAACATTTTGGGCCATAATATAATTTTATAAAGTTTTGGAGTTAAACGATAATTTTAGAAAATAGTTCACTGTAGCAGTTACTGTAGCAAGCGGCTAACCGGATATGATAAGTGGTTATCCGAATTTTGGGTAGTAAGCTTTTGGAGTATAAACGGCTATCCGGATATCGTAAGGGGCATGCCGGATGTTCTAAAATTTAAATTTTTGTCTTAACGGTAACATACAAGCGGCTAACCGGATTCCGTAAACGGTAAGCCGGTTATCACCAAAATGTGCATAACGGGTAGTTTTTGAGCTCAAACTATATAAACTCAAATCCAATTCATTTTCAATCTCTCTTGCAAGCAAAATAAAAAAGCACACAACGTTCATTGAGCTCTCATTTCGCAAATCATAAAACCTTGAATCATCTTTTGTTCTTCAATTTGTATATCTATTCTTTAAGAGAGTTTTTATTGTAATCTTCAATTCCTCATCTTAATTGTGAGTTTTTGAGTGTGTGAGACACTTGAGTGAAGAGATTGGGAGATAATCTCTTTGTTGTAAAGGTTCATTGACACCTTGAAGTCAATTATAAACATTTGAAGCCTTGGAAGGCTTGGATAGTGAAATCCTCAAGCTTGGATCGCTTGGAGGCGTGGACGTAGGCCGGGATTGCCGAATCACGTAAAACTTCATGTGTTTGTTTCTCTTCTCTCTTACTCATTTGTTATTGTGCTTTTATTGAACTTATTGCTTTCGAATTTATTAAGGCGTTAGATTGGATTATTGTGTGGTTTTGTTAGGATAATTTTTAAAATACCAATTCACCCCCCTCTTGGGTTGCACACTTGTATTTCATTTGGTATCAGAGCGAGGTGCTCTTGTTTAGACCTAACCGTCTAGAGTTAAAGATCAATGGCAACTCATAATTATTCTACATTTAGGGAAGGACAATCCACCACTAGACCACCATATTTTGATGGAAACGATTACCGTATTGGAAAACTATGATGAGAATTTACTTGCAAGCTTTAGATTACGAAATTTGGGAAATTGTTAATAATGGTCCTTTCATGCCTTTGACTAAAAATGACGTCGGGGAAGATATTCCAAAACCTTCGCGGGAATAGAATGAATTGGAAAAGAGAAATGCCTCTCTAAATTTCAAAGCTATGAATGCCTTATTTTGTGCACTAGATAAGAAAGAGTTCTATAGAGTGTCTAGTTGTGAAAGTGCTAATGAAATTTGGCACAAACTTAAAGTTGTTTATGAAGGCATGAATCAAGTGAAAGAGTAAAAAATTAGTAGGTACACTCGACAATATGAATTGTTCCAAATGGAACAAAATGAGAGTGTATATTCTATGTATACTAGATTTATGGACATAGTGAACACTCTAGGAGCCCTAGGAAAAACTTTTTCTAATAGTGAGAAAGTTAAGAAAATCATTAGGTCGCTACCTAAGGAATGGAGACCAAAAAGGACTGCCATTGAGGAAGCCAAAGATCTAAATGTATTACTTATTGATGATTTAATTGGTTCTCTCATTTCATATGAAGAAGATTTGGCAGTAGAAAAAGGGCATGAGGAAAATAAGAAAAACATTGCTCTCAAAGCCTCAAAACGTGAGAGTGATGAGAAAAGCGAGATGGATTATAAGGAGTTGACTATATTGGCTAGAAGATTTAGAAAATTTTACAAGAAGAATAACGAGCAGAGAAAGTTTAGAAGTCATAAAAACAAAAAGGAGAAGAAATAGCCAATTACTTGCTATGAATGCAAGAAGCCCGGACACATACGACCGGAATGTCCTCTCCTCAACAAATTCAAGAAGAAAGCTATGGTGGCCACGTGGGATGATAGTGATGAGGAAACAAGCGATGATGAAGAGCAACAAGAGATGACTAATTTAGCTCTCATGGCATTTGGGGAAGAATCATGTGATGAACTTGATGATGTAAGTATTCTTCATACATATGATGAATTACATGATGCCTTTAAGGATTTGTATGATGAATTGATGAAGATTGGTAAAAAGAATATATGTCTTAAAAAGAAAATGATAGAGCTTAAAAATGAAAATGAATCATTTAGTGCAAAGATTACATGCCTTGAACTAGAGAATAAAACATTGCATGATAGAGTTACATTATTTGAGAATTCTAGCACTTTACATGAGCACTTAGAGTCACACGTGAATGACTTGAAAAATGAAAATGATATGCTTAGAGAGAAGAGCAATGAACTAAATGAGATTGTGCTAAAATTCACAAATGGGCAAAAGATGTTGGATAACTTGCTAAACTCACAAAAATGTGTTTTTGACAAAGGAGGCATTGGTTATAAGCCAAATTTGAAACAAAAGTATTACACGAGTTATTTTGTGAAGAATACATCTATTAACAATCAAATTGTATGTCATTATTGTAATCAAGATGGTCATATGAAAAATAAATGTCCAGTGAAGAGAAATGCATATTATGGTGTGAAATGTGTTTGGGTTCCGAAAGGAACCATTGCTAACTCTAAAGGAACCAAAAAGGTTTGGGTACCTAAAACTTGAGATTTTCTCTGCAGGGCTTGAAGAAAAAGAAGAATAAGTGGTACTTGGACAGTGGTTGTTCAAGACACATGACAGGGAATTATTCTTGGTTTTCAAGTTTTACTAAGATCGAAAATGGTGGAGATGTATCGTTTAGAGACAATTCAAAAGGAAAAATCATTAGCATTGGCAATGTCGGTAATGTATCCTCTACTCTCATTGAAAATGTGTGTTTGGTTGAAAACTTAAAACACAACTTGCTTAGCATTAGTCAATTATGTGATAAAGGATATAGAGTTATCTTTGACGAATCAAAATGTGTTATTGAGAATGCATGTGATGGGAAAGTTTTGTTGTAGATGTGTTAATGTCTATACCATTAATATAGATTGTGCACCTACAAATGATAAATGTTTCTCTGCATTGCATGATGATGATTGGTTGTGGCATAGAAGATTAGGTCATGCAAGCATGGATTTGATTTCAAAAATCGTGAAAAATGATTTGGTTAAAGGTCTTCCAAAAATCAGTTTTCAAAAAGATAAAATTTGTAAAGCTTGCCAATTTGGAAACCAAATCAAAACTTCTTTCAAAAGCAAGAAAAATATTTCTACTTCAAAACCACTTCAACTACTTCACATAGACTTGTTTGGACCTTCTAGATATGCTAGTTTAAATGGCAAATATTATGCGTTTGTAATTGTGGATGATTATTCTAGATACACATGGGTATTACTCTTAGCTAATAAGGATGATGCCTTTGATGCATTTAAAGTTTTCTGCAAAAAGGTTCAAAATGAAAAGGGATGTAGTATTTCTTGTATTAGAAGTGATCATGGTGGAGAATTTGAAAATTATGCTTTTGAGAACTTTTGTAGTGATTTTGGCATTGAGCATCAATTTTCATCACCTAGGACTCCTCAACAAAATGGAGTTGTAGAGAGAAAGAATAGGTCTATGCTTTTGAGAACTTTTCTTGCTTCGAGTGATGATCGGCCACTCAACGCTGAGGTTCCTGCTGACCAACTTCCTGTTTTCTCACTCTCATTTCGGGGCCAGCGTAGACGCCGAGATCCTCCCGTGATTGCTTCAGTTCCTGGTGCCTCTGCATCCGCTTCATCACCTCTACAGCCTCATACCTCTGAAGAGGTTACTCTTCAGCAACTTATGGATGAGGTGCGGACACTCTCTGTGCGGCAGACTGAGTTTCAGCAGCAGCTCATTCATGGACAGCGCCTCCTCTTTGAGCACTTCAGCATTCCGTATCCGTATCCTCCTCCATCACCACCATCCTCACCACCTCAGTAGTCTCTTATGCTTGTATTTGGACACGCCTACATTTCATTTACTGCTTTATGTACTTTTATTTCTGATTTTATGGATGGTTGTTATGTTGTTGGATTATACATTTGTTTTGGATGATATGGATTTCTTTTGATTGTTTGTTATGATTTCTTATGATTTGGATATTTTTGAACTAATATGCTTGTATTGAGTTTTTGATGATTAATAGAGGGAGCTTTTATTCTTTTTTATGATGAAGGGGGAGAATAATATAATATGTGTTATAAAAATATGCATGTATGCAGGGGGAGTCTTTTAAATAATTTTCGAATCAGTTTTTTAACCTTGCATTGATTAAGGGGAGCTTTTCATAACTAAATTAAATTTTTATAATGTGTTTTGTCATCATCAAAAAGGGGGAGATTGTTAGCCTATATGGCTATAAATATTGATTTTGATGATAACAAACCACATGTGTTAGGTAAACAAAGATTTATGAATTGTTCTTTTGTAATAAGAAAATGATTTTATGAATTTAAGTGTTTTGGACTAAAATGAAAGTATTTTATAATCTTTGATATTGTTTTAAAATTTCACATTTGGACCTATTTGAAAATATTTAAATATTTTAGGTCATTCTATAATTTCACATAATTTGGGTGATATCATAATTTCAGAAAGTTCTGGGATTGACAAAGCATTATTTAGAAATTCTGAAATTGGACCTATTTGAAAACTTTCATAACGTTTTGGGCCATAAAATAATTTTATAAAGTTTTAGGGTTAAACTATAATTTTGGAAAATAGTTCATTGTAGTAGTTACTGTAGTAAGCGGCTAACCGAATATGATAAGTGACTATCCAGATTTTTGGCAGTAAGCTTCTGGAGCATAAACGGCTATTCGGATATCGTAAGCGGCATACCGAATGTTCTAAAATTCAAATTTTTACCTTAACGGTAACATACAAACGACTAACCGGATTCCATAAACGGTAAGCCGGTTATCACCAAAATGTGCATAACGGCTAATTTTTGAGCTCAAACTATATAAACTCAAATCCAATTCATTTTCAATCTCTCTTGCAAGCAAAATAAAAAAGCACACAACGTTCATTGAGCTCTCATTTCGCAAATCATAAAACCTTGAATCATCTTTTGTTCTTCAATTTGTATATCTACTCTTTAAGAGAGTTTTTATTGTAATCTTCAATTCCTCATCTTAATTGTGAGTGATTGAGTGTGTGAGACACTTGAGTGAAGAGATTGAGAGATAATCTCTTTGTTGTAAAGGTTCATTGACACCTTGAAGTCAATTGTAAACATTTGAAGCCTTGGAAGGCTTGAATAGTGAAATCCTCAAGCTTGGATCGCTTGGAGACGTGGACGTAGGTGGGGATTGCCGAATCACGTAAAAATTCATGTGTTTGTTTCTCTTCTCTCTTACTCATTTGTTATTGTGCTTTTATTGAACTTATTGCTTTCGAATTTCTTAAGGCGTTAGATTGGATTGTTGTGTGGTTTTGTTAGGATAATTTTTAAAATACCAATTCACCCCCCCTCTTGGGTTGCACACTTGTATTTCAAAAGGTTGTTGATATTGAAGATTTTGGGAATGGATTTTGATTGAATTGATTCACACACTATAAGAATCAAAAGAGAGATGGGATTGACTACTGAATTAATGTTAGAACTTCGATAATATTTGATATTTTCTTTGAGATATATGGCTTATGCAATCTTTGAGTCTAGTTTTATTTTAAAGTCTTTTGTTCTTCTTATGCTATTAAAAAAAATGAAATGATGGTTGTGGGTATCATCATTGATGCCCTTACGAGATTATAAATGTTCCACTAGGGCCGCCTGGTGGTTTAAAGGTTTGTTGCATGAGCTAAATGCAATTGTGATATCCTATGAAATCAGACTAATTTATATTTTCTTTTTGTTTTATTTTTCTTCTAGGTTTGCTCGAGGACGAGCAAAGGTTAAGTGTGGGGGGAATTTGATAAATGCATATTTTCTCTATATTTTACTGATTAATTTCTCCATTTTTTTATTTTGGTCTTAAATATTCTAATTATTTTAGTTAATTTTTAATTTAGTTAATTTTTAATTTAGTTATTTTGTTAAATCATTTTTATTATGTTTTGTCTTAGTTTTTATATTTTTTTTATTTTAGATATATATTCTGAGATTAAAGATGAATTAAATCGAAACTTCAGGAAGAAATCTGCTTGAATGAATTAGAAAGAGGATGAAGAATTTTTAATTTATGAAGTACTAAAGATCAAATTGGAAAAAAAAAAAGGAAAAGGCCATGCACGTGAATTGCCTAATTGCCTAATTGGCAATTACACATGCATCGCTTTATATGATATGGAAAGCAAATTGAAGAAAAAGGAAATGGCCATATTTGATTAAGCATGCACGTGAGGAACAATGGCAATTAAATGGCTTTGATTTAATCAAAGTGAAGGGCACATGCGACACTTTTGACCATTATATTTTGGAAATAAATTAATTAGCCATGAATACAATTAAAATCCTATAAGGATTCGGCTAACATGCATGCTTGTTGAAGTCAGATTTGATGCCCTATTATAGTTGGTCAAGTGACCACCATATAAGGGCATAAATTTGGCCTTTGTGAGGGTAACTAACACGAGAGGCAGCCACACACACACAAGCGGCAGCCAAGAGGAGAATTGGAGATTGTAGCCGCAAGAAGAGAAAAAATAAAATAAAAGCAGAGTCAACTTTTTGAATTAATCTCCATGACAGGTTTTATCAACTCTTTTATTCTCAATTCAATTATGTTAGCCTAGATTTTCTATTTGGTTGAGGGTGAATTCAAAACCCCAAACATGCTATATAATTAATTTTCAATTTCTATCATTTAATTTAATTGAGATTGTTTATGTTCTTCTACAATTAATGTCTATGATTTTATTCTTGTCTTTTTTGAGTGGCCAATTAGATAGGACTTGAATAAATTCTATTGCTAGATTAAAATTCTTGATCCATAATTGTCTTGATATTTCAATCATTAGTAGCAAATTCGAATAAGTGATTTCAATTGAAGAATATAACCTAGGTTAAATAATTCAAGCTTGTGTGTTTATTGCCTAGATCAACATAATATCTTTCTCTACTTAATGCTTCCGTTATCTTAAATTTAAAGAGCTTGTTTTAAATTATTGAATGATTAGAGATTAGATGAAGAGCTTGTTTTACCTAACGACACACTAAAGAAAGATTGAGAGAAACAAAACTTATTTTTATCTACCGTTGATAGTTTCAATAAAAATTGATGGTAGAATTGATATATTATGTGCGTATTTGGTGATCGCAAATGATCATTTGACCAAATTTCTCATTATTATTATTTCTTTCTCCTTTAATTAGAGTTTTTATTAAATTATTATTTTCATAGTTTTAATTTCTTTATTTCTCACAATTTAGTTAAACATTCATAAACTCCCCCTTTTTATTTTTAGTTGGCATTTTCTTTAGTTAGATTAATTTATATTATTATTACTATTATTATTTTATTTTAAGTCCTACTTTAGAGTTGATAATAAATATAACTAGTATAGTCTTCGTGGGATCGATCCTTACTCGCTTTGTACTAGTTGTTTATGTTATTAGTAAGACTTTAAATTTGGTGCACCCTAACGACACTACCATTTATATGTGGTCCTATATGCCCAAAGTGCATCATCAAGCCATAGGCTCCAATACTTTCTATTTGGACACCTCAACCTGCCCATTAGTTTGTAGATAGTAAGATGTATAGACCTTGGGAGTGATATTGTATTTCCAAAAGAGGGTTTCTAGTGACCTGTTACAAAAGTGAGTGCCTCTGTCACTGATAATAGCCGTTAGTGTTCCAAACCTTGCAAAGATGTTACACTTTATAAAATCTACCACAACTTTAGAAATATAACAACCATAAGAATAATATAGAGATTACCAAATGATGAAGGAAATGGTTCCATGAAATCAATTCTCCAAACATAAAAAATCTCAACTATAAGAATGCGGGACTGTGGCATTTGGTTTCTAGGTCCTAAATTACCTATTCTCTGGCAACGATCACAAGATTTGCAAAATGGATATGCATCCGTAAAAAGTGATGGCCAATAAAATCGCTCGCAAGTACCTTAAGGACTGTTTTCTTTGGTCCAAAATGTCCTCTACAAGTCGAGATATGACAAAAGGTGCGAATAGAAGTAAATTCAGTTTTGGGTACGCACTTTCTAATAATTTGATCAGAGCAATGCTTCCACAAGTGTAGCTCATCCCACACATAGTACTTTGCACCACTTTTGATCATGGCATTTTGTTCACGAGTTAACTCCTCTGGTACTGTCTTGGTAACAAAGTAATTTATAATATTTGCATACTAAGGAGAAACTGTACGTACTTGTAGCAACTGCTCATCTGGAAAGTTTTCATACATTGGAAGTATATCTTTGTTATGGGTAAGACGACTCAAATGATCTGCCACTAAATTTTCAGAACCTCTTTTATCTAAAATCTCTAGATAAGATTCTTGCAAGAGAAGCATTAAACAAATAAGGCGCAACTTGGAGTCCTTTTTGGTAAGCAAGTACCTAATAGTTGCATGATTAGACTAAATGATTACTTTAGATCCAATCAAATAAGAACAAAATTTATGTAAGGCAAATATAATTGCTAAAAGTTCTTTCTTGATAGTGGAGATCATTTAATGTAGGGGAGACATAGTAGATGATGTGAGGAAACTTTTCCACACGCTGTTCGAACATGACGAAAACATCATAGTCACTCACATTGCACATGATCTCAAATGGTAAATCATAGTTCGGTGGTTGAATCACAGGGGTTGATGTCAAAATCTCTTTTAATTTGTCAACGGTTTTTTGGCACTTTTCATTAAAGTCAAAAGTCGCATCCTCCTGAAGCAATTTGTAGAGGGGTAATTCTATCTTGAAGAAGTCCTTGATAAACCTATGATAGAGAGCTGCAGGACCAAGAAAGGAATGAACCTCCCTCACACTAGTGGGAGGGGTCAGGAGCGAATAAGATCTATCTTAGATTTATCAACTTCAATCTCCCTTTTAGAAATAACATATCCTAGTACAATACCTTAATTAACCATAAAATGACATTTTTCCCAATTAAGCACAATGTTAGTATCAATGCATCGTTAAAGCACAAGTGTAAGGTTATCTAAACATCTATCGAAAGAATCACCATAAACTGTAAAATCATCCATAAATACTTCAATAATTTTTTAACGTAATCAAAAAAAATATTTATCATAACACTTTTGGAAAGTTGCAGGAGCATTATAGAGACCAAATGGCATATGCTAGTAAGTAAATGTGTCGAAGAGGCATGTGAAGGTCGTTTTCTCTTGGTCTTCAGGAGAGATAACAATCTGATTATAACCTGAGTAACCTTTCAAGCATTTGATCAATGAATGGAAAAAGAAAATGATATTTGGGAGTGGCTACATTCAGTTTACGATAATCACCTAGTTTGAACTCTAGTTGGCACAAGCTCGTTTTCTTCATTCTTGAATACTATGATGCCCGACGTTTTAAGAACTACCTACACAGGACTCACCCATTTACTATCAGAAATGCGATAGATAATCTTTACATTAAAGCTTTTATGATTTTTATCATTAGTAGGCTGAGGCGGCGTTGTGCATCTCTTGTCAGTTTAGACTCTTCTTCTAGCAAAATGCGATGCATAAATATGGAATGACTAATTCCCTTTATGTTGGCAATTGTCCAGCCAATCGCCGTTTTGTGATCCTAAAGCACCCTAATTAGCTTTTTTTTTTTTTTTTTTTTATAACTAGAGTAAGGGTTTTAGCAATGATGACTGGAAGTGTTTTATTCTCACCCAATTGAATGTATTGTAGGTGCTCTTGGAGTGGCTTAAGTTTATTGGTAGGTGCTTGCACAACTAAAGGTAAAACTTTATTGTTTGATAAAGGCAATTCAAGGTAAGTAACATTATACCTGCTGGTGCATAATGTGGGATTGCTCCATATAAGATTGCCATGATCTCCTTTACCTCATCATTTAACTTTGTCAAATTTATGTGTTCTTTAGAATATTCCTTCTAAAGATTTTTACTTATGGAAATTTTAAAATAATCGTTACTAGATAACTCAAAGAAATCCTACACCATAGTATTACTATCATCTATGGGAAAAACAAAATGTAGATCAATAGGGTACATTATTGCCTCAAAGATATTGAAGTGAATTGCTTCACCATCGAATTCCACTGTGAGGGTTGCATCGTGAACATTAATCTTGGTTCGGGTCGTCTTAAGAATGGCCACCCTAGTAGAATGGGTGTGGGATTGGGTGATGACTCATCCTCTGTTTCAAGGATATAGAAATTAGCTGGAAAGATTAATTCATTAGCCTGCACAAGGACATCTTCCACAACCCTCTTCGAGTAAGTATTAGATCTATCAGTCAATTAAACAATTATACAAGTTTCTTCCATTGGACCTAGATTTAAGGAGTTATAAATCGAATATGGCATAACGTTAATTGAAGCACCTAAATCTAGCATGCATCTTTCCAACCTAGTATTGCCAATAGTGCAGGGGATAGTGAAAGTGCCTGGATCCTTGTATTTAAGAGGGAGTTTTGTTTAAAGTACAACAAAAACATTCTCTCCTACACTTACTTTTTCATTACTACTCAACTTTTGTTTGTTGGTGCATAATTCTTTCAAAAATTTTGCATATCGTGGCACCTGTGTAATAGTATTAAGTAGTGGAATATTTACTTCTACAAAAGGTCTCAAGGATCTTCTTTTCTTGTTCTTCTTTTTTTGGATTGTTTAAACCTGATAGGAAATGATGGACGAATGGTAGCAATCTTAATTCGAGGTGATGGGTCAATTGGTAGTGCAGAGTGGGAATCTTTTTTCTTTGTTAAAGGAAGAGCCTTATGAGAGGGATTGGTCATGGGGGCGATGATGTTGTGGACACATTTGATGGATGGTACCAACTGCGTTTTGCTCCTAAGAGACATGGCATTAGCAATCTCCTTAGGTAGACACCTTTGATGGATGGTACCAACTGCTTGCCTGAAGTTCTAGCGTCGATCCTATTCATAGATGTAGCCAGTTGGCCAATTTGATTCTCCAAGTGTTAGAGTTGTGTCTGGGTAGTTTTTTTGGAACTGTATAGAGTTAGTACCAAGAGCTTTTATAACATCTTCTAGAGACATACCTTGATTATAAGGAAGTGGAAGTGGTCGGACTTGGCAAGGCTATTGCACCTGCTGTTAGGGGTAGCTCGGTAGTCAAGATGGTGCCATGTTAAGAATAGCTTGTTATTGGTTTCCATACTTCAAATTAGGGTGATCCTTCCACCCTTCATTGTAAAAATTATCGTAGGGATCGTCCTTTGTCTTAGTTGGCCTAGGAACTTGTCAACTGCGTTTGCTTGCTCGTTTGAACCCTCTTGTTGAGCGAGGCATATATGAATTACATGCTCGACCATGGAACATACACCACACGGTCTCACCTGTTGCCCTAAGTCCAATTGTTGCATTAAGAAAGTAAGATTTGAAACTTCTTGTTCTATGGAAGTAGTATTAACCTCATTGACTTGCTTAGATGGTGGCAATAAATCGTTCCTGGTGTTGAACTATTGGGAATTAGTAGCTATGTTAGCTATTAGATTTTGGGTTGCTTTTGGTGTCTTATCCACGAGTGGTCGTCCACTAGCAGTATCATTCATGCTCCTATCCATAGGCATTAAACCCTCACAAAAATATTGAATAAGGAGTTGATCACTTATCTGATGGTGGGGGCAGGTAGCACATAACTTTTTGAATCGCTCTCAGTAGTTGTAGAGTGACTCTCCATTATATTATGAATTCCACAAATTTCTTTTCAAATGCAACTGTCTTTTGATGCTAGGAAGTATTTCTCCAAAAATAGCCGACGCATTTCATTCCATGTTGTGACAGTAGCGGAAGGAAGATAGTACAGTCATTCCTTGGCTGAATCTTCCAAAGAGAAAGAATAGGTTATTAGCTTAACTTGCTCTTCAAAAACTCCGACTGGTTTCATTGTGGAGCATACCACATGGAGCTCGTTCAAGTGCTTATTTGGATCCTCTCTTGTAAGACCATGAAAAGTATGCAGAGGATGAATCATTCCAGATTTGAATTTGAAATTTACTTAAGGATTCGGATTTTGAATGCATAATGGTTGTCGGTCCAAGTTAGGAGCCGCCAACTCTTTAAATGTTCGATTATTGTTCTGAGCCATTGTTCGGGTTCTGGGATACTTGGCTCCGTCTTCGAGAGTGGAGTGTGGACGATAAAATCGAGTTCTAAATGTGATAAGGTTGCTTTAAGTTGTTCGAGTTTTAGTCGAATGTTCTTCATGCTCATGAAAGTCTAAATATAGAACAAAAAATAAACTAATTAAAATAAAATAAGTAAATAAATAAAATGAGTAAAAATAAGTAACAATAACAAATAAAATAATATAGAGTGATAATAAACAAACTAGATGCTAGTCCCCGACAATAGCGCAAAAAATTTGGTAATGTCGTTAGGGTACGCTAAATTTAAAACCTTACTAATGATATAAACAACTACTACAGAGCGAGTAAGGATCGATCCCACGAAGACTATGCTAGTTGTATTTATTATCAACTCTAAAACAAAGACGTAAAATAATAATAATAATAATAATAATAATAATAATAATAATAATAATAATAATAATAATAATAATAATAAAATCTAACTAAAGAAAAATCCAACTATAAATCAAGGGGATTTTATGAATTAAAGTTACAAAAACAATAATTTAATAAAAACTCTAATTAAAGGAGAAAGAAGTAATAATTATGAAAACTTTGGTCAAAGGATCATTCATCACCACCAAACATGCACATAATATATCAATTATATCATCAATGTCTATTGAAACTATTAACCGTAGACAATAATAAGCTCTATATTTCCTTAATGTGTTGTTAAGCAAAACAAGCTCTTCACCTATTCTCTAACCATTAAATAATTTAAAACAAGCTCTTTAAATTTAAGATAATGAAAGCATTAAGTAGAGAAAGATATTAGGTTACTCTAGGCAATAAACACAAAAGTTCAGATTACTTAACCTAGGTTATGTTCTCCAATTGAAATCACTGATTCTAATTTACTACTAATGATTAAAATATCAAGACAATTACATATAAAAAAATTTAACCTAGCAATAGAATTTATTCAAGTTCTATCTAATTGGCCACTCAAATAATATAAGAATATAAGATCATAAACATTAATTATAGAAGACCATAAACAATTTCAATTAAATAAATTGAATAATAGAAATTGAATATTAATTATATAACACGTTTGGAGTTTTAAATACACCTTCAACCAAATAGAAAATTTAGCCTAACATAATTGAATAGGGAATAAAAGAGTTGATGAAACCAATTATGAAGATTAATTTAAAAGGCTGACTCTACTTTCGGGTTTAAGCCGCTTCCTCCTTTTTTTTTTTCTTCTCTTCTTACAACTGCTCTCTTTGTCTTTTGTTTTGTTTTGTTTTGTTTTTTATTGTGTCGCTTCAAAAGCCAAAGGTTGGCTTTTATAATGCTTAAGCCACTAACCTTAGTAATTAAGGTTTGAACTTTTGTTTGTCTTTTCCTTTTCCGTCCTCATGCGCAAGCTTTTGTGATTGGGCCTTGATTTCCTAAAGCCAAAAGGCTTTATTTTCCTTCCTCTCACATCCTGGCCACTTTTTGTTTAGTTTTCCTATTTGATTTACTTTGTCCATTTTTGTCTCCATATGTAAGATTAATTTTGCTTGGCTTATAGAAGCTCTAATTGGAAAATATTCTTTATTTCTTTAATTCTTTCCAGTTCTTGATCTCTTACGCATTTTTGTTTCCCCTATGCGTTTTTGTTTCCCCATCTCCAATTCTTTTCTTATTTTGATTCTTTCAAGCATATTTCTTCTTGAATATTTTAATTTAATCCTTATTTATTACTAGAATATACCTAAAATAACAAAATATAAAATATAAATAAAAATTAACATAAGAAAATATGATTTAACAAAATAACTAAATTAAAATTAACTAAAATAATTATAATACTTAAGACCAAAACAAGAAAAGGATGAAGAAATTAATAGTAAAATATAGAGAAAATATGCACTTATAAGGCTTTGTTGTCTCTCTCTAGATTCCATCACAATCGGGCAGTGATCAGACTCCTAATGGACTAAATTTGTGCAAGATCATCATGAAACTCAATTGTCCACTCTTGGTCACAAAAGAACCTATCCAATTTTTCCTCTATGTAATATGGTCCAAATGTCAATTCGATCAAGTAAAGGATGTCCTTTACTTCCTAAATCAACCAGCTTGCATTCTTATACAACATTGTTGTGCAAATTTTATTGAACTCACAAGTGCACGAATCTACTGTAGAATAGATCAATGGTGACGAGTGTCGATCTCATGAGGAGGTGGATTTTAATTATGTGTAGAGTTAATTTTCTAAGTGGGTGATTGGATTTGTGGTGGAAGTGATTTAGATTATCCTAAAATTAAAATTAAAATGGCGGGAATAAATTGAAGTGAGATCTATTAAAAGGGAACGCTTGGGTATCTAGATCTGCATCAACATGCACCATGGGCTTAATATTTCTTATTAGTGCCAATTAAATTATAAGGGGGGTTTCCACTACTCATGAACCACAATCTAATGAATATGGTGCTGAGGGCTTATCGTGCCAAATAGTAATAACCTTGCACTAGGGAGCTGGTTAAACCAGTGCAGTATCTAGACAAGATTATTACTATCTGTCGATGAAAAGTCAAAACATCTACAAAAATCAGAGGGGAAGAGAAAGTAAATTTACCAAATAAAGCCCATGGAACATGTTGAGACTTCACCTTTAACCCAAGCTTGAAAGAAAATTAGCTACTCATAATTGAACTAAGGGTAAAATGAGAATTTATTAAAATACATAGAAAATACAAGATAGAGAAGGAATTACAGAAAATTAAGCTCAAAAATGAATTCATGGGTGTTAAATTAGTGGGGGAGCCCCCTTTTTATAGATACAGAGTAAATCATGGCCATCAGATTAAAAACAATTTGCACGCTCAGGATTGCGCCACGTGTCAACAGTACGCAGTTTGACCACGCGGTTTGAATAGTGAGGCGGCTTGAATAGTGATGTGGTTTGGTTATAAATAATTCCGTGTATATACATGTACCGTACGCACGATTTTCGGTTTACTAACATGCTGCCACGTCACCGATCAACAGTACATAAGAATTTTAGTCTAATAGGATCGTGACACCTCATCGGTCAATGTCACGTCATCGGTCCATGCCACGTCATTGTTCCATATATGTGAACAGTGTCGTGAACAGTAACATGGACAGTACCGTACATGTGAACAATGTCATTTTTCTTTTTATTCTCCTCCTAAGGTTTTCGACTGTCCTGAGTTCAATGATTAACTACTAGAGTGCCATTCAAACTAAAATAACTTTACCTAATTCACTTTTCCTTCACTTTCACCGACAACAATACTAAAAACCAAGGATTAAAAAAAAAATTGGTGGTCCCCTTAATGATTCTTCATCTTCTTAATCTTTCAAATTCTTTGGCTTTTACCTTTTTCTACTGGTATGCTTTCAGAACTTATATAAATTGATTATTTTTTGTGATGGATTTTACTTATTTGCTCTACATTGTATTTTATTCATTATTTTGAATTTCTTATTGGCTATTTTTTTTTTTGGTGATTGGTTTTGCTGATTTGCTCGATAATTTGTTTTGTTTTATTATTTTGTAAAGTTTTAATTTTAATTGTTGTGCATATATTCTAAATCAATGTTGTGTACTAGAAGTTGGTTGGTAAAACTCAAGCAAATTGAATTCAATAACTGTATAATAATACAAGGTGTTGGCTCAAAAATTGGAGTTAGAGTGTGTGTGTGTATATATATATTGTTTTTTTTAATAACTGTATATATTATAGTCCGAACAATTATTAGATAGAAAATACTTACTGTTGTCATTTTATCTTTTTAAAATTGAAAAGATGAACAAGTGTTAATTGTTTATTTTATTTAAGCATGCAAAAGAAGCTTGTAATTATTAATTAATTTATCAATTCTTATATAATTTCATGTTAGCATAGGATATATGTCCCACAAATCCAATCGAAGAAAACTCTCCTTTCATTCTTTGCCAAAGTAGATGGTGGTCAATCATCAAATGAGGCAAGTTCTCCATGCCATATTGATGCCTCAAGTTCCCTTACTTCTCAAAGAGCTGAATTTGAGAAAGTCGATATTTTATCCACTATTGACACCCTTTATTTATTTCATGATCCCGGATTACGCATCTCAATCAAAACTTATCCCATTGACAAACGGGAAGATGTGTGGATGGCGTACATAAATATGAAATCATTTCAACCCGAGCTCTAAAAGTACCCATTGACTAAACATGGTATGCAAAATCAACGATTTCAATTTTCTTGGTTCTCAAAATTTCCTTGGCTTAAGTAGTCCATATCAAAAGACAAAGCATTTTTTTCCATGCTTTCTTTTCTATAATATGTTAGCTAAGTACGATGCATTTTTTGTTGATGGTTGTCAAAATTGAAAATATGTTTCTTGTGACAAAAAAATGTCTTTTTACACTACATGAAGGGAGTTATGATTTTTTTCACAATGTCGTCATGGTAAAGTGGAGCAATTTAAAGGATCCATCTAGACATATTGATAAAAGAATGAATGCACAATCTTCACAACAAGTTTTAGAGAATACATTGCGGTTAAAAACCTCAATAGTAGTTGCTAACTAGTTAGCAAAGCAAGCATGTTCTTTTAGAGGTCATGATGAGTCAATTAATTCTCTTAATCATGGAAATTTAACTTTTGTATTCAAGGCAGTCTTTATATTAATGCCCAATTAGCCCACAACAAAAGAAGAAATCAGATAACTTTTCATACGCCGCCCTTATAGTAATCCTCAACACCTTTTTTTTTTTTTTCCAAAGGTTTCGTTATGTCTACCAAAATTCTATGCGAGCAAACGAGCCAATACATTCCCCTGTTTCGTCCATTTGTACCTCTTTTACTTTGCCAATCTTCTTTCCTATTTCCCACATTATTTCTTTGCCCATCTTGTTGTTTAATGTCATCTACACTAGTTGGCTCTGTGAGCACCATTAACGAGTTGTTGAAATGCCATAGTCCCCTATGTAATATTCCCTTTCTTTCCTCTTTTGAACTAAATTTGAAGATGAAGATATTTTCCCCTAAACTCTCCACTTTCACTTTTTTCACTTATCTCTATACTTGTTGTATAGCTACCTTAAGCCCCTCACAAGAGACACCACGTGTATTAAGGATTTTCCTAATGAGATAATGTGCTAGGCTTGGCAAAACCCTAGGTTCGGGTCAGGTTTGGTCCTGCTTGGGACTGGTTTGGATGGCCAGACTTTTCACATGCGGGCCAAGTTAAGCCTAGCACCTCCTTGGCACAGGTTTCTAAGCCAGGCTTCCCTTGCCCACTTATTCAAACTAAATAAAAATTGTTTCAATATCCTATAACAATGCAAATTTTACACAAATACTAAATAAAAATTATTTCAATATCCTTTCTACTACCTAAATTTAATCAATCTTTAACCTAAATTCATTCAATCTCTATAAAAAAAATTTAAATTCAACAACACAATAATCACGAAATAAATCTAAATAACTGGAACAATTAATTTATAATTGTCTAGAAGCTAGCTCAAAAGTTTTGAAATCTTTTTGGAGTTTGTGTCTAGTATCTCACACTCTCTCTAATCCTTCCAATCCTATTTTCTATAACTTTCAACTCATCCCACAATCAAGTTCAATATATGAGCAGTATATCTCATATGAAAAAAATTACCACCATAAATTAAGGAATTGGTTCAAACCTTAGCAACAATTTCTCTATTGTTGCATCATTAGTGGTACAATTATCCAATATCACAGAAGATTACTTTCTATCTACGTTCCAATCTAGCAGACATTGAACTAACTCATTAGAAAGGGCATCAGCAGTATGGGGGCTTGGAACGTAGATAAATCTATCAATTATTGTAAGTGTCAGTACTAAATACACAATATTAAAATATTATAATAATTTAAACTTGAAAAGAAATCAAATATAAGTAACAAAAAACTTAAAAGAGAAATTAAGCAAATAAAAAGTTATAGACAAATTACCTTAGGATTTGATTAGTGCAATTTCCAGGAGTTGCCAATGAAATCGGCTGTGACAACCATATATCCCTTTTTCTAATTACAACTTGTCCATAAATCCGTAATAACAACCACTTTACCATGTTTTTCTGCCAATAAATGCAAAATCTTAACCTTTTTTATTTGACACAACTTCAAAATCTTGTTCTTCAAAGTGTTTATGCTCATTGGCTTAACCACAGGTTTGACATGTGCCATCATTTTCTTCAAAGCCTTTATATTCCACAAATCTATGTGGAAGTTTATGCATTACCATTTTTGGTATCAAACTCCGTAAAACATTTAATCAAAACTACCATAGTTAATGCCACAAGTTCCCACCTCTCTTTTAATCACTATGAGGCTTCCCTCAAGTGCTTCATCTATTTCCGGTCGATGCTTTGAAAAATAAGATTCAATGTGTTTATTCAAACTCAAAGTCCCTGATTGGTATCTAGCTTTTAAAATTGCTTTACAATGCATACACTTTTCCTTTTGTTCACCATTAATAATTATTATTGTAAAGTGCTCCTAAGCATTAAAGAGTTTCTCTTTCTTTTGGGGTTTTTTTCTTTCTCTTCTTATCATTCGGGGTTGACAAAAAAATTTCCTCAACATCACGGGATAAAATTAGAGCATTTGATAAATTGATTCCTACATTATCTGACATTGTACTGATGTTTATTATAGAAATAATAATAAATAATTATAAATACATAGTACAATTTATAAATATTAGATAACAAATTAACTTAACAGTTAACAGCAACCTAAATTTAGCTCCTATTACATACGTTTATTATTATAAAAAATTATCATCCAAGCATAGCATCCAAGAAAAACATAAGGCATAATAATAATAATAATAATTTCATCATTGTTTTTTGAAAATCTAGAAAATAAAAATCAATACCTCATGGCTGTGATGGTGGAACGATGACGGTTGAGAAGGTGACGATGGTGACCGTAGCTATGATAGCAATAACGGTAGAGTTGCTTGTGTGAATTGGTTGTAGGCTGAGAAGGTGAGTTGTGATAGTGACGAATTTCACGATGGAGAATAGAGAGAAGTTGCGTGCCAAGGCCAACAACTAAGAAATGAGAAGAGATTACACCAACATGCAAAGGGAGGCTTGTGGAGGTGTGGCGTGGTGGCTGCTAACTTGGAGTGTTGGAGGTGCATTAGTGGTTGTGCGTGTCTGGATTAGGGATTTAGGTTTTGGATTTTGGGTTTGTAATTTTATATCTATATTTTCCTTTTTCTTTTTGGGAAATTATCCATCGTCTACCCGTTTTTTCCAACTTTTTCAAAAATACACAATTTTTTTTTTTTGCTAGAATCCATCTGAAGTCACGTTTCTTTTCATTCGTCCACTTCCGTTTGGAGACCATTAAGAAAATTAACGGAAGATTGTGGAAATGACTTTTTTGCCCTCAAATGTAAAAGATAAATTATCCACCGACCACCTGTTTTTTCGTATTGTTTCAAAAATACACAATTCTTTTTTTTTTTTTGGCTAAACGCGAAGTTATATTGTTTTTCACTTGTCCACCAATGTGTCGTTGTGAAATGAAAATTTTACCCTTATGATGTCAAAAAAGTTCTAACGGTGTTATAACCAGAATGGACCAATGAAAAGAATGATAACTTTAGGTGGAGCGCTGCAAAAAAAAAAAAAAGATTTGTGCATTTTTGGAAAATGGTGAAAAAAAGGGTGGACGGTAGATAATTTCCCTTTTTTTTTTTTAAACTTATTAAAAACCAGGCACAGATCTAGGTTCCAGGTTTTTTATGCCGTGCTTAGACCCGTGCTCGGACATGTCTGGGTATTCATTTTCAAAACTCAGGACTAGTTTATTAGTGTTTACAATCTAGGTTTTACCCTGACCGCATTGGTTGTGTCGATCTGAATCCGATCTCGGTGGGTATTATTGCCATCTCTACAATGTGCTGCAATTTTTTCTCCTTTAACTTTCATTCTGCCCCTAAAGGTGATCATATTTTCTTCCTCTAATTTTAGACTTATAGCCTCATATTTCCGTATTAGTTCATTAAAGTCCATCTCCCCTCTTAAAATTGAATAAATTGTACCAATGTAGCTCACCAAACCTCTCACCAACCCTTTTGCTATATTAACTTCCCTCTTCATGTTTAATACCCCTGTTGATTTCCTTCTCCCTATCTCTTGCAGTTTTACCAATTGTACCCACTATATGAGTGGCTCAATCACACCCAACTCATGAGTGATAGATCTAGATCACCAAGAATCCTTTACTAAATCCATTTTAGGTTCCATTTGAGAGAGAGAGAACTGCCTAAAAGGAGAACCATATGATAATATATGTTTTTCAAACTTCCCATTTTATCCCATTTAAATTTCATAATTTGACATTTGTCCTTAATTAAAATATCATTGTACTATATTATTATTATTATTACTACTATTGTACTATTATTATTATTGTTGTTGTTGTTATTTTTATTATTATAATTATTATTAATTTTATTATCAATTAATTATTATTATTATTATTAAAAAGGAAAGAGCCCTTGAGATATCCAACGTAAAGAATCTGATACATCATCACCATTTTTTATCATAAGAAATTTATGCATCATCAATTGTTAAAAAAAAAAAACAAATAGATTGATGGATGGTCAAATTAAATTAGTATTGGAACCTTATCACTTAGGCAATTGGCAAAGGTGCAATTATGTCCTTTTGCAACCATGTCTCATTTTTGCTTGGATAAGAATCTCTAAGAAACTCCATTTGCTCATTAAAACATGGGAATTTAGTATGTGAACAAAAGAATTAGAGTAGAGTAATTTACGGAGTAGGGTAATGGAAGCCAATTGATAGGGTTAATAAGCATTAAATATCATTCTATTATCGGACCAAGCCAATGCAATTAGCTTACACTCTTATCGAAGGCATGATTAAATATTGTTCTAATCCAAATGACTCAATGAGATTTTAATAACGTGTTAAGTGAGATTAGAAGACGCTCTAATGTAAACGACTCTACAAGAGAGATTTTGATAGATAATCCTAAAGGGAATTTTAAAAGAGAAGTTTTTATTGAATAATCGAAGTTGAAGTTATGAAAATAATAACAAGACCTTTCTATTTATAATAAAGGCGATCTACTTCCCTAAGTTAATTTAAGAAGGAAAACTAAATCACAATTATACTAGAAATAAAAGACTAAAACAAATTTCATAATTGACTCTAATTAAATTAGAAAATATCAAAAAAACCTAAAATAATGAAATTCTAGAGTCCTAAAATAACATCCTGTGTTAGTCTCCCTCTCGTGAAACAAAACTCATCCTCGAGTTTATTTGGAGGATATAATTGGAAGTGCAGCACCAATGCATCTTGGAGCTTGAACTTGTAGCCTTGTTCATTAATTGTGCTTGAAACTTAAAATTCTCCATGCTTTATCTTTTTTCTTGATTTGCTAATCATTCTACAACAAGGTGAAGCCTTGTAGGAGAAACTAATTTCCATTCTCTTAAGTCTTTTGCCAAGTCTCGCCCAATGTTCTCGCGAACAAATTTTACCTTTTCAATCAAATCTTCTTTAAGTACAACCTTCTTATCTTAATTATGAATAAGTAGAACTATATTGATCATTTTAGCTGTTTTAACTTCATTTTATTGCACAACCTTGATCGTACTTTTAGGCTCAATGCTCAAGTCAAGAGTATGTATTAGCTCAAATCAATAATCTCATCATGTTCAACACCTATATTGTCTTATAAGGAAGCATTATGCACATGATCAATAATCTTATCATTTTCAACACTTGTCTTGTCTCTGAAGGAAACATCATGCACATTTTCGCACAAATTGTACCTTTTCTTCTGCAACATTAAGCACATCTTCAACATGCAGATTGGTGGTGTGGATGAGGTCAATAAACTTCTTTCATCTGGACATCTTTCACTTCAAGCTACTAACACGTGATAGGACGAAGGATCTCAAATTGGTGGCGTGGATGAGGTCAAATTAACAACTTCAATGTTGGGCTTTTTCCTCTTTAGATTTCTGAAACAATTTGTGATTTAATTTGCATCGTTAAAAGAATTACATGTTGTAAAGTGTATAAAGGTATCTTTTCTTGAATATGTAAAATGAGCCCCCTCACAAACCTAATAACTGTATCCACTTCAGGTTTATAAAAATATTTGCATCCATAAAATTGTTCAAACTCATAAGCATAATCAGAAATTGACCTTGTACCTTGATGTACCAAATAATAATAAAGAGAATAAATTCGGATTGAAAAATACACTTTATATGGTTCCATGTTCAAATTTCGCATTTGTCTTGATGAAGTCGAGAACTCTACAATTGTCCTTACCATTCTAAAAACACTAAATGTCAATTTACTAGTAGCAAATGATACTTGCTTTTGTTTGTAAGTTCGGAATGCTACAAACCAAGGCTTAACCTTGTCTAACCAATGAAGAAATTTCTTAGGATAAGAGATGCAAATAAGTCACACATGATAAATATGAGGGTACATACGGTAGCTCACAATTTATGGTTAAAATTTCACTCAATGGTAAAATTGTAAATGAAGGTGAACTTTTGCATTCAGTATGGCCGGTGGCTATGGTTGTGTTTGGGAGTGGTGATGGTCAGATCTGGTATATATAGTGGTGAAGAGTGTACTGGTGGTAGTGATGAAGGCCAACTTACAGCGGTTTGACCGGAAATGCAACTTGCAGAAGTGGCAACGCAACTTGCAGTGTATATTCTAGTGATGATTGGTCACGATGATGGTTGGATTTTGGTTAGTGAAGGCTAATGATTCTTGTAGTGGTGGTGATCGAGGATGATAAAGTGGCTGATGGTGATGAGTTAAGTGGTGGAAAGTCACGAGTTTGAGGTGTTTTGCGGTGGTTATAGGTGGCAATTGAGAGTTGGTTTGGCAAGGATTTGGTCGGCAGATGATAGTGAGTCTGGTGTCTGTATCGACGAGGGGTGGCAGTTCCTAGATTGTGGCGACAACATTAGTGGTGGGTGTGGTGGTGGCTAGGGTTTAAATTTTGTGATTTTTGGTTTTTTTTTTCTATTTTTATCTTTTTTAATTTTTTTTTGGATAAATAGTGATGGAGGACGGATATAGTGCCCAAGAAAGCTGTACGACTAGCATAGATATACTTTTGTACCAACCGACAAAGCAGGGTAACATAAACGGATTGACAAGGTATGTAAGCACTATATATCATTGTAGTATCAGATCAAACCAATGCGATTAACTTGCACATTAATCAAAACATGATTAGATCTTATTCTAATCCAAACGATTCAATGAGATTTTAATAATGTATTAAACGAGATTAGATGATGCTCTAATCCAAATGACTTCATAAGAGAGATTTTGATAGATAATCCCAAAGGATATTTTAACATGGGAGTTTTTGTTGAATAATTGAAGTTGAAGTTACGAAAACAATAACAAGCTTTATTTATAATAAAGGAAATCTACTTCCTTAAGTTAACCTAAAAAGGAAAACTAAGGTGGCTTTTTTTAAAAAATAAAAAATAAAATCTGAATCGGTTTGAATGTTATTAAAGTCTGAAAGAGTTTGAATAAAATGTTTGTTTTCTATTCGTTAATGTCTGAGGGCAAGTGGTTAGTTGTTTGGTTCTATAAACTCAAAACATTTTAAATCTAATATTTTTACACTCATCACCTTAAAAGTGTTATAAACTTAAAGTTTGAATAGGTATATATTTATTGTGTTTTACAGTACAATAGTTTTTATATATTACAAATATTTTTAATGTAAGCATTTTATAATTTGTGAAAAATAAATTTGATAACATTATTTTTTACAATTTAACATAATTTTTATACATAATTTTTTTATCTAATAATAAAAGAACTTTTTTAAAATTCAAATTGATTGTATGTTAAGTATTTAATACCAAGTAAAATTTGCAATTAAGAGAAATTCTAATATGATATCTAATAACTAGGTAGGAAATAAACACATATAATGAGGTTATTTGTGAAAAAAAATTGATTTCCGTTAAGACATTTTGTTATTTAAGTAAAAGTTAGGAAATTTTACTTTTTTTCATTTAAATAAAAATGTCTTACAATAAGACATCAAATACAAAAACAAACAAGCTAAGCTATCAAAATAGCTTAAATTAAGCCAAATTAAGATTTCAGACATAAAAACAAACAACCCTTAAATCACAATTATACTGGCAGAAAGACCAAAATACTATAAATTGACTCTAATTAAAATAGAAAATATTAAAAGATCTAAACTAATAAAATTTTGGTATCCTAAAATGACATTCTACATCAATAATCTAAATCAGTAGCTTCAATAAATTACTTAATGAATGGTTGACCTTCTTATGTTCTATGCAAAACATACAAGTGTGTTTGATCTGGTGAAGTTGGATTCAACCTTCACCATTTTTCTACCAGATAAATGAAGCAAGCACAAAGTCTCCACCGGTTCCATCTCTAATTTATCCAATTTTTTCATATCAACCACCATTGTACGTATGGAATGAAAGAAGAAACACAGCCTAATGATAGCCTCTTTAACATGTTTTGGTATGACACATCTTAGGGCAATAGGTAAGAGTTGCTAAATATGAACATGACAATTATGTGACTTTATGGACATAAGATTCTTGATATTTGAAGAATATCTATGAGAAATCCTGATATCTTTCAAGGCTTTGCAAAAACTTTGCCTATTCCTCTATAATTAATATGTAACAGGTTGATGGAAGAAAGACACTTATTTTGTTGATGATTAGTGTTGTGCAAATTTTAATGTACTCGCAAGCGCACGAATCTATTGTAGTATAGATCAATGGTGACGAGTGTCGATCCCACGAGGAGGTGGATTTTAATTATGTATAGAATTAATTTTGCAAATGGTTGATTGGATCTGTGGTGGAAATGATTTGGAATATGCTAAAACTTAAATTAAAATGGCGAGAATAAATTCTGAAATTGGAATTGAAATTGCGAGAATAAATTGAAGAGAATTCTATTGAAATGACGTACTTGGGTATCTAGATCCGTATCAACATGCATCATGGGCTAAATAATCCTTATTAATGCCAGTTAAATCATGAGGGGGGAATCCACACCTCATGAACCACGCTCTAATCAATATGGTGCTAAGGGCTTATCGTGCCAAATAATAATAACCTTATACTAGAGAGCCGGTGTAACCAAGGCGGTATCTAGACAAGATCAGTATTATTTGTCGACGATAAGTCAAATCATCCACAAAAACTAGAGGGGAAAAGAAAATAAATTTACCAAATAAAGCCCATGACACATGTTGAGACTTCACCTTCAACCCAAGCTTGAAAGGAAATTAGCTACTCATAATTGAACTAGGGGCAAAATGGGAATTTATTAAAATACAAAGAAAATACAAGATGGAGAGGGAATTACAGAAAATGGATCCCAAAAATGGATTCAGAGATATCAAATTAGGGGGGGGAGGCCCCCTTTTTATAGATACATGGAGTAAATCATGGCCATCGGATTAAAAACAGTTTGGACGCTCAGGATTGCGCCACGTCATCAGTCAACAGTCCACGGTTTGACCACGCGGATGAACAGTAACACGGTTTGGTTGAAAATAATCCTGTGTGATGCATGCACCGTACGCGAGATTTTTCGTCCACTGATATGCTGCCACGTCACCATCAACAGTACATAAGAAGTTTAGTCCAACAGGATCGTGACACCTCATCAGTCAATGCCACATCATCGGTCAATGCCACGTCATCGATCCGTCTATGTGAACAGTGTCGTGAACAGTAACGTAGACAGTACCGTATACGTGAATAGTACCGTACATGTGAATAGTGCCATTTTTCCTTTTATGCTCCTCCTCAGGTTTTCGACCGTCCTGAGTTCAAAAGTGATGTCCGTTTTGCCATCTGATCTCTCCTTTATTGTGAAATGACTATAATGCCCCTAAAATACATAAAATACTTAATTAAAATAAAAGACATGTAATTAAATCACAAGAAGGTTAAATACATAAAAGTAAGGGTTGTTAATAAGACTTGAAATGTAAAATGACGGTTTTCTCCTTTATAAATATGCATTTTCTAACACTCAACACACCCCCCAACCAGCTTATTGCTAGTCCCTAGCAAATAAAGCGAAAACAAAATTCAAATTCAAAATGATTTTTTTTTTTTTTTTATGGGAACACTCGTGTTTATTCAATCAGATTAATGATAGCAATCAAATAAAAGTATAAGCATTATCTTCAGTCTAAAGCAACATCACACCCACATCAACCATCCACATGAATTAGCCCAGTAGACTTTGTTATAGCTACTTTCAAGAATGACATGTCAAACCCCAAAATCTCACTGGAAGTAGTGACACTCTCACAAAGAAATTAAAACCCAATAAACATAGTCACTCCAATGAATGGTAATTGAGAGAGAAAATAATAAAGAAATGATATCACATGCTCTCACCAAGATGAAATAAATATGCCCTCAGCTTAGAAATAATACGATCTCAAGTCAAATAAAATGTTAGTCAACCCACTTTATTTATCTTTTTTTTTTTTATTATGCATCACTACATCTTTTTAGCCCATATAACTAGCTTCTACTTCAAACTATAGTTCCCTAAAATCAAGAAGGACTTTTATTAGGACGTAACATAGGCTAGGGATATGGCTAACAAAAAAGGGAAATAAGGAAAACAAAGTGTATGTTTGAGAAAAATGCAGAATTTTTTTTTTTTTTTTTTGGAACTTGCAAGGTGGATTTCACCTATTATTGTTATTTTTATTCTTTTGAAACAACAACTTTTGTTTTTGTTTTTGTTTTTTGTTTTTGTTTTTGTTTTTTTTTTTTTTGGCATAACTTCACTAAACAACATAATTATTTACATTTTCTCAAACATAAATAGGTGATGGAACTTAAAAGACATTGGGTAATACTCCAAATCGGAGTGGGTCAAGATGATAAGTTGACAAAGAAAAGATTTTTTTTTTTTTTTAAAAGGCTCAAAAGGGGTAACTATGGATATTTAATAACAGGGATGGCTAGAAAGGCTCAAACGGATCAAAGATGGCCTTTCCATCGTTTTTTAGGGCTCTAAATAATTATCCATATCTACTAGTTAAATGGGCGTCCCAATGTAGCAACACACATTTTTTTTTTTTTTTTACCATTTTTTTTTAAAGGGTTAACTCAAAAGAAATCTAGAGATCGTGTATAAAATAATAAACTGCTAAGCTGTATAGAGAATGGGCAAAAGGGTTACTCTCCAAGAAAATGATAGGCTCAACAACTCACTTGGCACTTATTTATGACATGTTCATTCCTTCAAGCAACTCATATTTGTCTACGACATCAACATGTAAAGTAGCAAACATAGCGTAACATCACTTAAGACCAAAGATAATACAAATACTAAAATTTGAAATTAATCATGTCATCCAATGTTAAAACAAATAACACAAATTTTTTTTTTTTTTAAACAACATTCTACCCCCCAACCTATTCTAAACATGAAAGGAAAATATGCATGCAGAAATGTGAAAATGATGTAGAAAAATTAATTAGAAAAAGAATTGTTTTTTTTTTGTTTTTTTTTTTTAACTAAGAAGATGCGTTTCTAGAGGCACTACACTCCATATTCAGCCATCTTCGACTCAAAAATTTGAAACTACATATTTATAAAGGAGAAACTACATATTTATAAAGGAGAAAGAGGAAGAAAACGAGTTTTTTTTTTTTTTTTTTTAAAAAAACGATGAAGATGTTTTTTTTTTTTTTTTTAAAAAACGATGAAGATGCGTTTCTAGAGTAACTACACTCCATATTCAGCCATCTTCAACACAAAACGTTAGCAACAGTTAGTTTCTACAACAAAAAATCAGTAAAAACTTAACCAAGATTCCACAATTGTCGACTATTCCCTCCCCCCAACCAGAACGAAACATTGTCCTCAATGTTTTAAAGGAAAGAAGTAGAGTTTAGAAGACATCACCTGGGTGGTGCAACACAGAAGAAAATATTTACAGGCGGAGAGTTAAATCTAATTTGTACTTCTTACTACGGCTACTGTTACCATCATTATTTGGTCGCTCCAACACAAAGGTCCAGGGGTCTGGCTCCGGTTTATAAGCTTGTAACATATCAAGTAGCTCATTAGCAGTGTGAGCACAAATAAAGAGTTTTTTCACATTAGAAGGAATGAAATAGTTTTTTATTGCATGGTTAAGAAATGCGATAAAGCCATCATAAAAGTTATTGACATTTAACAAACCGATGGGTTTCTGGTGGATGTGCAGATGGGCCCAAGATGCTAGTGTCATAAGTGCCTCTAGTGTTGCAAGATCTCCTGGAAGGAAAATAAAAGCATCAGCATGATTAAGCATTTCAGTTATTCTTTCTTGCATACCTGAGACGACTAACTCTTCTCCAGTTGATGAGTCAGACGAACTGCCCAATGGTTTTAGGACTCTTGGGATGATGCCTAACACTTGACTTCCTCTGATAAAAGCTGCTTCTGAGACCATTTTTGATAACCCTCGGTTACCTCCTCCATACACCAAGTGTAATTTTCTCGCTGCTATGCTTCGACCAAGATCTATGGCTGCCTCCACGAACTCTTTATGTTTGCCATAGGTAAATCCAGAAAGCACACAAATGTTCTTGAATTGTCTATTGGGAGTAGCTGCCATTGTGATACTTCTCAAAAACAATTTGTGAGTGCTTGACAAAAGATAAATCATATTTAAGAATCTTGGTGATAGTGGGTCACAGCTGTGAATGAGGTAACATGTCAGTGTGAAATAACGCGTGAAGCACATGGCTTGCGAGTCAAAAAGGAAACAGTAAAAAGGAAAAAGCAAACAGTAATAAAATTATTAAAGACAATAATGCAAACAATAAAACAACAGTGAAATGAAATAAAATAACAGTAAAGTAAAAGGATATTTACACGTAGTTGCGACTGTGGCTCACATCTTCCTCTGGTTTTACGTCCAGAAACGGCTTGAACGCCCTCTATGGGTCGAGGATAGGCTTCCTATCCAGTTTTCTTATAAACTGGCAAACAGGGTCGTTTATAGTCAGATTCCCGAGACTATATCGTGCATGCTCTTTTTGGAATAATGGCCATAACTGGAGAATCGCTCCTTGCACATATCCACTGGGATGCGTTTCAAGAGACAAAAGGATATCATCCAATGACTCCTTATTCAAGCCATCCCTAATGAATTGAATCTTATCTTCCCTGTTATCAGACATCATTCCTAAAGAACATGGGTTTCTATCGCAACTCATTCTGGCACACTTATGACAAGCAACAGAAATTCTTCGAGCTCGTCGTTTTCTTGCGTAATTTCCTTTACCACAACCAGGCATGTATGCAATAAATTTAGGAGGTAACTCACCTGCCAATCGTACTTTAGCCTCAATTAACCAACAGATGTCAGCAGGTATGTTATTCTTCATGAGTAATCGCATGCGTTCGGTCCGAGCTTTATAGATCGTAAGGAGGGCATTCTGAGGAAGTGAAGGGAATCGCTTGTGAAGCTTCGCTAGAATCTCGTTTCTGTCCATACTTTCGCCTCAGAATGTCAGTTATTGTGGGAAACTGAAGTAACCGACTTGATTGTCACGGAGTATCGTTATCCGCCACTTCACCGGGGTAACAAACTAAAGCACACAAACAGAAAAACAAATCAAAACACACAAAGAAAAACAAACACACTTATGCAAAAATAATTTCAATTAGCAGAAGAATAATATAAAGAAAAAAAAGGAGAAAAAAAAATCAATTCAAATCTGGTGGGTCACTCAAATTTATTTCGGTGTCTTCTCCATGTGGTTGGTACTCTAGATATGGCTTTAATCTTTGACCATTAACTTTAAACGTGACACCGTTCTTTGGGTCTTTAATTTCAATTGCCCCATGTGGAAAAACAGTATGAACAATAAAGGGACCAGACCATCGAGAGCGTAACTTACCTGGGAATAGGTGCAAACGAGAATTGAATAAAAGCACTTTCTGACCTGGAGTGAATGATTGTCTCATAATGTGCTTGTCATGAAAGACTTTCATTCGTTGCTTGTAAATCTTGGCATTTTCGTATGCATCATTGCGAATTTCTTCAAGTTCTGCCAGTTGTAATCTTCTTTCTGAGCTGGCTTGCTGCATGTCAAAGTTGAATTTCTTGATGGCCCAATATGCACGATGCTCGAGTTCCACAGGTAGGTGGCAAGCTTTTCCATACACTAGCCTGTAGGGTGACATCCCAATTGGGGTCTTGAAAGCCGTTCTATATGCCCATAATGCATCATCAAGTCTTAATGACCAATCTTTTCTGTCTGGCCTCACTGTTTTTTCTAATATGTGCTTTATTTCTCGATTGGAGATCTCAACTTGGCCACTGGTTTGCGGATGATACGGGGTCGCCACTTTGTGTGTCATTGAATACTTTGTCAAAAGAGCTTTGAATGCTTTGTTACAAAAGTGGGCACCACCATCACTGATTATTGCTCGAGGGAATCCAAAGCGTGAAACAATGTTGCTTTTCAAAAATCCTATCACCACTTTGTGATCATTGGTTCTACATGGAATTGCTTCTACCCATTTCGAGACGTAGTCAACACCAACCAATATGTATTGATGGCCAAAAGAAGGGGGAAAGGGTCCCATGAAGTCGATACCCCATACGTCAAAAATCTCAACCACTAAAATTGGATTTAGTGGCATCATGTTCCTTCGTGTAATACTCCCCATTCGTTGACACCTATCACATGAAGAACAGAAAGTGTAAGCATCTCGAAATATAGTTGGCCAATAGAAACCACATTGTAAAACTTTAGTCGCTGTGTTCTTAGCACTGAAATGGCCTCCACAAGCTTGTTCGTGGCAGAATGAAAGAATATTTTGAATTTCATTTTCTGGGACACATCGTCTAACAATTTGGTCTGCACTATACTTGAACAAATACGGGTCATCCCAAAAGAAATTCTTTATTTCTGCAAAGAATTTAGCCTTGTCTTGCTTGGTCCAATGCTCTGGAAGTTTACCTGTAACAAGATAATTAACTATATCAGCATACCAAGGTAATACTTCCACATTCATCAATTGTTCATCTGGAAATGACTCACTTAATATTAATGGCTCTGTAATTGTGTCAAAATGGAGACGAGAGAGGTGGTCCGCCACAACATTTTCTGTGCCTTTCTTATCCTTGAATTCTAAGTCGAATTCCTGCAAAAGTAACACCCAACGAATTAGTCTAGCTTTTGCATCTTTCTTTGTGAGAAGATATTTAAGAGCAGCATGATCTGTGAATATAATTATTTTACAACCAATGAGATAAGATCGAAATTTCTCTAATGCAAACACTACTGCTAGCATTTCTTTTTCAGTAGTTGAATAATTCAACTGTGTATCATTCAATGTCATACTAGCATAGTAAATAACGTGGGGAATTCAATCAACTCTTTGTCCTAATATTGCTCCTACTGCATAATCAGATGCATCACACATGAGCTCAAATGGTAAGCTCCAGTTTGGGGCCTGAATGATGGGTGATGATGTCAACAACTGCTTTAATTTTTCAAACGCCATGAGACATGAATCATTAAAGATAAAAGGTACATCCTTAGCAAGTAAATTGCATAAGGGTCTAGAAACTTTGCTAAAATCTTTAATGAAACGTCTATAAAAACCAGCATGTCCAAGGAAAGATCTTACTTCTCTGACTGTTTTAGGTGGAGAAAGATTAGAAATGAGATCCACCTTGGCTTTGTCAACCTCAATACCTTTGCTCGAAATGATGTGACCGAGAACAATACCTTGTTTTACCATAAAATGGCACTTCTCCCAATTCAAGACTAAGTTCTTCTCGGTACATCTCTGCAGAACTAGCGTTAGATGATGTAAACATTGATCAAACGAGTCACCAAAGACAGAAAAATCATCCATAAAGACTTCAAGGAATCGTTCAACCATATCAGAAAAAATGCTCAACATGCATCGTTGAAATGTAGCAGGTGCATTACATAATCCAAATGGCATTCTCCTATATGCAAAAGTGCCAAAAGGGCAAGTGAAAGTAGTTTTCTCTTGATCTTTTGGTGCTATGGGAATTTGATTATATCCTGAGTAACCATCTAGAAAGCAATAAAATTCATGGCCTGCTAATCTATCAAGCATTTGATCAATAAATGGTAAAGGAAAATGGTCTTTACGTGTGACAGAATTCAACTTTCTATAATCAATTCATACACGCCATCCTGTAGTTACTCTAGTTGGTATCAATTCATTATCAGCATTGGTAACTGCTGTGACTCCTGACTTTTTGGGGACAACTTGTACATGACTGACCCATGAACTATCAGAAATTGGGTAAATGATACCTGCGTCTAATAGCTTAAGGACTTCTGTTCTAACAATTTCTTTCATATTAGGATTTAACCGACGTTGGATTTCCCTAGTAGATTTAGCATTTTCATCAAGGTGAATGTAATGCATGCAGTCTACTGGATTTATACCTTTGATGTCTGCTATGGTCAATCCTAATGCCCCTTTGTGCTCTTTTAAAACATCCAACAACTTACCTTTTTGTTCGTCATTTAGGGATGATGAGATGATTACCGGCAGAGTACTTTCTTCTCCCAAAAATGCATATTCCAGAGTGTTGGGCAATGGTTTGAGCTCGAGTTTCGGTGGTGATTCTGATGATGGGATGAGTTTCTTCTCTGATGGTGCTAGTTGTTCAACTCTTGACTTCCATTTATTAGTGTCCATGGATGGTGCTGAGTCAAGTAGAGCATTGACCTCATCGACCGATCTGTCAATATCAAAATCAAAACCAAAGTGAGTTAAGCATGTCTGTAAAGGATCATCACTAAGGTTTGAAATAAAAGTGTCATCAACTAATGCTTCAATTAAATCCACATCAACAATTCCATCATCAGCACTGTGAGGTTGTTTGGCAATGTTGAAAATATTTAGCTCTATAGTCATGTTGCCGAAGGACAATTGCATATTTCCAGTCCTGCATTGAATGTGAGCATCCGCAGTTGCCAAGAAAGGTCGGCCTAGAATAATGGGGATGTGCTTCCTTGAATCCTGTATTGGTTGAGTGTCAATTACAATGAAATCAACAGGAAAATAAAACTTGTCTACCTGGATAAGCACGTCCTCCACAATACCACGAGGTATTTTCGTGGACCGATCTGCAAGCTGTAACACCACTGGAGTTGGGTGTAATTCTCCCAGTCCAAGTTTCACGAATACTGAATAAGGCAACAAATTTACACTAGCTCCTAAATCCAACAACGCATTCTCAATTGTGTGGTTCCCTATACTACATGAGATAGTGGGGGAGCCTGGGTCTTTGCATTTTAGAGGAATTTTATGTTGGAGTATAGAACTAACATTTTCTGTTAAAAATGCCTTCTTTTGAACATGCATATTTCTCTTTTTAGTACAAAGGTCTTTAAGAAACTTGGCATAAGATGGAACTTGTTTAATAGCATCAAGCAAAGGGATATTAACACTTACCTGTTTGAAGATTTCGAGAATCTCACCTGTGGATTTTCCTTTCTTACCTTTCGTTAACCTCTGAGGAAATGGAGCTTTCGGAACGTATTCTCGTGGGTTGGTTTCTTCTTTCTCCTCCGGTGGTGAGTCCTCAACATTCACAGGTACAATTTGATTTTCTTTGGTCACCGGCATCTCCACTTTGTTGTCGACTTCCTTTCCTTTTCGCAAGGTCATGACTGCTTTGACCTCTCCATGCTGTTGTGGTGAACTGGTACTTGCTTCATGCACTCCTTTAGGATTAGGCACTGGTTGACTTGGAAACTTGCCTTTCTCAACAGTCATTGCCAAGGTCTGAACTGAAGAAGCAAGCTGTCCCACCATCTTCTCGAGGCTTGAAACTGATTGAGCTTGTGAGTTGAAGCCTGCTCTCAACTCATTTTGTAGTCCATCAATGGTGCGGTTCTGTTGCTCAATCGTAGAGTGAGTAGCATTCTTGAAATTCTGGAATGAATCCTCCCATGGTCTGGGTTGAGAGTAGTTTTGGTTCTGATTGAATGGTCTAAATGGGGGCTGAGAGGCTTGAGGAACTTGAGGAATTTGTGGAGCTGGAGCTACTGGTCCATTCTGTTGAATCCTTGAGACCATGAAAAATTGGGGTGGTCTCTCCATCCAGGATTATATGTGTTGGAGTATGGGTTGTAATTAGATGGTTTTCTCATTACACCTATGGCATTGGCTTGATCTGAGTATGAGTCATGGTCATGTGGCTCTGTTGATTTAGCAGTCGATAACGATGCTATTTGTCAAGAGAGACCTTCTATTATTGCTTTGACTTCTTTGATTTCTGAATTAGACTCGCCAATTTGAACCTCATTCACTCCTTTAATTCTTCTAGTATTCCTGAGTGATCGACTCCGTTGTTGGGAATTATCCTCTTGTCGCTGGAAGAATTCCCAAATCTCTGATGCACTTTTTGACATTAGCTCTCCTCCACTTGTTGCCATTAGCCATTCTTGCACATTCGGTAGTAATCCCTCCAAAAAGTATTGACATTGGTGCCATTTCTCGTACCCATGATGTGGACACTTCAAGAGTAGCCCATTGAATCGCTCCCATGTTTCGAAAAACTGCTCGTCTTCTCTCTGAGTAAACTCCGAGATTTCCCTGCGAATAGAATTGGTTTTATGCACTGGGAAATATTTATTTAGAAATTTTGTAACCATTTGTTCCCATGATGCAATGCTATTAGCAGGCAAAGTATTTAACCATGAACGAGCTCTATCCTTTAAAGAAAATAGGAATAATCTGAGTTTAACATCATCGTCTGAAAAATTCTCATATTTGAATGTTTGACAAATGGCATGAAAATCATTCAAATGATTATATGGGTCCTCATTTTCTAAGCCATAGAATGTGGGGAGACAATTTAGCACACTAGGTTTTAATTCAAAACTCCTAGCAGCTACATTTGGGTATCTTATGCATGACGTGCTCAAATTAGCTAAGGGACTAAAATAGTCCTTAAATGGCCTCTCCTGTGGTGCTTGTAAATCCATTTTATTTTTAACGTGTTTGTGTGTGCGAAGTGTTTTTTCTAATTCAAGGTCTATAGGTTCAAGATTTGGTAATAATGACCTACGACCATGCATGCAAAATAAATAAAATAAAAATAAAGATGGGAACAAAAACAAATAAAAATAAAGAAGAGGGAGAAATTACGATACTAACCTTATTACGCTATTACAACCTTTCTATAAAAATACACAAAAACAAATACGTGAAATAAATTAACTAAAAATTAAATCAATAAAATAAACAAAAATTACAAAGAAAAAAAAATTAAAAATTAAATTACAGAATTTTAAAGAAGAGAAAAAGAAAAGAAATACTAACCTTTAAATGTAGATTTACTTTTTTTTTTTAATAAAAAATACAAGAAAACAAATAAAAGAAATTATTCACAAAAATTAATTCTATGAATTAAAATTACTTACCTCCCCGGCAACGGCGCCAAAAACTTGTTGTGCAAATTTTAATGTACTCGCAAGCGCACGAATCTATTGTAGTATAGATCAATGGTGACGAGTGTCGATCCCACGAGGAGGTGGATTTTAATTATGTATAGAATTAATTTTGCAAATAGTTGATTGGATCTGTGGTGGAAATGATTTGGAATATGCTAAAACTTAAATTAAAATGGCGAGAATAAATTCTGAAATTGGAATTGAAATGGCGAGAATAAATTGAAGAGAATTCTATTGAAATGACGTACTTGGGTATCTAGATCCGTATCAACATGCATCATGGGCTAAATAATCCTTATTAATGCCAGTTAAATCATGAGGGGGGAATCCACACCTCATGAACCACGCTCTAATCAATATGGTGCTAAGGGCTTATCGTGCCAAATAATAATAACCTTATACTAGAGAGCCGGTGTAACCAAGGCGGTATCTAGACAAGATCAGTATTATTTGTCGACGATAAGTCAAATCATCCACAAAAACTAGAGGGGAAAAGAAAATAAATTTACCAAATAAAGCCCATGACACATGTTGAGACTTTACCTTCAACCCAAGCTTGAAAGGAAATTAGCTACTCATAATTGAACTAGGGGCAAAATGGGAATTTATTAAAATACAAAGAAAATACAAGATGGAGAGGGAATTACAGAAAATGGATCCCAAAAATGGATTCAGAGATATCAAATTAAGGGGGGGAGGCCCCCTTTTTATAGATACATGGAGTAAATCATGGCCATCGGATTAAAAACAGTTTGGACGCTCAGGATTGCGCCACGTCATCAGTCAACAGTCCACGGTTTGACCACGCGGATGAACAGTAACACGGTTTGGTTGAAAATAATCCTGTGTGATGCATGCACCGTACGCGAGATTTTTCGTCCACTGATATGCTGCCACGTCACCATCAACAGTACATAAGAAGTTTAGTCCAACAGGATCGTGACACCTCATCAGTCAATGCCACATCATCGGTCAATGCCACGTCATCGATCCGTCTATGTGAACAGTGTCGTGAACAGTAACGTAGACAGTACTGTATACGTGAATAGTACCGTACATGTGAATAGTGCCATTTTTCCTTTTATGCTCCTCCTCAGGCTTTCGACCGTCCTGAGTTCAAAAGTGATGTCCGTTTTGCCATCTGATCTCTCCTTTATTGTGAAATGACTATAATGCCCCTAAAATACATAAAATACTTAATTAAAATAAAAGACATGTAATTAAATCACAAGAAGGTTAAATACATAAAAGTAAGGGTTGTTAATAAGACTTGAAATGTAAAATGACGGTTTTCTCCTTTATAAATATGCATTTTCTAACACTCAACAATTAGTGTTAATTTTTTCCTTAATTTTCATTTGCATAAGATCTTTCCTAAATTTTAAAACCATATTTGGTCTTTTCAAGAATGTCCTTTATTGTTCCATAAATGCTCTCATATAATCTTTCCAATGTATATAACATCTACTTGATGGCACACCAACAAGTACTTCCAATACTTTAAATTATAGAATATCGACTTCTTCTTCCACCATACAATTATCATTCTTGGAACTTTTGCACTTTTTACTATCATGTTTGCCCCATTTATTAGCAATATAATCAATTAGATACAAAATCTCCCTACTGTTCAATGGTTTCTAAGCTAGGTCTTCCTTTGTTATGTTGGCAAAGGTTTTCATTTAGAATCGAAATTCATGTAAAAAATGAAACCAACAATGATGGCAAATATAAACATTCTTACCATTGTGTTTAAGTCTACATTTATGTTTGTCAAATCTACAATATAGACAAGCATTGTACCCTTCAACAGTGCAGCCCACTAAATTCCCATTTGTTGTAAAGTCATTTATAGTCCATAGTAACACAGCCCACAACTTAAAGAATTCTTTTTTTTAAGGCACCATAAGCTTCTAGCCAACATTCCATAAAGTTTGTGAAACTTTTATAAGAGGTACCAAGTACACAACAATGTCATTGCCCGATTGTTGGGGATCAGAAATCAAAAGGGTCAACACCATGAATTTTTGTTTTATACACAACCAACAATTGTATATGTTACTAAGAGAAGTGTGTGGATTAATTCAATCAGTTGATATTGCAATATAAAGTTTTCTAGGAACTGATACAAAGGCAAGCCATTCCTCATTTAATAATTTCCATGATGGTTAGTCAACCGAATGCGGGAGCTTACCATCAATTACCATCTCATTTGCATGCCAAGTGAAGTTCTTGGCAGTTTGTAATGACTAAAACATATGCCTTAATTTGCAAGAACCATTTTCCTACATTAGTCAACACTACTATCATTTTTCTTCCATCTAGACAAATCATAAGTAGGACATTCAAAAAGCCCTTTATATTTTTTTTTGTAAAGTATGCAATCATTTTGGCAAGCATGAAGTTTCTTATATTATATGCCTAAAGTGAACATTTTCTTTTTGGCCTTATATATAGATGCTGGAATTCATTGTTTACAAGTAGCAACTCTATTAGAAAATGTAAAAGTACAGTAAAACTTTTGTTTGAATACCCAAATTTACCCTTTACATTGAACAACTTCACCAATGTGTCTAACTCAGTGAATTTTGTGCATCTTGTGTACACAAGCTTCTCAGCTTGTTCAATAGTTCTCTAAATGCCTTAGGATCTTCACCCTCAATCCTTGTAAATATAATTAACCATATCTATGTGTTACCATCATTATACTCATAGACTAAATAGGTAATAAGATGGTTGTTTCTTGGACATCTTCATATGCCAAGACAAATTCATATAAAATTCATCAAAACCGTGAAAAAATATATGTTCAGTTACAATTTTAGGTGTGTGATAGGCTAAATTCCTGCATTTATGACATTGAAATCTAATGACATTACTCTTTTCAATACTTCGAATAACAAAATCCATAAAATCATTAACTCCTTTCTTAGAACCCAAATGACATTTTAAGACATTCAATTTGGTCTATGGGTCTGTTTGTTTTTCAAGTGGAGGAATGAATCCTCATAAGATTGACTTTGACTTGAAAATATTAGGCATGATCAGATTGATTGCACAGGAGGTTTTGGGTCTGATGGAGGTTATGGAGAAAAGGATTTGCAAGATGTTTTTGGACATAACTTCCAATTCGTCATCAACATCCGTGTCATCCAAGCAAGGACAATCCGGATTGCACATATGGGCTTCAGAAACATCCCATAGAAAATGACCATTGATCTTGTCAGGGTATACTGGATACCCTTCAGATGAAAAATCATGGATTGAAAGGTTCTTTTCCTGACCAGTTTGTACTACAGTAATCATTGCAGTGTAGGAAAGCCTTGGGTTGTCGTCTTTCAAACGTGGCTTCTGTTGTTTGAATTGGTTCAGAGTTTTGATAAAAATGCTCATAATTGGTTAGTCATTCAAGAGGCATAAGAATGAGCAATTCTTGTTTCTAGATCTGTTTGGGAATCTGAATGATGGTTGGAATTGTATCAGTATCAACAAGGATCATCAGAGCATCTGATGTGGTATGGGGTGTAGGTAGGTCGAGTGCATGATTCTGTAATCGATACACTATATGGTGATGTAGGGTTGCAATCTTGGATGTGGGTGTTTGTTCTGCTCCTTGGAGCTAGATCTGGACTTTAATAGTTGTAGGCAAGTTGGGATCCTCAAGAGAGAGGTTGAAGTTTGGGTAAAAGGTTAACAGGACACTACCAGCATGGAGGGTTGTCAGGATGGTTCCAATAACAGCATGTTGATACTGTTTGAACCTGGTATCTAAAAGAGCAATTCTTGCTGTGACTGGTAAGCCTTTTCTGCCATGGAGTGTCAGAATTAATCTAACACCACCAAGATGAAGATGTGTATACAGACAGATCCAGTTCATGCAATCCCCAATTGGCACAACACTCAATATCATCCATGAACAATTCATTGGTGAGCGCACAACTTCTAAAGAAGCAGATCGAAAAGAATATCACCAAATGAGATGATGTTCTCTCAAAAGACATCTTTCAGAATCTCATTACAAAAGAATGAGTATTCTCTTTTACAAGCTGAACAGTTTCAATGAACCGTCCCTCAAGCATGTCTTTATTGCTTCACTTCATACAGAACTTCAGGCTGATCTGCAAATACAACTCACTACCACCAATTTCAGCATAGCTGACATCTCTCTTGGAAAGATTTTTCAAACATCAATGTTATGCCTAGACAAGATCTGTGAACAGAAAGAATTCTTCAAAGATCTCATGGCAGATAAAAAACCCTTTCTGAAGCCTGCAAAAAAAATTATCTTTAAATAGAGTGCAAAGATGAGAAGAAATGTTTTTGTCCAACCAAGAAGAAAAAACACTTCCACAAAAAATCATCCTCCAAAAAGCCTTTCCGGTATTTCAAGAAAAAAGATGTTTCCCAATACAGAAAAAAGAAGCATAACTGTTGTTTCATTTGTAAGAAATGCGGTCACTTTGCTCGGAACTGTCCTCATAAATCTGCCAAAGTTGTTCGTCTCATACAACATCTCCAACATTCTTCTCTGTTAGCTGAAAACGAAGATGTTGAATCCAACTTCTCAGAACAGTCAGAACAAAATGATCAGACTGCTTTCATCCATGCAGAATCTTCCGATTCTGATGATATTTCAGTCATTTCTACAGTTCAAAATGTCAACCAGGTTTCAACCATTCCCAGACCTTCTCTCAAAATGTCAATCCTTCCTTCAAAGTTTTATAAACTTATTCCTGTCATCGGGTTTATCGACACTGGTGCAGATACAATTATGATTGATCCTTTTGTCCTTTCCTCAAACAGTTAGGAAAACCATTCCAAACAATTCAGAGCAGTTAATGGCGAAATATTTGAAACCACTTTGATTACCAAAAAAACCCATTGGTATTCAGTTATTTCCAAACTGCATTATTTGGAAAAAGATTGTAGCTTCCACTCTTCCAGACAAAGACTTACTCATAGGTTTTGACATCCTCCATTTAGTCAAAAATCTATTCATTACCAGTTCTGGACTTTGCTACAAACAAATATTCTTGCCTTATACAAATATGCTCCATCTGTATACACTTTCTGATGTCCTAACTCCTTACAGTCATATTTCACAAAAATTTCTTGAGTTCTGTCCAGAAAATCATTCTCAATTCCATCATCCTTCTCCTCTCTGGAAAAATGAACAGTTCTTTATTCATCTTCCTTTCAAACGCAACGAAGACATAAACCCTACAAAAGCCTCTCATCCGGGTATGTCTCCTTCAGACCTCTTACTTGCAAAGCAAGAATGTTCTTAATTGCTTCAGCAAGGTCTGATTGAACCAACTAATTCAGATTAGGCTTATCAAGTCTTCTATGTTGAAAAAAAGTCTGAATTAGTTCGTGGTAAGAAGCGGTTAGTTATTGATTACCAGCCACTCAATTCTTTCCTTAAAGATGATAAGTTCCCCCTTCCAAAAATCCAGACCCTATTTGTCCATCTTCAAGGGACACGTATCTTCTCTAAGTTCGATTTAAAAGCTGGTTTCTGGCAACTTGGTATTTCACCAGTTGACCGTCCCAAAACTGCCTTCTGCATTCCTGATGCTCACTATCAATGGACTGTTATGCCCTTTGGTCTTAAAGTAACTCCTTTATTATTTCAAAAGGCCATGACAAAAATTTTCAGTCCTATCCTCCATCATGCTTTGGTCTACATCGATGATATTTTATTATTCTTATCTGATCATGATAGCCACCAGAAACTCCTTTTGGATTTCTTTCATATTGTACAAGAACACGGTATCATGCTTTCTGAAAAGAAAAGTAGCATAACAAAGGAATCAATTGACTTTCTTGGCATGGTGATCACAAATGACCATTATCAACCTGGTCCACACATTGCAATTGAATTATTAAAGTTCCCGGACACACATCTCAACAAAAAGCAGATATAACAATTCCTTGGGATTGTTAACTATGTCCGTGATTTTATCCCTAAAGTTGCAGTTCACACAAGCCAGCTGTCGCGCATGCTCAAAAAATAGTGCCCTCCATGGGGACCAGCACAGACAGAAGCTGTCAAACAGCAAAAGGTGATAGCCCAGTCACCTCCTTCTCTCAGAATTCCTACAGCTGGACAACGCATTCTACAAACAGATGCCAATGATGATTGCTGGAGTGCCATTCTCCTCGAAAGAATAGATGGTTTGGACTACTTTTGTGCCCATGCAAGTAGACAATCAAAGGCTCTGAAAAGAATTACCATGTGATCTACAAAGAGATTTTGGCGGTAAAGTACGGAATCAAAAAGTTTGAATTTCATCTAATCAGGCACAAATTCCTTATCAACATGAACAATTCCTCTTTTCCTATAATCTTTGATTTCAAGAACAAGTTGCTTCCTGATAAGCAATTACTCAACATCAAAACTTGGTTCTCCAAATATGACTTTACTATCCAACACATCGAAGGTAAACAGAACCTCATCCCAGACTTCCTTACATGCCCGGCTATAAATAAACCCTCACTCCTCTCTTCAACTCATATCATCCCAGTCATAGCTATGAATCGACAACTTCCTTTCAAACATCCTGATCATCTTCCTACACTCTGTATGGAAAACTTGTTTCTTACAGGTCTCACCCTGTCTCACCTCTCCATCTCAGAAGATGTGTTATGGTATATGTGGTGTCTCACTACCTTGTATGCTACAAAACTGGTCTTCCCTGTTCAACCAGTCCTCCGCCACATCACCACTCCTGAATTTTCCTCTGACTTTCTATGGACACTCCTAGAATGGTATTCACCCCTCACATGGTGGCATAAACAGCTCCAGAATCTGTGTACTTTTCACGGATTAAATAGGATGCCAGAACACGAGGCAAACATGTTCACCACAATTTTCATTGTTCACAGGCCATATTTCCAACACCCAGAAACCAAAGACTTCTGGACTCAAGACATGGCTTATGAATGGAAAACTTATCCCCATCCTTATCCTCTCATCCATGATACATCCGTCATATCTGTTCTTCGAGCTTATCTCATGGAACTCAACAATGTTCAGCCACTTGCCACAAACATCCACCACACCTCTGTCGGACCGTCACACAGCTTAGAAATAGTCCCAAAGACACAGATCTGTACTCCATGTTCGAGTTCAAGTCCTCATGCCATTCTTGTCATGGAACAACGTCCTGCTTACACTAATGTCTTATTCCAAGACGCTTAGGATCCTTGGGAAGATTTTCAGTCTCTTCTCCATACTGAAAATACCTCGTACACCGTCACCAATCAAGACTCTCCTGCTTCTTTCACACCAAAAATGACTGATACAGATGAAGAAAAATATCTGCAAGCTGAAGCATCCCTTGATAAGAGACAGATTCGTCGTGCCAAGCACCAATATGAGAAAAAAACTGGTGATATGTCTCCATCACGCTACCCATCCACTCCATGACTGCCGACACACATGGGAATCTTTAGCTTTTGCTTTATTAAAGTTTTCTTTAATAATTAGACACGGGTCATGTCTTGTCTAAAGTTTGCTTTTGCTTTTTCAGTTTGGCGTGGTGTGCTTTCCTACTTTATTGCTTTTATAATTATGTTTCTCCTTTTGTAAAAGAGAAGGGTCTCACCTTATCTCTTTCCTCCTCGAGATCTCTATATAAGGATCTCTCTTACCCTTTGTGAATCAGGAGTCAATCAGAAATAAAATTTCAGTTTTCTTACATCATGTTTCTCTAAACTCTTCTCTCTTCTGGGAGTCAAGAAAATTATTGGAATAATAAGGATACGTTCATCTCTAATTTTTATACTGAGTATGCTTTGCACTTGCCTTAAGCCTAAGGATCCTGTGCATCAGAAAAGTCCTGTTTTATCCAACAAAGCCGATTTTTGTAAAATGATATTGTTTTCTCACAATGTTCACCCTCTTTGAAGGCCAAGTGTTGAGTGCTAGAAAATGTATATTTATAAAGGAGAAAATCATCATTTTACATTTCAAGTCTTACTAACACCCTTACTTTTATGTATTTAAGCTTCTTGTGATTTAATTATGTGTGTTTTATTTTAATTAAGTATTTTATGTATTTTAGGGGCATCATAGTCATTTCACAATAAACGAGAGATCAAACGGCAAAACGGACATCACTTTTGAACTCAGGACGGTCGAAAACCTTAGGAGGAGCATAAAAGGAAAAATGACACTGTTCACATGTACGGTACTGTCTATGTTACTATTCACGGTACTGCTCACATAGACGAATCAATGACGTGGCATTGACCGATGATGTGGCATTGACTGATGAGGTGTCACGATCCTGTTGGACTAAAATTCTTATGCACTGTTGATCGATGACGTGGCAGCATATCAGTGGACCAAAAATCTCGCGTACGGTACATGCATTATAGAGGATTATTTTCAACCAAACAGCGTCACTGTTCAATCCGGGTCAAACCGTGTCACTGTTCAAACCACGTGGTCAAACCGTGTACTGTTGACTGATGACGTGGCGCAATCTTGAGCGTCCAAATTGTTTTTAATTCGATGGCCATGATTTACTCAATGTATCTATAAAAAGGGGGCCTTCCCCCCCTAATTTGATATCTCTGAATCCATTTTTAGACTCCATTTTCTGTAATTCCTTCTCCATCTTGTATTTTCTATGTATTTTAATAAATTTCCTTTTTGCCCTAGTTCAATTATGAGTAGTTAATTTTCTTTCAAGCTTGGGTTAAAGGTGAAGTCTCAACATGTGTCATGGGTTTTATTTGGTAAATTTATTTTCTCTTCACCTCTAGTTTTTATGGATGTTTTGACTTCTCGTCGACAAATAATAATAATCTTTTCTAGATACTGCCTTGGTTTCACCGGCTCTCTAGTACAAGGTTATTATTATTTGGCACGATAAGCCCTTAGCACCATATTGATTAGAGTGTGGTTCATGAGGTGCGGATTCCCCCCTCATGATTTAATTGGCATTAATAAGGAATATTTAGCCCATGGTGCATGTTGATACGGATCCAGATACCCAAGTACGTCATTTTAATAGATTTCTCTTCAATTTATTCTCGCCATTTCAATTCCAATTTTAGGATAATCTAGGTCACTTTCACCATAAATCCAACCACCCTCATACAAAATTAATTCTACATGTAATTAAAATCCACCTCCTCGTGGGATCGACACTCGTCACCATTAGTCTATTCTACAATAGATTCGTGCACTTGCGAGTTCAATAAAATTTGCACAACAAGTTTTTGGCGCCGTTGCTGGGAGGTAAGTTATTTTAATTTGTGAAATTAATTTTTGTGAATAATTTCTTTTATTTGTTTTCTTGTATTTTTTTCTTATTAAAAAAAAGAAAAAAAAAGTGAATCTGCATTTAGAGGTTAATATTTCTTTTCTTTTTCTCTTTTTAAAAATTCTGTAATTTAATTTTCAAGTTATTTTTTTTATTCTTTGTAATTTTTGTTTATCTTACTAAATTTTTTTTAGTTAATTTATTTCACGTATTTTTTTGTGTATTTTTATAGTAAGGTTGTAATAGCGCGATAAGGTTAGTATCGTAATTTCTCCTTTTTCTTTATTTTTATTCATTTTGTTCCCATTGATTTTTTGTTCTTTGCATGCATGGTCGTAGGTCATTTTTACCTAATCTTGAACCTATAGACCTTGAACTAGAAAAAACACTACGCACACACAAACACGTTAAAAATAAAATGGATTTGCAACAACAACAAGCACTACAGGAGAGGCCATTTAAGGACTACTTTAGTCCCTTAGCTAATTTCAGCACATCGTGCATAAGATACCCAAATGTAGCTGCTAGGAGTTTTGAATTAAAACCTAGTGTGCTAAATTGTTTCCCAACATTCTATGGCCTAGAAAATGAGGACCCATATAATCATTTAAATGATTTTCATGCTGTTTGTCAAACATTTAGATATGAGAATTTTTCAGATGATGATGTTAAACTTAGACTATTCCCATTTTCTTTAAAAGATAGAGCTCGTTCATGGCTTAATACATTGCCTGCTAATAGCATTACATCATGGGAACAAATGGTAACTAAATTTTTGAATAAATATTTCCCAGTGCATAAAACCAATGCTATTCGCAGGGAAATTTCAGAGTTTACCCAGAGAGAAGACGATCAATTTTTCGAAACATGGGAGTGATTCAATGGGCTACTCTTGAAGTGTCCACATCATGGGTACGAGAAATGGCACCAATGCAATACTTTTTGGAAGGATTATTGTCGAATGTGCAAGAATGGCTAATGGCAACAAGTGGAGGAGAGCGGATAATTCCCAACAACGGAGTCAGTCGCTCAGGAATACTAAAAGAATTAAAGGAGTGAATGAGGTTCACATTGGCGAGTCAACTTCGAGAATCAAAGAAGTTAAGGAGATGGTTGAAAGTCTCGCTCGACAAATAGCATCGTTATCGACTGCTAAATCAACAGAGCCACATGACCATGACTCATACTCAGATCAAGCCAATGCCATAGGTGTAATGAGAAAACCATCGAATTACAACCCATACTCCAACACATATAACCCTGGATGGAGAGACCACCCTAAGTTTTCATGGTCTCAAGAATTCCAACAGAATGGACCAGCAGCTCCAACTCCACCAATGCAACAAATTCCTCAAGTTCCTCAAGCCTCTCAGTCACCATTTAGACCATATAATCATAACCAGAACTACTCTCAACCCAGACCATAGGAGGATGCATTCCAAAATTTTAAGAATGTTTCTCACTCTACGATTGATCAACAGAACCACACCATTGATGGACTACGAAATAAGTTGAGAGTAGGCTTCAACTCATAAGCCCAATCAGTTTCAAGCCTCGAGAAGAAGGTGGGATAACTTGCTTCTTCAGTTCAGACCTTGGCAATGACTGTTGAGAAAGGTAAATTTCCAAGTCAACCAGTGCCTAATCCTAAAGGAGTACATGAAGCAAGTACCAATTCACCATAGCAGCATGGAGAGGTCAAAGCAGTCATGACCTTGCGAAAAGGAAAAGAAGTCGACAAAAAAGTGGAGATGCCGGTGATAAAAGAAAATCAAATTATGCCTGTGAATGTTTATGACTCACTATCAGAAGAGAAAGAAGAAACCAACCCACGAGAATATGTTCCTAAAGCTCCATTTCCTCAGAGGTTAGCTAAAGGAAAGAAGGAAAAATCCACATGTGAGATTCTTGAAATCTTTAAATAGGTAAGTGTTAACATCCTTTTACTTGATGCTATAAAGCAAGTTCCATCTTATGCCAAGTTTCTTAAAGACCTTTGTACTAAAAAGAGAAACATTCATGTTCAAAAGAAGGCATTTTTAACAGAAAACATTAGTTCTATCCTCCAACATAAAATTCCTCTAAAATGCAAAGACCCAGGCTCCCCCACTATCTCATGTAGTATAGGGAACCACACAATTGAGAATGCTTTGTTGGATTTAGGAGCTAGTGTAAATCTGTTACCCTACTCAGTATTTGTGAAACTTGGACTGGGAGAATTACACCCAACTCCAGTGGTGTTACAACTTGCAGATCGGTCCACGAAAATACCTCGTGGTATTGTGGAGGACGTGCTTATCCAGGTAGACAAGTTTTTTTTCCTATTGAATTCATTGTAATTGACACTCAACCAATACAGGATTCAAGGAAGCACATCCCCATTATTCTAGGCCGACCTTTCTTGGTAACTGCGGATGCTCACATTCAATGCAGAACTGGAAATATATAGTTGTCCTTCGGTAACATGACTATAGAGCTGAACATCTTCAACATTGCTAAACAACCTCACAATGCAGATGGTGGAATTGTTGATGTGGATTTAATAGAAACAATAGTTGATGACACTTTTCTTTCAAACCTTAGTGATGACCCTTTACAAACATGTTAAACTCACTTTGGTTTGGATTTTGATATTGACAGATCAGTCGATGAGGTCAACGCCCTACTTGACTCAGCATCATCCATGGACACTAATAAATGGAAGTCAAGAGTTGAACAACTCGCACCATCAGAGAAGAAACTCATTCCATCATCAGAATCACCACCGAAACTCGAGCTCAAACCATTGCCTAACACTTTGGAATATGCATTTTGGGGAGAAGAAAGTAATCTGCCGGTAATCATCTCATCATCCCTAAATAGCGAACAAAAAGGTAAGTTGTTAGATGTTTTAAAAGAGCACAAAAGAGCATTAGGATGGACCATAGCGGACATAAGAGGTATAAACCCAGTAGACTGCATGCATTACATTCACCTTAATGAAAATGCTAAACCTACTAGGGAAATGCAACGTTGGTTAAATCCTAACATGAAAGAAGTTGTTAGAACTGAAGTCCTTAAGCTATTAGATGCAGGTATCATTTACCCTATTTCTGATAGTTCATGGGTCAGTCTTGTACAAGTTGTCCCTAAAAAGTTGTCCCTAACAACTAGAGTAACTACAGGATGGCGTGTATGCATTGATTATAGAAAGTTGAATTCTGTCACACGTAAAGACTATTTTCCTTTACCATTTATCAATCAAATGCTTGATAGATTAGCAGGCCATGAATTTTATTGCTTTCTAGATGGTTACTCAGGATATAATCAGATTTCCATAGCACCAAAAGATCAAGAGAAAACTACTTTCACTTGCCCTTTTGGCACTTTTACATATAGGAGGATGCCATTTGGATTATGTAATGCACCTGCTACATTTCAACGATGCATGTTGAGCATTTTTTCTGATATGGTTGAACAATTCCTTGAAGTCTTTATGGATAACTTTTCTGTCTTTAGTGATTCATTTGATCAATGTTTACATCATCTAACATTAGTTCTGCAGAGATGTATCGAGAAGAACTTAGTCTTAAATTGGGAGTAGTGCCACTTTATGGTAAAACAAGGTATTGTTCTTGGTCACATCATTTCGAGCAAAGGTATTAAGGTTGACAAAGCAAAGGTGGATCTCATTTATAATCTTCCCCCACCCAAAATAGTTAGAGAAGTAAGATCTTTCCTTGGGCATGCTGGTTTCTATAGATGTTTCATTAAAGATTTTAACAAAATTTCTTGACCCTTATGCAATCTACTTGCTAAGGATGTACCTTTTATCTTTAATGATTCATGTCTTGTGGCTTTTGAAAAATTAAAGCAATTGTTAACATCATCACCCATCATTCAGCCCCTAAACTGGAGCTTACCATTTGAGCTCATGTGTGATGCATCTGATTATGCAGTAGGAGCAGTATTAGGATAAAAAGTTGATCAAATTTCCCATGTTATTTACTATGCTAGTATGACATTCAATAATGCACAGTTGAATTATTCAACTACTGAAAAAGAAATGCTAGTAGTAGTGTTTGCATTGGAAAAATTTCGATCTTATCTCTTTGGTTGTAAAATAATTGTATTCACGGATCATGCTGCTCTTAAATATCTTCTCATAAAGAAAGATGCAAAAGCTAGACTAATTCGTTGGGTGTTACTTTTGCAGGAATTTGATTTGGAATTCAAAGATAAGAAAGGCACAGAAAATGTTATAGCAGACCATCTCTCTCGTCTCCATTTTGACACAATTATAGAGCTATTAACATTGAATGAGTCATTTCTAGATGAAAAATTAATGAGTGTGGAAGTATTACCTTTTTTACAAAAATAAAGAATTTCTTTTGGGATGACCCGTATTTGTTCAAGTATTGTGCATATCAAATTATTAGATGATGTGTCCCAGAAAGTGAAATTCAGAATATCCTTTCATTCTGCCATGAACAAACTTGTGGAGGCCATTTCAGTGCTAAGAAAACAGCAACTAAAATTTTACAATGTGCTTTTATTGGCCAACTATATTTTGAGATGCTTACACTTTCTGTTCTTCATGTGATAGGTGTCAACGAATGGGGAGCATTATGCGAAGGAATATGATGCCACTAAATCCAATTTTAGTGGTTGAGATTTTTGATGTATGGGGTATCGACTTCATGGGACCCTTTCCCCCTTCTTTTGGCCATCAATACATATTGGTTGCTGTTGACTACATATCGAAATGGGTAAAAGTAATTCCATGTAGAACCAATGATCACAAGGTGGTGATAGCATTTTTGAAAAGCAACATTGTTTCACGCTTTGGATTCCTTCGAGCAATAATCAGTGATGGTGGTGCCTACTGTTGTAACAAAGCATTCAAGGCTCTTTTGATGAAGTATTCAATCACTCACAAAGTGGCAACCCCATATCATCTGCAAATCAGTGGCCAAGTTGAGATCTCCAATCGAGAAATAAAGCACATATTAGAAAAGACGGTGAGGCCAGACAGAAAAGATTGGTCATTAAGACTTGATGATGCATTATGGGCATATAGAACGGCTTTCAAGACCTCGATTGGGATGTCACCCTACAGGCTAGTGTATGGAAAAGCTTACCACCTACCTGTGGGACTCGAGCATCGTGCATATTGGACAATCAAGAAATTCAACTTTGACATGCAGCAAGCTACATGTCAGATTACAACTGGCAGAACTTGAAGAAATTCGTAATGATGCATACAAAAATGCTAAAATTTACAAGCAACGAATGAAAGTCTTCCATGACAAGCAAATTATGAGAAAATCTTTCACTCCAGGTTAAAAAGTACTTTTATTCAATTCTCGCTTGCACCTATTCCTAGGTAAGTACGCTCTCGTTGGTCTGGCCCCTTTATTATTCATATTGTTTTTCCACATGGGGCAATTGAAATTAAGGACCCAAAGAACGGTGTCACGTTTAAAGTTAATGGTCAAAGATTAAAGCCATATCTAGAGTACCAACCACATGGAGAGGACACCAAAATAAATTTGAGTAACCCACCAGATTTGAATTGAGTTTTTTTTCTTTTTCTTTCTTTTCGGTGATTTGATTTTCTTTCTTTCTTTTTATTATTCTTTTGTTAATTGAAATTATTTTTGCATAAGTGTGTTTGTTTAACCATTAAGTTTTCTCTTATCATTGTTAATCATAAGTACCATAGCTAAACAGTTCCTCCTGAACATTCTTAAACCACTTCAACGTGTAAAATCTCATCTCAAAAAGCATATTCGATTTTGTAAAACACATCGTATTTGGGCTTTGCAACCACCAGAGTTTGTATCCTATGTTGAGGATTTAGAAAGCCAACTCAGAGATATTGAGAGAAGTGTCTACAACATCCAGTTGGAGCTTGAGGTAAATTCAATAAGAGGACGATTTTAATTTTCTTTGTGTATTTTAATTTGTTTTTATGTTTGTATGCTTTAGTTTGTTACCCCGGTGAAGTGGCGGATAACAGTACTCTGTGACAATCAAGTCGATTACTTCCGTTTCCCATAATAACTGATATTCTGAGGCGAAGGTATGGACAGAAATGAGATTCTAGCAAAGCTTCACAATCGATTCCCTTTACTTCCTCAGAATGCCCTCCTTACAATCTATAAAGCTCGGTCCGAACGCATGCGATTGCTCATGAGGAATAACATACCTGCTGACATCCGTTGGTTAATCGAGGCTAAAGTACGATTGGCAGGTGAGTTACCTCTAAAATTTATTGCATACATGCCTGGTTGTGGTAAAGGAAATTATGCAAGAAAATGACGAGCTCGAAGAATTTCTGTTGCTTGTCATAAGTGTGCCAGAATGAGTTGCGATAAAAACCCATATTCTTTAGGAATGGTGTATGATAACAGGGAAGATAAGATTCAATTCATTAGGGATGGCTTGAATAATGAATCATTGGATGATATCCTTTTGTCTCTTGGAACGCATCCCAGTGGATATGTGCAAGGAGCGATTCTCTAGTTTGGCCATTATTCCAGAAAAAGCATGCACGATATAGTCTGGGAAATCTGACTATAAACGACCTTGTTTGCCAGTTTATAAGAAAACTGGATGGGAAGCCTATCCTCGACCCATAGAGGGCGTTCAAGTCGTTTCTGGACGTAAAACCAGAGGAAGATGTGAGCCACAGTCGCAACTACCTGTAAATATCCTTTTACTTCACTGTTATTTTATTTTACTGTTGTTTTACCATTTGCATTATTGTCTTTAATAATTTTATTTTATCATTGTTTCTTTTTCTTTTTACTGTTTCCTTTTTGACTCACAAGCCATGTGCTTTACGCGTTATTTGACACTGACATGTTACCTCATACACAGTTGTGACCCACTGTCGCCAAGATTATTAAATATGACTTTTTGTTAAGCACTCACAAATTGTTTTTGAGAAGTATCCCAATGGCAGCTACTCCCAATAGACAATTCAAGAACATTTGTGTGCTTTCTGGATTTAACTATAGCAAACATAAAGAGTTCGTTGAGGCAGCCATAGATCTTGGTCGAAGCATAGCAGAGAAAAAATTACACTTGGTGTATGGAGGAGGTAATCGAGGGTTATCAAAATTGGTCTCAGAAGCTGCTTTTGTCAGAGGAAGCCAAGTATTAGGCATCATCCCAAGAGCCCTAAAACCTTTGGGCAGTTTGTCTGACCCACAGACTGAAGAGGAGTTAGTCGTCTCAGGTATGCAAGAAAGAATAACTGAAATGCTTAATCATGCTGATGCTTTTATTTTCCTTCCAGGAGATCTTGCAACACTAGAGCCACTTATCACACTAGCATCTTGGGCCTATCTGCACATTCACCAAAAACTCATCGGTTTGTTAAATGTTAATAATTTTTATGATGGCTTTATCGCATTTCTTAACCATGCAATAAAAAACTATTTCATTCCTTCTAATGCAAAAAAGCTTTTTATTTGTGCTCACACTGCTAATGAGCTACTTGATATGTTACAAGCTTATAAACTGGAGCCAGACCCCTGGACCTTTGTGTTGGAGCATCCAAATAATGACGATAACAGTAGCCGCAGTAAGAAGTACAAATCAGATTTAACTCTCCGCCTGTAAATATTTTCTTCTGTGTTGCACCATCTAGGTGATGTCTTCTAAACTCTACTTCTTTCCTTTAAAACATTGAGGACAATGTTTCGTTCTGGTTGGGGGAGGGAATAGTCGACAATTGTGGAATCTTGGTTAAGTTTTTACTAATTTTTTGTTGTAGAAACTAACTGTTGCTAACTTTTTGTGTTGAAGATGGCTGAATATGGAGTGTAGTGACTCTAGAAACGCATCTTCATCGTTTAAAAAAAAACAAAAAAAATTAAAAAAAATTCAGACATTTTCTTTTTCTTTATTTAGCTTTGATATTCATTTTTCTTCTTCTTTCTAATTTCTCCTTTATAAATATACACTTTTAAATTTTTTTGAGTCGAAGATGGCTGAATATGGAGTGTAGTGCCTCTACAAACGCATCTTCTTAGTTTAAAATTTTTTTTTTCTATCATTTTAAGTGTAACTTTTCTAATTAGTTTTTCTGCATCATTTTCATATTTCTGCATACATATTTTTCTTTCATGTTTAGAATAGGTTGGGGGGTAGAATGTTGTTAAAAAAAAAATTGTGTGATTTGTTTTAACATTGGATGACATGATTAATTTCAAATTTTAGTATTTGTATTATCTTTGGTCTTAAGTGATATTACGCTATGTTTGCTACTTTACATGTTGATGTCGGAGACAAATATGAGTTGCTTGAAGGAATGAACATGTCATAATAAGTACCAAGTGAGTTTTTGAGCCTATCATTTTTTAGAGAGTAACCCTTTTGCCCATTCTTTATACAGCTTAGCAGTTTATTATTTTATACATAATCTCTAGATTTCTTTTGAGTTAACCCTTAAAAAAAAATTGTTGTAAAATTTAAAAAAAAAAGAGAAAAAAAAGAAAAATGTGTGTTGCTACATCTGGAGGCTCATCTAACTAGTATATATGGAAGATTCTTTAGAGCCCTAAAAAATGATGGAAATGCCATCTTTGATTCGTTTGAGCCTTTCTAGCCATCCCTTTTGTGAAATATCCATAGTTAACCCTTTTGAGCCTTCAAAAGAAAAAAAAAAAAACCTTTTCTTTGTCAATTTATCATCTTGACCCACTCCGATTTGGAGTATTACCCGATATCTTATAAGTTCCATCACCTATTTATGTTTGAGAAAAATGTAAATAATTATTTTGTTCAGTGACGTTGTGCCAAATAAAAGCAAAAAACATAAATTGTTGTTTCAAAAAAAAAATAACAATAATAGGTGAAATCCACCTTGCAACTTCAAAAAAAAAACAAAAAATAAATAAAAATCTCTGTATTTTTCTTAAACATACACTTTGTTTTCATTATTTCTCCTCCTTTGTTAGCCATGTCCCTAGCCTACGTTACGTCCTAATAAAAGTCCTTCTTGATTTTAGAGAACTATAGTCTGAAGTAGAAGTTAGTTATAGGGGTTAAAAAAAATAAATAAATTGGGTTGACTAGCATTTTTATTTTGAGATCGTATTATTTCTAAGCTGAGGGCATATTTCTTTCATCTTGGTGAGAGCATGTGATATCACTTCTTTATTATTTTTCTCTCAATTATCATTCATTGGAGTGACTATTTTTATTGGGTTTAATTTCTTTGTGAGAGTATCACTACTTCCAGTGAGATTTTGGGGTTTGACATATCATTCTTGAAAATAGCTATGACAAAGTTTACTGGGCTGATTCATGTGGATGGTTGATGTGGGTGTGATGTTTCTTTAGACTGGAGATAATGCTTATACTTTTATTTGATTATTATCATTAGTCTGATTGAATAAACACGAGTGTTAAAAAAAAAAAAACCATTTTGGATTTGAATTTTGTTTTCGCTTTATTTGCTAGGGACTAGCAATAAGCTGGTTGGGGGGTGTGTTGAGTGCTAGAAAATGTATATTTATAAAGGAGAAAATCATCATTTTACATTTCAAGTCTTACTAACACCCTTACTTTTATGTATTTAAGCTTCTTGTGATTTAATTACGTGTGTTTTATTTTAATTAAGTATTTTATGTATTTTAGGGGCATCATAGTCATTTGACAATAAACGAGAGATCAGACGGCAAAACGGACATCACTTTTGAACTCAGGACGGTCGAAAACCTTAGGAGGAGCATAAAAAGGAAAATGACATTGTTCACATGTACGGTACTGTCTACGTTAATGTTCCCGACACTGTCACATAGACGGATCGATGACGTGGCATTCACCAATGATGTGGCATTGACTGATGAGGTGTCACGATCCTGTTGGACTAAAATTCTTATGCACTGTTGATCGATGACGTGGCAGCATATTAGTGGACCAAAAATCTCGCGTACGGTACATGCATTACACAGGATTATTTTCAACCAAACCGCGTCACTGTTCAACCCAGGTCAAACTGTGTCACTGTTCAAACCGCGTGGTCAAACCGCGTACTGTTGACTGATGACGTGGCGCAATCCTGAGCGTCCAAACTGTTTTTAATCCGATGGCCATGATTTACTCAATGTATTTATAAAAAGGGGGCCTTCCCCCCCTAATTTGATATCTCTGAATCCATTTTTGGACTCCATTTTCTGTAATTCCTTCTCCATCTTGTATTTTCTACGTATTTTAATAAATTCCCTTTTTGCTCCTAGTTCAATTATGAGTAGCTAATTTTCTTTCAAGCTTGGGTTGAAGGTGAAGTCTCAACATGTGTCATGGGCTTTATTTGGTAAATTTATTTTCTATTCCCCTCTAGTTTTTATGGATGTTTTGACTCCTCGTCAACAAATAATAATAATCTTTTCTAGATACCGCCTTGGTTTCACCGGCTCTATAGTACAAGGTTATTATTATTTGGCACGATAAGCCCTTAGCACCATGTTGATTAGGGTGTGGTTCACGAGGTGTGGATTCCCTCCTCATGATTTAATTGGCATTAATAAGGAATATTTAGCCCATGGTGCATGTTGATACGGATCCAGATACCCAAGTACGTCATTTCAATAGATTTCTCTTCAATTTATTCTCGCCATTTCAGTTCCAATTTTAGGATAATCTAAGTCACTTTCACCATAAATCCAACCACCCTCATACAAAATTAATTCTACATATAATTAAAATACACCTTCTCGTGGGATCGACACTCGTTACCATTAGTCTATTCTACAATAGATTCGTGCACTTGCAAGTTCAATAAAATTTGCACAACACCAAGAGTATCGTGTTTTCGGGTGGTATCGTGAAAAACTAGTTTCAAAAATGATTTTCGGATTTGGTATTTGACGGATAAGTGTATATCGGCTGGAAACCACCACGCCAAACTGAAAAAGCAAAAGCAAACTTTAGACAAGACAAAACCCTTGTCTAATTATTAAAGCAAACTTTAATAAAGCAAAAGCTAAAGATTCTCATGTGTGTCGGTAGTCATGGAGTGGATGGGTAGCGTGATGGAGACATATCACCAGTTTCTTTCTCATATTGGCGCTTGGCATGACGAATCTGTCTCTGATCAAGGGATGCTTCAGCTTGCAGATATTTTTCTTCATTTGCATCAGTCATTTTTGGTGTGGAAAAAGCAGGAGAGTCTGGATTGGTGACGGTGTACGGGGTATTTTCAGTATGGAGAAGAGACTGAAAATCTTCTCAAGGATCCTGAGCGTCTTGGAATAAGACATTAGTGTAATCAGGACGTTGTTCCATGACAAGAATGCTATGAGGACTTGAACTCGAACCTGGAGTACATATCTGTGTCTTTTGGACTATTTCTAAGCTGTGTGACGGTCCGACAGAGGTGTGGTGGATGTTTGTGGCAGGTGGCTAAACATTGTTGAGTTCCATGAGATAAGCTCGAAGAACAAATGTGACGGATGTATTGTCGATGAGAGGATAAGGATGGGGATAAGTTTTTCATTCATAAGCCATGTCTTGAGTCTAGAAGTCTTTGGTTTCTGGGTGTTGGAAATATGGCCTATAAACAATGAAAACTGTGGTGAACATGTTTGCCTCGTGTTCTGGCATCCTATTCAATCTGTGAAAAGTACACAGATTCTGGAGCTGTTTACGCCACCATGTGAGGGGTGAATACCATTCTAGGAGTGTCCATAGAAGGTTAGAGGAAAATTCAGGAGTGGTGATGTGGTGGAGGATTGGTTGAACAGGGAAGACCAGATTTGTAGCATACAAGGTAGTGAGACACTACATATACCATAACTCTTCTTCTGAGATGGAGAGGTGAGACAGGGTGAGACCTGTGAGAAACACGTTTTCCATACAAAGTGTAGGAAAACGATCAGGAGTCTTACTATGAACATTGAAGAAATACCTGTAAAGGAATTTCTTAGCAAAGTCTTGTATCTGGTAGGCTGAAGAAAAAGGAATGTTCATGGGAAAAGATCTTTAGTTGAGGGCTTTGAAAGGAAGTTGTCGATTCATGGCTATGACTGGGATGATATGAGTTTAAGAGAGAAGTGAGGGTTTATTTATAGCCGAGCGTGTAAGGAAGTCTGGGATGAGGTTCTGTTTACCTTTGATGTGCTGGACAGTAAAGTCATATTTGGAGAACTAAGTTTTGAGGTTGAGTAACTGCTTGTTGTTGTGCAAATTTTATTGAACTCGCAAGTGCACGAATCTATTGTAGAATAGATTAATGGTGACGAGTGTCAATCCCACGAGGAGGTGGATTTTAATTATATGTAAAATTAATTTTGTATGAGGGTGGTTGGATTTGTGGTGAAAATTATTTAGATTATCCTAAAATTTGAATTAAGATGGTAAGAATAAATTAAAGTGAAAATCTATTAAATTGACGTACTTGAGTATCTGGATCCGTATCAACATGCACCATGGGCTAAATATTCCTTATTAATACCAATTAAATCATGAGGGGGGAATCCACACCTCATGAACCACACTCTAATCAATATGGTGCTAAGGGCTTATCGTGCCAAATAATAATAACCTTGGACTAGGGAGCCGGTGAAACCAGGGCGGTATCTAGACAAGCTTATTATATTTGTCGACGAGAAGTCAAAACATCCACAAAAACTAGAGGGAAAGAGAAAATAAATTTACCAAATTAAGTCCATGACACATGTTGAGACTTCACCTTCAACCCAAGCTTGAAAGAAAATTAGCTACTCATAATTGAACTAGGGGCAAAATGAGAATTTATTAAAATACATAGAAAATACAAGAAGGAGAAGGAATTACATAAAATGGATTCCAAAAATGGATTCAGAGATATTCAATTAAGGGGGGAGAGCCCCCTTTTTATAGATACATTGAGTAAATCATGGCCATCGAATCGAAAACATTTCGGACGCTCAGGATTGCGCCACATCATCAGTCAACAGTACACGGTTTGACAACGTGGGTGAACAGTAATATGGTTTGACCCGGCTTGAACAATGACGTGGTTTGGTTGAAAATAATCTTGTGTAATGCATGCACCGTACGCGAGATTTTTGGTCCACTGATATGCTGCCACGTCATCGATCAACAATGCATAAGAATTTTAGTCCAACAAGATCGTGACACCTCATCAGTCAATGCCACATCATCGGTCAATGCCACGTCATCGATCCGTCTATGTGAACAGTGTCGTGAACAGTAACGTAGACATACCGTACATGTGAATAGTACCGTATATGTGAACAGTGCCATTTTTCCTTTTATGCTCCTCCTAAGGTTTTCGACCGTCCTGATTTCAAAAGTGATGTTTGTTTTACCGTCTGATCTTTCATTCATTGTGAAATGACTATGATGCCCCTAAAATACATAAAATACTTAATTATAATACAACACATAATTAAATGACAAGAAGTTTAAATACACAAAAGTAAGGGTGTTAATAAAACTTGAAGTGTAAAATGATGCTTTTCTCCTTTATAAATATACATTTTCTAACACTCAACATACTCCCCAACCAGCTTATTGCTAGTCCCTAGCAAATAAAGCGAAAACAAAATTCAAATCCAAAATGATTTTTTTTTTTTTAACAATCATGTTTATTCAATCAGACTAATGATAGTAATCAAATAAAAGTATAAGCATTATCTCCAGTCTAAAGAAACATCGCACCCACATCAACCATCCACATGAATCAGCCCAGTAGACTTTGTCATAGCTACTTTCAAGAATGACATGTCAAACCCCAAAATCTCACTGGAAGTAGTGACACTCTCACAAAGAAATTAAACCCAATAAAAATAGTCACTCCAATGAATGGTAATTGAGAGAAAATAATAAAGAAGTGATAGCACATGCTCTCACCAAAATGAAAGAAATATGCCCTCAGCTTAGAAATAATACGATCTCAAGTTAAATAAAAATACTAGTCAACCCAATTTATTTATTTTTTTTTTATGCACCACTAGATCTTTTTAGCCCATATAACTAGCTTCTACTTCAGACTATAGTTCCCTAAAATCAAGAAGGACTTTTATTAGGACGTAACGTAGGCTAGGGACATGGCTAACAAAGGAGAGAAAATAAGGAAAACAAAGTGTATGTTTGAGAAAAATACAGAGATTTTTGTTTTTTTTTTGTTTTTTTTTGTTTTTTTTTTTGAAGTTGCAAGGTGGATTTCACCTATTATTGTTATTTTTTTCTTTTTTTTAAAAAACAACAAATTTTTTTTTTTTTGCTTTTGTTTGGCACAACGTCACTGAACAAAATAATTATTTATATTTTTCTCAAACATAAATAGGTGATGGAACTTATAAGACATCGGGTAATACTCCAAATCGGAGTGGGTCAAGATGATAAGTTGACAAAGAAAAGGTTTTTTTTTTTTTTTGTTTTAAGGCTCAAAATGGTTAACTATGGATATTTCACAAAAGGGATGGCTAGAAAGGCTCAAACCAATCAAAGATGGTCTTTCCATCATTTTTTAGGGCTCTAAAGAATCTGTCATATCTACTAGTTAGATGGGCCTCCAGATGTAGCAACACACTTTTTTTTTTTACAACAATTTTTTTTAAGGGTTAACTCAAAAGAAATCTAGAGATTATGTATAAAATAATAAACTGCTAAGCTGTATAAAGAATGGGCAAAAGGGTTACTCTCCAAGAAAAATGATAGGCTCAAAAACTCACTTGGTACTTATTATGACATGTTCATTCCTTCAAGCAACTCATATTTGTCTCCGACATCAATATGTAGAGTAGCAAACATAGTGTAACACCACTTAAGACCAAAGATAATACAAATATTAAAATTTGAAATTAATCATGTCATCCAATGTTAAAACAATTCACACAATTTTTTTTTTCAAACAACATCCTACCCCCCAACCTATTCTAAACATGAAAGGAAAATATGCATGCAGAAATGTGAAAATGATGCAGAAAAACTAATTAGAAAAGTTACACTTAAAATGATAGAAAAAGAAAACGGTTTTTGTTTTTTTTTTTTTTTTGAACTAAGAAGATGTGTTTCTAGAGGCACTACACTCCATATTTAGCCATCTTCGACTCAAAAATTTAAAAATGTATATTTATAAAGGAGAAATTAAAAAGAGGAAGAAAAATGAATATCAAAGCTAAATAAAGAAAAAGAAAATGTTTGAATTTTTTTAAAATTTTTTTTTTGTTTTTTTTTCAAACGATGGAGATGCGTTTCTAGAGTCATTACACTCCATATTCAGCCATCTTCAACACAAAAAGTTAGCAATAGTTAGTTTCTACAACAACAAATTAGTAAAAACTTAACCAAGATTCCACAATTGTCGACTATTCCCTCCCCCCAACCAGAACGAAACATTGTCCTCAATGTTTTAAAGGAAAGAAGTAGAGTTTAGAAGACATCACCTGGGTGGTGCAACACAGAAGAAAATATTTACAGGCGGAGAGTTAAATCTAATTTGTACTTCTTACTGCGACTACTGTTACCATCATTATTTGGACGCTCCAACATCTTCCAGGGGTCTGGCTCCGGTCTATAAGCTTGTAACAGATCAAGTAGCTCATTAACAGTATGAACACAAATAAAAAGCTTTTTCGCATTGGAAAGAACGAAATAGTTTTTTATTGCATGGTTAAGAAATGCGATAAAGCCATCATAAAAATTATTGACATTTAACAAACTGATGGGTTTCTGGTGAATGTACAGATGGGCCCAAGATGCTAGTGTGATAAGTGCCTCTAGTGTTGCAAGATCTCCTGGAAGGAAAATAAAAGCATCAGCATGATTAAGCATTTCAGTTATTATTTCTTGCATACCTGAGATGACTAACTCTTCTCCAGTCGGTGGGTTAGACAAACTGCCCAAAGGTTTTAGGGCTCTTGGGATGATGCCTAACACTTAGCTTCCTCTGACAAAAGCAGCTTCTGAGACCAATTTTGATAACCCTCGGTTACCTCCTCCATACACCAAGTGTAATTTTTTCTCTGCTATGCTTCGACCAAGATCTATGGCTGCCTCAACGAACTCTTTATGTTTGCTATAGTTAAATCCAGAAAGCACACAAATGTTCTTGAATTGTCTATTGGGAGTAGCTGCCATTGGAATATTTCTCAAAAATAATTTGTGAGTGCTTAACAAAAAGTCATATTTAAGAATCTTGGTGACAGTGAGTCACAACTGTGTATGAGGTGGCATGTCAGTGTCAAATAACGCGTAAAGCACATGGCTCGTGAGTCAAAAATGAAACAATAAAAAGAAAAATAAATAATGATAAAATAAATTTATTAAAGACAATAATGGAAAAGATAAAACAACAGTGAAATAAAATAACAGTGAAGTAGAAGGATATTTACAGGTAGTTGCGACTGTGGCTCACATATTCCTCTGGTTTTACGTCCAGAAATGGCTTGAACACCCTCTATGGGTCGAGGATAGGCTTCCCATCCAGTTTTCTTATAAACTGGCAAACATGGTCGTTTATAGTTAGATTCCCGAGACTATATCGTGCATGCTCTTTCTGGAATAATGGCCATAACTGGAGAATCGCTCCTTGCACATATCCACTAGGATGTGTTTCAAGAGACAAAAGTATATCATCCAATGACTCCTTATTCAAGCCATCCCTAATGAATTGAATCTTATCTTCCCTATTATCAGACACCATTCCTAAAGAACATGAGTTTTTATTGCATCTCATTCTGGCACATTTATGACAAGCTACAGAAATTCTTCGAGCTCTTCGTTTTCTTGCATAATTTCCTTTACCACAACCAGGCATGTATGCAATAAATTTTGGAGGTAACGTACCTGCCAATCGTACTTTAGCCTCGATTAACCAACGAATGTCAGCAGGTATGTTATTCCTCATGAGCAATCGCATGCGTTCAGACCGAGCTTTATAGATTGTAAGGAGGGCATTATGAGAAAGTGAAGGGAATTGATTGTGAAGCTTTGCTAGAATCTCATTTCTGTCCATACCTTCGCCTCATAATATCAGTTATTATGGGAAATTGAAGTAACCGACTTGATTGTCACGGAGTACCGTTATCCGCCACTTCACCGGGGTAACAAACTAAAGCACACAAACAGAAAAACAAATTAAAACACACAAAGAAAATTAAAATCGTCCTCTTATTGAATTTACCTCAAGCTCCAACTGGATGTTGTAGACACTCCTCTCAATGTCTCTGAGTTAGCTTTCTAAATCCTCAACATAGGCTACTAACTCTGGTGGTTGCAGAGTCCAAATACGATGTGTCTTACAAAATCGGATCTGCCTTTTGAGATGAGATTTTACACGTTGAAGTGGTTTAAAAATGTTCAGGAGGAACTGTTTAGCTATGACACTCATGATTAACAATGATAAGAGAAAACTTAATGGTTAAACAAACACACTTATGCAAAAATAATTTCAATTAGCAAAAGAATAATAAGAAGAAAGAAAAATCAAATCACCGAAAAGAAAGAAAAACTTAATTCAAATCTGGTGGGTCACTCAAATTTATTTCGGTGTCCTCTCTATGTGGTTGGTACTCTAGATATGGCTTTAATCTTTGACCATTAACTTTAAACGTGACACCATTCTTTGGGTCCTCAATTTCAATTGCCCCATGTGGAAAAATAGTATGAACAATAAAAGGGCTAGACCATCGAGAGCGTAACTTACCTGGGAATAGGTGCAAGCGAGAATTGAATAAAAGCACTTTCTGACCTGGAGTGAAAGATTTTCTCATAATTTGCTTGTCATGAAAGACTTTCATTCGTTGCTTGTAAATCTTGGCATTTTCGTATGCTTCATTGCGAATTTCTTCAAGTTCTGCTAGTTGTAATCTTCTTTCTGAGCTAGCTCACTGCATGTCAAAGTTGAATTTCTTGATGGCCCAATATGAAATGACTATGATGGCAACCTTTTCCATACACTAGCCTGTAGGGTGACATCCCAATCGGGATCTTGAAAGCCATTCTATATGCCCATAATGCATCATCAAGTCTTAATGACCAATCTTTTCTGTCTGGCCTCACCGTCTTTTCTAATATGTGCTTTATTTCTCGATTGGAGATCTCAACTTGGCCACTGGTTTGCAGATGATATGGGGTCGCTACTTTGTGAGTGATTGAATACTTTGTCAAAAGAGCTTTGAATGCTTTGTTACAAAAGTGGGCACCACCATTACTGATTATCGCTCGAGGGAACCAAAGCGTGAATCAATGTTACTTTTCAAAAATCCTATCACCACCTTGTGATCATTAGTTATACATGGAATTGCTTCTACCCATTTCGATACGTAGTCAACAGCAACCAATATGTATTCATGACCAAAAGAATGGGGAAAGGGTCCCATGAAGTCGATACCCCATACGTCAAAAATCTCAACCACTAAAATTAGATTTAATGGCATCATGTTCCTTCGTGTAATGCTCCCCATTCGTTGACACCTATCACATGAAGAACATAAAGTGTAAGCGTCTCGAAATATAGTTGGCCAATAGAAACCACATTGTAAAACTTTAGTTGTTGTTTTCTTAGCGCTGAAATGGCCTCCACAAGCTTGTTCATGGCAAATGAAAGGATATTCTGAATTTCACTTTCTGGGACACATCGTCTAACAATTTGATATGTACAATACTTGAACAAATACGGGTCATCCCAAAAGAAATTCTTTATTTCTGCAAAAAATTTGCCCTTGTCTTGCTTGGTCCAATGCTCTGGAAGTTGACCTGTAACAAGATAATTCACAATGTCAGCATACCATGGTAATACTTCCACACTCATCAATTGTTCATCTGGAAATGACTCATTCAATAGTAATGATTCTATAATTGTGTCAAAATGGAGACGAGAGAGATGGTCTGCCACAATATTTTCTGTGCATTTCTTATCTTTAAATTCCAAGTCGAATTCCTGCAAAAGTAACACCCAACGAATTAGTCTAGCTTTTGCATCTTTCTTTGTGAGAAGATATTTAAGAGCAGCATGATCTGTGAATACAATTATTTTACAACCAATGACATAAGATCAAAATTTTTCCAATGCAAACACTACTGCTAACATTTCTTTTTCAGTAGTTGAATAGTCCAACTGTGCATCATTCAATGTCATACTAGTATAGTAAATAACATGGGGACTTCGATCAACTCTTTGTCCTAAAACTGCTCTTACTGCATAATCAGATGCATCACACATGAGCTCAAATGATAAGCTCTAATTTGGGGGCTGAATGATGGGTGATGATGTCAACAATTGCTTTAATTTTTCAAACGCCACAAGACATGAATCATTAAAGATAAAAGGTACATCCTTAGCAAGTAGATTGCATAAGGGTATAGAAACTTTGCTAAAATCTTTAATGAAACGTCTATAGAAACCAGCATGCCCAAGGAAAGATCTTACTTCTCTGACTGTTTTGGGTGGAGGAAGATTAGAAATGAGATCCACCTCATTTCTTTGTCAACCTCAATACTTTTGCTCAAAATGATGTGACCGAGAACAATACCTTGTTTTACCATAAAATGACACTTCTCCCAATTTAAGACTAAGTTCTTCTCGATACATCTCTGCAGAACTAATGTTAGATGATGTAAACATTGATCAAATGAATCACCAAAGATAGAAAAGTCATCCATAAAGACTTCAAGGAATCGTTCAACCATATCAGAAAAAATACTTAACATGCATCGTTGAAATGTAGCAGGTGCATTACATAATCCAAATGGCATTCTCCTATATGCAAAAGTGCCAAAAGGGCAAGTGAAAGTAGTTTTCTCTTGATCTTTTGGTGCTATGGGAATCTGATTATATCTTGAGTAGCCATCTAGAAAGCAATAAAATTCATGGCCTGCTAATCTATCAAGCATTTGATCGATAAATGGTAAAGGAAAATGGTCTTTACGTGTGACAGAATTCAACTTTCTATAATCAATGCATACACGCCATCCTGTAGTTACTCTAGTTGGTATTAATTCATTATCAGCATTCGTAACTACTGTGACTCCTGACTTTTTGGGGACAACTTGTACAAGACTGACCCATGAACTATCAAAAATAGGGTAAATGATACCTGCATCTAATAGCTTAAGAACTTCAGTTCTAACAACTTCTTTCATATTAGGATTTAACCGACGTTTCATTTCCCTAGTAGATTTAGCATTTTCATCAAGGTGAATGTAATGCATGCAGTCTACTGGGTTTATACCTTTTATGTCTGCTATGGTCCATCCTAATGCTCCTTTGTGCTCTTTTAAAACATCCAACAACTTACCTTTTTGTTCGTCATTTAGGGATGATGAGATGATTACTGGCAAAGTGCTTTCTTCTCCCAAAAATGCATATTCCAGAGTGTTGGGTAATGGTTTGAGCTCGAGTTTCGGTGGTGATTCTGATGATGGGATGAGTTTCTTCTCTAATGGTGCTAGTTGTTCAACTCTTGACTTCCATTTATTAGTGTCCATGGATGGTGCTGAGTCAAGTAGGGCGTTGACCTCATCGACCGATCTGTCAATATCAAAATCCAAACCAAAGTGAGTTAAGCATGTTTGTAAAGGATCATCACTAAGGTTTGAAATAAAAGTATTATCAACTAATGCTTCTATTACATCCACATCAACAATTCCATCATCTGCATTATGCAATGTTGAAGATGTTCAGTTCCATAGTCATGTTGCCGAAGGATAACTGTATATTTCCAGTTCTGCATTGAATGTGAGCATCTGCAGTTGCCAAGAAAGGTCGGCTTAGAATAATGGGGATGTGCTTTCTTGAATCCTGTATTGGTTGAGTGTCAATTACAATGAAATCAACAAGAAAATAAAACTTGTCTACCTGGATAAACACATCCTCCACAATACCACGAGGTATTTTCGTGGACCGATCTGCAAGCTGTAACACCACTGGAGTTGGGTGTAATTCTCCCAGTCCAAGTTTCACAAATACTGAGTAGGGTAACAGATTTACACTAGCTCCTAAATCCAACAAAGCATTCTCAATTGTGTGGTTCCCTATACTACATGAGATAGTGGGGGAGCCTGGGTCTTTGCATTTTAGAGGAGTTTTATGTTAGAGTATAGAACTAACGTTTTCTGTTAAAAATGCCTTCTTTTGAACGTGAATGTTTCTCTTTTTAGTACAAACGTCTTTAAGAAACTTGGAATAAGATGGAACTTATTTTATAGCATCAAGTAAAGGGATGTTAACACTTACCTGTTTGAAGATTTCAAGAATCTCACTTGTGGATTTTCCCTTCTTTCCTTTAGCTAACCTTTGAGGAAATGGAGCTTTGGGAACATATTCTCGTGGGTTGGTTTCTTCTTTCTCTTTGGATGGTGAGTCCTCAACATTCACAGGTACAATTTGATTTTCTTTTGTCATCGGCATCTCCACTTTGTTGTCGACTTCTTTTTCTTTTCGCAAGGTCATGACTGATTTGACCTCTCCATACTGCTATGGTGAACTGGTACTTGTTTCATGTACTCCTTTAGGATTAGACACTTGTTGACTTGGAAATTTACCTTTCTCAACAGTCATTGCCAAGGTCTGAACTGAAGAAGCAAGTTGTCCCACCATCTTCTCGAGGCTTGAAACTGATTGGGCTTGTGAGTTGAAGCCTGCTCTCAACTCATTTCGTAGTCCATCAATGGTGCGGTTCTGTTGCTCAATCGTGGAGTGAGTAACATTCTTGAAATTCTGGAATGCATCCTCCCATGGTCTGGGTTGAGAGTAGTTCTGGTTCTGATTATATGGTCTAAATGGTGGCTAAGAGGCTTGAGAAATTTGAGGAATTGGTTGTATTGGTGGAGCTGGAGCTGCTGGTCCATTTTGTTGGAATCCTTGAGACCATGAAAAATTGGGGTGGTCTCTCCATCCAGGGTTATATGTGTTGGAGTATGGGTTGTAATTAGATGATTTTCTCATTACACCTATGGCATTGGCTTGATATGAGTATGAGTCATGGTCATGTGGCTCTGTTGATTTAGTAGTCGATAATCATGCTATTTGTCGAGAGAGACCTTTAATTATCACTTTGACTTCTTTAATTTCTGAACTTGACTCGCCAATGTGAACCTCATTTACTCCCTTAATTCTTCTAGTATTCCTCAGTGATCGACTCCGTTGTTGGGAATTATCCGCTTGTCGTTTGAAGAATTCCCAAATTTTTGATGCACTTTTTGACATTAGCTCTCCTCCACTTGTTGCCATTAGCCATTCTTGCACATTCGGCAATAATCCCTCCAAAAAGTATTGGCATTGGTGCCATTTCTCGTACCCATGATGTGGACAGTTCAAGAGTAGCCCATTGAATCGCTTCCTTGTTTCAAAAAACTGCTCGTCTTCTCTCTGGGTAAACTCTGAAATTTCCCTGCGAATAGCATTGGTTTTATGCACTGGGAAGTATTTATTCAAAAATTTAGTTACCATTTGTTCCCATGATGTAATGCTATTGGCAGACAATGTATTAAGCCATGAACGAGCTCTATCCTTTAAAGAAAATGGGAATAATCTGAGTTTAACATCATCGTCTGAAAAATTCTCGTATTTAAAATTTTGACAAATAGCATAAAAATCATTCAGATGATTATATGGGTCCTCATTTTCTAAGCCATAGAATGTTGGGAAACAATTTAGCACACTAGGTTTTAGTTCAAAACTCCTAGCAACTACATTTGGGTATCTTATGCATGATGTGCTCAAATTAGCTAAAGGACTGAAGTAGTCCTTAAATAGCCTCTCATGTGACTGCAAATCCATTTTATTTTTAACTTGTTTGTGTGTGCGAAGTGTTTTCTCAAGTTCAAGGTCTATAGGTTCAAGATTAGGTAATAATGACCTACGACCATGCATGCAAAGAACAAACGATAAATGGGAACAAAACAAATAAAAATAAAGAAGAAGGATAAATTATGGTACTAATCTTATCACGTTGTTACAACCTTTCTATAAAAAACACACTTAAAAAAAATACGTGAAATAAATTAACTAAAAATAAATTAATAAGATAAACAAAAAAAAATTTCAAAGAAAAATAAATTGAAAATTAAATTACAGAATTTTAAAGAAGAGAAAAAAAATTCTTACCTCTAAATGTAGATTCACTTTTTTTTTTTAATGAAAAAAAATTACAAGAAAACAATTAAAAGAAATTATTCACAAAAATTAATTCTACGAATTAAAATAACTTACCTCTCCAGCAACGGCGCCAAAAACTTGTTGTGCAAATTTTATTGAACTCGCAAGTGCACGAATCTATTGTAGAATAGATTAATAGTGACGAGTGTCGATCCCACGAGGAGGTAGATTTTAATTATATGTAGAATTAATTTTGTATGAGGGTGGTTGGATTTGTGGTGAAAATTATTTGGATTATCCTAAAATTCGAATTAAGATGGCAAGAATAAATTGAAGTGAAAATCTATTAAATTGATGCACTTGGGTATCTGGATCCGTATCAACATGCACCATGGGCTAAATATTCCTTATTAATACCAATTAAATCATGAGGCGGGAATCCACACCTCATGAACCACACTCTAATCAATATGGTGCTAAGGGCTTATCGTGTCAAATAATAATAACTTTGTACTAGGGAGCCGGTGAAACCAGGGCGGTATCTAGACAAGCTTATTATTATTTGTCGACGAGAAGTCAAAACATCCACAAAAACTAGAGGGGAAGAGAAAATAAATTTACCAAACAAAGCCCATGACACATGTTGAGACTTTACCTTCAACCCAAGCTTGAAAGAAAATTAGCTACTCATAATTGAAATAGGGGCAAAATGGGAATTTATTAAAATACGTAGAAAATACAAGATGGAGAAGGAATTACATAAAATGGATCCCAAAAATAGATTCAGAGATATCCAATTAGGGGGGGAGAGCCCCCTTTTTATAGATACATTGAGTAAATCATGGCCATCGGATCGAAAACATTTCGAACGCTCAGGATTGCACCACGTCATCAGTCAACAGTACGCGGTTTGACCATGTAGGTGAACAGTAACACGGTTTGATCCGGCTTGAACAGTGACGCGGTTTGGTTGAAAATAATCCTGTGTAATGCATGTACCGTACGCGAGATTTTTGGTCCACTGATATGCTACCACGTCATCGATCAACAGTGCATAAGAATTTTAGTTCAACAGGATCGTGACACCTCATCAGTCAATGCCACATCATCACTCCATGCCACGTCATCGATCCGTCTATGTGAACAGTGTCGTGAACAGTAACGTAGACAATACCGTACATGTGAATAGTACCGTATATGTGAACAGTGCCATTTTTCCTTTTATGCTCCTCCTAAGGTTTTCGACCGTCCTGAGTTCAAAAGTGATGTCCGTTTTACCGTCTGATCTCTCGTTCATTGTGAAATGACTATGATGCCCCTAAAATACATAAAATACTTAATTATAATACAACACACATAATTAAATGACAAGAAGTTTAAATACATAAAAGTAAGGTGTTAATAAAACTTGAAGTGTAAAATGACGATTTTCTCCTTTATAAATATACATTTTCTAACACTCAACACTTGTCAGGAAGCAACTTGTTCTTGAAATCAAAGATTCTAGAAAAAGAGGAATTGTCCATGTTGATAAGGAATTTGTGGCTGATTAGATGAAATTCAAACTTTTTGATTTCGTACTTTACCGCCAAAATCTCTTTGTAGATCACATGGTAGTTCTTTTCAAAGTCTTTGAATTGTCTACTTGCATGGGCACAGAAGTGGTCCAAACCATCTATTCTTTCGAGGAGAATGGCACTCCAGTAATCATCACTGGCATCTGTTTGCAGAATGCGTGGTCCAGCTGTAGGAATTCTGAGAGGAGGAGGTGACTGGGCGATCACCTTTAGTTGTTTGACAGCTTCTGTCTTTGCTGGTCCCTATGGAGGGCACTATTTTTTTAGCATGAGCGACAGCTGGCTTGTGTGGACTGCAACTTTAGGGATAAAATCACGGACATAGTTAACAATCCCAAGGAATTGTTGTATATGCTTTTTGTTGAGATGTGTGTCCGAGAACTTTCATAATTTAGTTGCAATGTGTGGACCAAGTTGATAATGGCCATTTGTGATCACCATGCCAAGAAAGTCAATTGATTCATTTGCTATGCTACTTTTCTTTTCAGAAAGCATGATACCGTGTTCTTGCACAATATGAAAGAAATCCAAAAGGAGTTTCTGGTGGCTATCATGATCAGATGAGAATAATAAAATATCATCGATGTAGACTAAAGCATGATGGAGGATAGGACTGAAAATTTTTGTCATGGCCTTTTGAAATAATGAAGGAGCTACTTTAAGACCAAAGGGCATAACAGTCCATTGATAGTGAGCATCAGGAATGCAGAAGGCAGTTTTGGGACGGTCAACTGGTGAAATACCAAGTTGCCAGAAACCAGCTTTTAAATTGAACTCAGAGAAGATACGTGCCCCTTGAAGATGGACAAATATGGTCTGGATTTTTGGAAGGGGGAACTTATCATCTTTAAGGAAAGAATTGAGTGGCTGGTAATCAATAACTAACCGCTTCTTACCACGAACTAATTCAGACTTTTTTTTCAACATAGAAGGCTTGACAAGCCCAATCTGAATTAGTTGGTTCAATCAGACCTTGCTGAAGCAATTGAGAACATTCTTGCTTTGCAAGTAAGAGGTCTGAAGGAGACATACCCGGATGAGAGGCTTTTGTAGGGTTTATGTCTTCGTTGAGTTTGAAAGGAAGATGATTGAAGAACTGTTCATTTTTCCAGAGGAGAAGGATGATGGAATTGAGAATGATTTTCTGGACAGAACTCAAGAAATTTTTGTGAAATATGACTGTAAGGAGTTGAGACATCAGAAAGTGTATACAGACGGAGCATATCTGTATAAGGCAAGAACATCTATTTGTAGCGAAGTCCAAAACTGGTAATGAATAGATTTTTGACTAAATGGAGGATGTCAAAACCTATGAGTAAGTCTTTGTCTAGAAGAGTGGAAGCTACAATTTTTATCTAAATAATGCATTTTGGAAAAAACTGAATACCAATGGGTTTTTTTGTAATCAAAGTGGTTTCAAATGTTTCGCCATTAACTGCTCTGAATTGTTTGGAATGGTTTTCCCAACTGTCTGAGGGAAGGACAGAAGGATCAATCATATTGGTATCTGCACCAGTGTCGATAAACCCGATGACAGGAACATGTTTATGAAACTTTGAAGGAAGGATTGACATTTTGAGAGAAGGTTTGGGAATGGTTGAAACCTGGTTGACATTTTGAACTGTAGAAATGACTGAAATATCATCAGAATCGGAAGATTCTGCAAGGATGAAAGCAGTCTGATCATTTTGTTCTGACTGTTCTAAGAAGTTGGATTCAACATCTTCGTTTTCAGATAACAGGGAAGAATGTTGGAGATGTTGTATGAGACGAACAACTTTGGCAGATTTATGAGGACAATTCCGAGCAAAGTGACCGCGTTTCTTACAAATGAAACAACGGTTATGCTTCTTTTTTCTGTATTGGGAAACATATTTTTTCATGAAATACCGGAAGGGCTTTTTGGAGGATGATTTTTTGTGGAAGTTTTTTTTAAAGTGTTTTTTCTTCTTGGTTGGACAAAAACATTTCTTCTCATCTTTGCACTCTATTTGGAAATAAGGTTTTTTACAGGCTTCAGAAAAGGGTTTTTTATCTGCCATGAGATCTTTGAAGAATTCTTTCTGTTCACAGGTCTTGTCTAGGCATAACATTGCTGTTTGAAAAATCTTTCCAAGAGAGATGTCAGCTATGCTGAGATTAGTGGCAGTGAGTTGTCTTTGCAGATCAGGCTGAAGTTCTGTAGGAAGTGAAGCAATGAAGACATGCTTGAGGGACGGTTCATTGAAACCGTATAGCTTGTAAAAGAGAATACTCATTCTTTTGTAATGAGATTATAAAAGATGTCTTTTGAGAGAACAACATCTCATCTGGTGATATTCTTTTCGATATGCTTCTTTGGAAGCTATGCGCTCACCAATGAATTGTTCATGGATGATATTGAGTGCTGTGCCAATTGGGGATTGCATGAACTGAATCTATCTGTATTCTCCCAAGCTTTCTAACCAATCTCGTAAAGAACCTGTTGAGCGGGCCATAAATTCATGAAGAACACTTTTTGGGTGTGCATTTGGTTTAGTTCCTTGGAGATCAATCCATACAGCAAACTCTTGAAGGCGAGCAGGCCATTTGTGACGTGGAATGTCATCAAATGTGAACCAAGATGCTGAAGATGGTTTGGTTGAGTGATTAGAAACGGGTGGAGGCATTGATGGTTTTAGTTATGTTAGAGCTGCTTGATTTTCAGCATTAGAAGAACTTTCTTCAACAATAGGTGTGGCAATTGAAGCACTGGGATCCTCCGTCTTATTGGTCATCAATATGCTTGTAATGTCAGCATATTCAGATTCAGAGTTAGTGGAGGTACCGACTGAGCTTGTAGATGAGGAGGAGGAGGAAGATGGGTTGGACTCAGATGGGTTTGACTCATAGATTGTTTCTGGTTTAGAGGAGTCAGAAGATGTAGAAGATGTGTGTTGGACAGTATGATAATGATACTGATCCATTGGACCTTTGCCTTTTTTGGGAGGTTCAGGAGTGGCTTTTGGTGAGTCTTCTGGTGGTATTGAAAATGGAGAAACTTTTGATTGTGGGTCGGAGATTTTGACTTTGGATTTTGATTTTTTGGGTGAAGACGGCTTAGGTTGAGGTGTTGGTTGGCGATGTGAGAATCCAAAGAACTGATTGTAAACAAGCGGTTGAGGTCTGGATGGAGTGTAGAAAGGTGCATAGGTCTCAAACATCGAAGTAAGTACAGGCGTGGATGATGTTTGGGTAAACAATAATGGCTGAGTTTTTTCAGTATCAATCCTGGCTAACTCAGCTTTGAGTCGTCTGATCTCTGCCTCTTTTTTGTTGAATTCGGGACCCCAGATATGATTGTTTATCATTCGTCTGAGATCTGTGTCTAATTCAGATATTTTGTCCTGAAGATGTATGTATATCTGATCAAGACGGTTGCTGATTGATTATACCTTGGTTTCAGTCTAAGAGACTTGACTTGCGACTCGATCAATTTTCTTTCCGAGTTGATGGAGAGTTTGATTCTGAGCACTGGCGTTTTTGGTTTGCCAGTTAAGAACAGTTTCATACTGTTTTGGCTATGGTCTATGGGTCTGTTTGTTTTTCAAGTGGAGGAAATGAATCCTCATAAGATTGACTTTGACTTGAAAACATTAGGCATGATCAGATTGCTTGCATATGAGGTTTTGGGTCTGATGGAGGTTGTGGAGGAAAGTATTTGCAAGATGTTTTTGGATGAGAAGGTTTGTTCTTTTTCTTTTTCTTTCTTCTCAGAACTTCCAATTCGTCATCAACATCTGTGTTATCCAAGCAAGGACAATCCGGATTGCACATATGGGCTTCAGGAACATCCTATAGAAAATGACCATTGATCTTGTCAGGGTATACTGGATACCCTTCAGATGAAAAACCATGGATTTGAAGGTTCTTTTCCTGACCAGTTTGTACTGCAGTAATCATTGCAGTGTAGGAAAGCCTTGGGTTTTCTGAAACTTGATTATGGGTTTGAAAAGATAGTTTGACTTGACTATTTTGTCGTCTTTCAAACGTGGCTTCTGTTGTTTGAACTGGTTCAGAGTTTTGATGAAAATGCTCATAATTGGTTAGCCATTCAAGAGGCATAAGAGTGAGCAATTCTTGTTTCTGGATCTGTTTGGGAATCTGAATGATGGTTGGAATTGTATTAGTATCAGCAAGGATCATCAGAGCATTTGATGTGGTATGGGGTGTAGGTAGGTCGAGTACATGATTCTGTAATCGATACACTATCTGGTGATGTAGGGTTGCAATCTTGGATGTGGGTGTTTGTTCTGCTCCTTGGAGCTGGATCTGGACTTTAATGGTTGTAGGTAAGTTGGGATCCTCAAGAGAGAGGTTGAAGTTCAGGTAAAAGGTTAACAGAACACTACCAGCATGGAGGGTTGTCAGGACGGTTCCAATAACAACGTGTTGATACTGTTTGAACCTGGTATCTAAAAGAGCAATTCTTGTTGTGACTGGTAAGCCTTTTCTGCCATGGAGTGTCAGAATTAATCTAACACCACCAAGATGAAGATGTGTATACCCTTCTCGTTTCCAGTTTGCTACAAGATCTGGGGGAATCTCTAAAGTGACATATTGTTCACTTTGAGATGCTTGTAAAACATACTGATCGAGTCTAGAAGACTGGATGTATTCTTTGGGAAGTGGTCTTTTGGTGGAGATCAGGGTACGAATACTTCGGGTAAAAGAAGTTTTCTGCTTGTACAAGTTGTAGGGACTCATGACGGGAAATTGAGATTCATTGATTTGAGCAGATTCAAGGATATAGGAGTACTCAACAAGGTTTTCGATTTTAAAGGTTATGTGTTTTGAGCAAGATTTAGGAAGGGACAGAGTAGAGGAGAGAGAAATATGAGATGAGGAAGAAAAAGGAGTCAAAGATGAAGTTAAAGTTGTTTCCATGTTTGGAGATCTTCTTCTAGCAAATCAATGAGGATTATTCAGAATATCTAAGGATACCACCTCGACGTGAAGTAGTTGGCTCTGATACCATTCAGTAGTTGCCCTAAGGACATATTTTGTTCTGTTATAGAATCTCATTACAAAAGAATGAGTATTCTCTTTTACAAGCTGAACAGTTTCAATAAACCGTCCCTCAAGCATGTCTTCATTGCTTCACTTCCTACAGAACTTCAGGCTGATCTGCAAAGACAACTCGCTGCAACTAATCTCAGCATAGCTGACATCTCTCTTGGAAAGATTTTTCAAACAACAATGTTATGCCTAGACAAGATCTGTGAACAGAAAGAATTCTTCAAAGATCTCATGGCAGATAAAAAACCCTTTTCTGAAGCCTGTAAAAAACCTTATCTCCAAATAGAGTGCAAAGATGAGAAGAAATGTTTTTGTCCAACCAAGAAGAAAAAACACTTTAAAAAACACTTCCACAAAAAATCATCCTCCAAAAAGCCCTTCCGGTATTTCATGAAAAAATATGTTTCCAAATATAGAAAAAAGAAGCATAACCGTTGTTTCATTTGTAAGAAACGCGGTCACTTTGCTCGGAATTGTCCTCATAAATCTGCCAAAGTTGTTCGTCTCATACAACATCTCCAACATTCTTCCCTGTTATCTGAAAACGAAGATGTTGAATCCAACTTCTTAGAACAGTCAGAACAAAATGATCAGACTGCTTTCATCCTTGCAGAATCTTCCGATTCTGATGATATTTCAGTCATTTCTACAGTTCAAAATGTCAACCAGGTTTCAACCATTCCCAGACCTTCTCTCAAAATGTCAATCCTTCCTTCAAAGTTTCATAAACATGTTCCTGTCATCGGGTTTATCGACACTGGTGCAGATACCAATATGATTGATCCTTCTGTCATTCCCTCAGACAGTTGGGAAAACCATTCCAAACAATTCAGAGCAGTTAATGGCGAAACATTTGAAACCACTTTGATTACCAAAAAACACATTGGTATTCAGTTCTTTCCAAACTGCATTATTTGGAAAAAGATTGTAGTTTCCACTCTTCCAGACAAAGACTTACTCATAGGTTTTGACATCCTCCATTTAGTCAAAAATCTATTCATTACCAGTTTTGGACTTCGCTACAAACATATGTTCTTGCCTTATACAGATATGCTCCGTCTGTATACACTTTCTGATGTCCCAACTCCTTACAATCATATTTCACAAAAATTTCGTGAGTTCTGTCCAGAAAATCATTCTCAATTCCATCATCTTTCCCCTCTCTGGAAAAATGAACAGTTTTTCATTCATCTTCCTTTCAAACTCAATGAAGACATAAACCCTACAAAAGCCTCTCATCCGGGTATGTCTCCTTTAGACCTCTTACTTGCAAAGCAAGAATGTTCTCAATTACTTCAGCAAGGTCTGATTGAACCAACTGATTCAGATTGGGCTTGTCAAGCCTTCTATGTTGAAAAAAAAAGTCTGAATTAGTTTGTGGTAAGAAGCGGTTAGTTATTGATTACCAGCCACTCAATTATTTCCTTAAAGATGATAAGTTCCCCCTTCCAAAAATCCAGACCCTATTTGTCCATCTTCAAGGGGCACGTATCTTCTCTAAGTTCGATTTAAAAGCTAGTTTCTAGCAACTTGGTATTTCACCAGTTGACCATCCCAAAACTGCCTTCTGCATTCCTGATGCTCACTATCAATGGACTGTTATGCCCTTTGGTCTTAAAGTAGCTCCTTCATTATTTCAAAAGGCTATGACAAAAATTTTCAGTCCTATCCTCCATCATGCTTTGGTCTACATCGATGATATTTTATTATTCTCATCTGATCATGATAGCCACCAGAAACTCCTTTTGGATTTCTTTCATATTGTGCAAGAACACGGTATCATCCTTTCTGAAAAGAAAAGTAGCATAGCAAAGGAATCAATTGACTTTCTTGGCATGGTGATCACAAATGACCATTATCAACTTGGTCCACACATTGCAACTGAATTATTAAAGTTCCCGAACACACATCTCAATAAAAAGCAGATACAACAATTCCTTGGGATTGTTAACTATGTCCGTGATTTTATCCCTAAAGTTGTAGTCCACACAAGCCAGCTGTCACGCATGCTAAAAAAATAGTGCCCTCCATGGGGACCAGCAAAGACAGAAGCTGTCAAACAACTAAAGGTGATCGCCCAGTCACCTCCTCCTATCAGAATTCCTACAGCTGGACCACGCATTCTGCAAACAGATGCCAGTGATGATTATTGGAGTGCCATTCTCCTCGAAAGAATAGATGGTTTGGACCACTTCTGTGCCCATGCAAGTGGACAATTCAAAGACTTTGAAAAGAACTACCATGTGATCTACAAAGAGATTTTGGCGGTAAAGTACGGAATAAAAAAGTTTGAATTTCATCTAATCAGCCACAAATTCCTTATCAACATGGACAATTCCTCTTTTCCTAGAATCTTTGATTTCAAGAACAAGTTGCTTCCTGACAAGCAGTTACTCAACCTCAAAACTTAGTTCTCCAAATATGACTTTACTGTCCAGCACATCAAAGGTAAACAGAACCTCATCCCAGACTTCCTTACACGCCCGGCTATAAATAAACCCTCACTCCTCTCTTCAACTCATATCATCCCAGTTATAGCCATGAATCAACAACTTCCTTTCAAAGCCCTCAACCAAAGATCTTTTCCCATGAACATTCCTTTTTCTTCAACCTACCAGATACAAGACTTTGCTAAGAAATTCCTTTACAGGTATTTCTTCAATGTTCACAGTAAGACTCCTGATCGTCTTCCTACACTCTGTATGGAAAACTTGTTTCTTACAGGTCTCACCCTGTCTCACCTCTCCATCTTAGAAGATGAGTTATGGTATATGTGGTGTCTCACTACCTTGTATGCTACAAAACTGGTCTTCACTGTTCTACCAGTCCTCCACATCACCACTCCTGAATTTTCCTCTGACCTTCTATGGACACTCCTAGAATAGTATTCACCCCTCACATGGTGGCGTAACACAGCTCCAGAATCTGTGTACTTTTCACGGATTAAATAGGATGCCAGAACACAAGGCAAACATGTTCACCATAGTTTTCACTGTTCACAGGCCATATTTCCAACACCTAGAAACCAAAGACTTCTGGACTCAAGACATGGCTTATGAATGGAAAACTTATCCTCATCCTTATCCTCTCATCCACGATACATCCGTCACATCTGTTCTTCGACCTTATCTCATGGAACTCAACAATGTTCAGCCACCTGCCACAAATATCCACCACATCTCTGTCGAACCGTCACACAGCTTAGAAATAGTCTCAAAGACACAGACCTGTACTCCATGTTCGAGTTCAAGTCCTCATGCCATTCTTGTCATGGAACAACGTCCTGCTTACACTAATGTCTTATTCCAAGACGCTCAGGATCCTTGGGAAGATTTTCAGTCTCTTCTCCCTACTGAAAATACCCCGTACATCGTCACCAATCCAGACTCTCCTGCTTCTTCCACACCAAAAATGACTGATGCAGATGAAGAAAAATATCTGCAAGCTGAAGCATCCCTTGATCAGAGACAGATTCGTCGTGCCAAGCACCAATATGAGAAAGAAATTGGTGATATGTCTCCATCACGCTACCCATCCACTCCATGACTGCCGACACACATGGGAATCTTTAGCTTTTGCTTTATTAAAGTTTGCTTTAATAATTAGACGAGGGTCCTGTCTTGTCTAAAGTTTGCTTTTCTTTTTCAGTTTGGCGTGGTGTGCTTTCCTGCTTTATTGCTTTTATAATTATGTTTCTCCTTTTGTAAAAGAGAAGGGTCACACCTTATCTCTTTACTTCTCGAGATCTCTATATAAGGATTTCTCTTCCCCTTTGTGAATCAGGAGTTAATCAGAAATAAAATTTCAGTTTTCTTAAATCATGTTTCTCTAAACTCTTCTCTCTTCTAGGAGTCAAAATGTCAATCATTCCTTCAAAGTTTCATAAACATGTTCCTGTCATCGGGTTTATCGACACTGGTGCAGATACCAGTATGATTGATCCTTCTGTCCTTTCCTCAGACAGTTGGGAAAACCATTCCAAATAATTCAGAGCAGTTAATGGCGAAACATTTGAACAATATGATAATCATACTGATCCATTGGACCTTTGTCTTTTTTGGGAGGTTCAGGAGTGGCTTTTGGTGAGTCTTCTGGTGGTATTGAAGATGGAGAAACTTTTGACTGTGGGTCGGAGATTTTGACTTTGGATTTTGATTTTTTGGGTGAAGACGGCTTAGGTTGAGGTGTTGGTTGGAGATGTGAGAATCCAAAGAACTGATTGTAAACAGGCGTTTGAGGTCTGGATGGAGTGTAGAAAAGTGCATAGGTGTCAAACATCGGAGTAGGTACGGGCGTGGTTGATGTTTGGGTAAACAATGATGGCCGAGTTTTTTCAGTATCAATCCTGGCTAACTCAGCTAATAATCCTCATTGATTTCCTAGAAGAAGATCTCCAAACATGGAAACAACTTCAACTTCATCTTCGACTCCTTCCGTGCCCCTTGAAGATGGACAAATAGGGTCTGGATTTTTGGATAACCATTTTTCTAAAACCTTTGTCGCCATGTCAGAGATACACCAGTGTAGCAAAATCAATCATTTGCCTCCACGCCAGATAAAGCTTGTTGAAGAAACAATATTTTTAAAATGCATTTGTCAATTGCTATAGTCACAAGAGTTGCATTTTGAACAATATTAGAACTTAGTTATGGACATTAGTAAGGAACAACCAAAATCCAAGGTAATTAATTCATTAAAGTAATTTTTTAATTACTTCAATGATTAGATAATTTTGGGTTTAAGCTAGTTTCATTGCTTAAAAAAAAGTATAAAATAATGCTTGTTCATGGATTGATCTGTGACTAGAACTTTATTAGATTTTATTTATTTTTTCCACTAGCTTGTGTTTCAAATACAATCGACCTTATGATTAACAGACTCCCTGATAGGTTTTGATATGATGATGAGTGTTGGCTACTTTCGCTATTTAATACATTTGATTACATAAAATTTTCAATTTTTTGAAAAAGTGTTAGCTATAGTAATTGTAATATGTTCAACTATGCCCCTAAAATCTTTTTTTTTAGATCAATCCTCACCAAAGTGAGGAGATTATATTAAAATAAAACATAAATGTACCAAACAAATCAGCCAAAATTAAAAAAACAATAGCTAGCTGAACCGATAGCTAGGCAGCTTAAAAACATCCTTTTGCAAAAGAGAAGCAACCTCAGAGGGTGCAGTGTCCCATCAAGTGAAAGAATCCACTGTAGCACCTAAGTTGGCCAATCTATTAGCTAACCCATTACCCTCCCTAAAGATATGCAAAACGCGAACTGTCATGGAATCCATAAGAGCAATACAATTATTCCAACGATGAATAAGAAACCACAGGGGCGGAAGACGCTTGTTATAAAAATGAAACACAATTAAGGTGGAATCACATTCGATCCAAACATAGACCAACCTCAAACAAAAGCATGCTCAATAGCCAAGATAATAGCTCAACAACAAAAACCGTCTCAACTTGTACAGAACAAGAAAAACCACCCAAAACTTTTCCTTCAAAATTCTTGAACATAGCTCCACAAGCGAAAACATGCAAAGAACCTTTCAGCATGCCGTCGGTATTAACTTTTATCCAATATCGAGGCGGGGGAATCCAACTCACAATTTGAACACAAAGAACTCGACAATACTTAATACCAACACCCAAATCTACAAGAGTATTTTTTTTACTCCCAAAGCGAGCATAACGAGGACAAAATTTGGCAATCCTAACCAAATAAGCCTTGCAAGCAGCAATAATTCTTATAGTTGGATCATTTTTCCCATCAAAGCAAGTTCTATTCCTATTGAACCAAATTTGACCAAGAATATACATAAACATAGCCACCTGCAAGTTATAAAATTGAGAAGATATATTCTGTGAAAAAATAAACTTGAAATACTCCATGGTTGAGCCCAATTGAGGGAATGCCACTTTGAAAGTATAAGCCAACCAATTCCATATCTTCCATGCATAAGAGCATTGAAAGAAGACATAAAGAACATCCTCTTCGTAGCAATAAACATCACATAAAACACAACAAGAAACCATAAAAATACCACACTTCTTAAGGCAATTATCAGTAGGAACTTTGTTTTTATAGATGCACCAAGCAAGAGTCGAGTGCTTGGGTTGAATATGTGGTCCCCATGGCCTTTTCTAAGGGACATATGATGCATGCTTATGACAAAAATAATCATAAGCTGAAGAAACAGAGAACGTACCATCAAGCATAGCCTCCCAAATAAGCTTATCTTTACAATCATCCATAGGCAGCACAATCTGTTTAATTTGCAAAACAACACCAGGCATAATATGATGAAAACAAGATGAGATCTTCCAAGCATTTTTTTATATAAGACAAGTAACCTTCGAATCCAAGCTATCAGCTAGCTCATGAGACTTTGAAAAAATAGGGACATTCAACCATCTATCCTGCCAGAAATTAATCTTAACACCATCGCCGACTACCTAACGAGAGTAGAGAGAAATAATATGAAGCACATGTGTAACCCCACTCCAAATGGAAGGCAATTTGTAATTAGTATCATGACTCAAGCGTGAAATACGGTAATGAGTCGGAATAAACTGAAAACACATAGCATCAGAGGTAAGGCAATTCTAAGCAAGCTAAGAAAGGCAAGCCAAATTGAGAAAACCAAATTCTTGAATACCCAGCCCGCCTTCAGCAATGGGAACACACCTGATCCCAATCAACGGTCACAGCCTTCCTAGTAGAAACATCACCACTCCATAAAAATTTACAAGCACAAGAATTGAGTTGACGAATTAGTGATCGAGGCCAAAGATATATCATAAAACTATGCAATAGAAGGCTTTGAAGAACAATCTTAATCAAAAGAAGGCGACTTACCATAGATAATAATTTTCCTTTCCAACTCATTAGCCTCGCCTCGGCCCTATCAACAAGAGATTAAAGATGGGTTTTTCTAGTAATCCTATGAAAAATCAGAACCCCTAAATAAACGAAAAGGAGTCGACCTTCTTAAAACCAAGGTTCAAGAGAATAACATCCTTGATGCTAATAGCTGGACCCCCTAAGAAGCATAAACTCTTGTCTCCATTAACCATTTGGCTAGAGCCAACACCATATCTCTCAAACAAAGATATAATAACCATGACAATATTAGAATCCCCTCTGTAAAAATTGAAAACATCATTTGCATAAAGAATATGGGTAATAGCGTCACAATTCATTGGAGTAGCAATAGGCTTGGCCACCCTAACAACAAAAACATAACTAATTTCTAAACTCAAAACTTTCTGATTTAGATAAAAAAGCAAAGATGAGAGCAGATCTCCTTGACGAACCCCTCTCCCACAAGAGAAAAAACCAAAAACTGAACCATTGATCGAAACTAAAAGTTTCACTGCGTGAAGAATGGTATCAATCCAACCAACAAAAAAATTATCAAAGTAAAAAACGATTAAGCACGGTTAAAAGAAAATTCCAATTCAAAAGTATCAAAGGCCTTATGAATATCAATCTTGAGACCCAAACTACCACTAGAAACTTTTTGATTCAACAGGTTAATCCCTTCTGAGATCATGAGAATACAATCATGAATATGATTCCCTTTAATAAAAGCCATTTGTTGCAGACAAATAATTCCAGGCAAAATCAAACTCAATCTATCAACAAGAATATTTGGAATAATTTTAAAGAGAAAATTGGCCATGGCAATCGAATGAAACTGGCTAATCTCAAGAGCCCCTTTCATTTTGGGAATTAAGGCAATGAAATTTGAATTAAAATTAGCCATAAGCCAATTACGCCGAGAAAGAACATAGATACAAGAAATAAGCTCCATGCCAATTACGCCGAGAAAGAACATAGATCCAAAAATTTCTGAAATGAAATGCCCAAGAAACCATCCGGACTTGGAGCACTAGACTGATTTAAAGAGAAAACAACAGCCTTAATTTCTGAAGCATCTGGAACTGCAGTAAGCGTTAAATTGTCTTATGCTATTATTAAACTAGGCACCACATCACAATAGACATGTCATTAGAGGTAGAAGAGGTAGAATAAAAAATCCTTATAAAATTGAACAATATGAACAAAAGTACGCTCCATATCATCCACAACATGATCACCAATAAAAAATTTACGAATGGAACTCTTTGACGCCTTGTAACTCACATACTGGTGGAAAGATTTAGAATTTCGATCCCATCGGCCAACCAATGCAAGTTGGCTTTCAATTTCAAAAATTCATATTGCACTTCAATTACCTTCTCAAGGTTATTCGAAGCTTCAACTTCCATTTGGAAACTATCCATAGTCATCCCATTAACTTATATACTAGTACAACCTCTAGAGAATTCTGAGCCTGCTCTACCTTATCGTTCACATTTCTAAAAACTTCTTTATTCCACTCTCGAAGAAGAATCTTCAAAGCTTTAAGCTTTCTTGTCATAACAACCATAACACAACCCGTGAAATTAAACCCCTTCCAGCAAGTCACTAGAAAATCAAAAAAATCATCATCTAAAAACCACATTGGCTAAAAATGGAAAGGCTTAGGATTCGAAGCAATGGAAGAGTTACAATAGGAATAACTCTATAACTTTTGTTATCCCAAACATCCAGCACAACTAAATTACACAACACTTATCCAACCTACGCTCCACCAAACCCCGACTATGCCAACCACTGCGAAGGCAAATGAAATAACTAGCAGGCATCAATCATATTTTAAAAATCCATGCACGACCCACGAAGAGGAACACACCCTCTGTTTTGTTCATGAGCACCCAAGATGGCATTAAAATCACCCTTAAGAAACCATGTGATATTAACACTAGAACCAATATCTCTAATATCATTCCACAAATTCTATCTACGAATATAATAAGAAGCAGCATAACCAAAAGTGAAACAGCAGAAAAAGCCATTAACACTACATCAAATAGACACTTGTTAGGTAGAACAAGAAATAATAGATAAATCTTCCACATAATCCCTAGCAAAAACCCATAAATTTGAAATAAAAGACCATGGAATCAACTACAAACATGATTTAAATGCAATCTATGCCAGAGACTATTAGGAATATTTCTAAAATCCGTCATAGGTTCAAAAATAGTAACCAAATCATGAGGATGAGTTCTACATAACATAGCTAAATTATGTTGAGATACAGAGTTAGATACACCTTAAATATTCCAACAAAAAGGCTTAATCATGGATTGTAAGGTTGCCACAACCTCGAGTGAGGACAGGGTCCTTCTGCAAAATCATCTTCTTTTCACTCTTTCTAAGTCTCCTTTGATGACACTTTGTAATCACAGGACGGAATTCTAGCTCATTGCTAGAACCGTCATTTGAAAATCCTTCCCTAAAATTAACTGAAGTATCACAATGAGATGCTTAATAATTAGCAATCAGAGCAAGTTCATGGTGCAATGGATAAGATTTTTGAGCTTCATCAATAAGTTGCTTAGGAGACTCATCTATATAGTGAACCACATAATTCAAATTATTTCTGGAACCCAACTTATTGTTCTCAGTAACATTCAAAGCTTTATTGTCAAAGATATTCTCTAGTTATCAGAAAACTTCCCATCTATGTTATCTCAACTAACGACATTAGTAACCAAATCCTCATTATTAGCATTATCAACGCCCAAACTCTCAGTATTTACATTATCGCCCATGCCCACTCCCATCTGTGCATCCTTAATTGAATCTTTAATAGGTGTTTCCAAGTCACCATTCAAACCATCAGAGTCAGAGTGAAAAGAGCTCATATGAACATCAATCCTCACATTATTAGGTAACTAAGGTTTAGAATGTTCAATAAGATTATCAACGATCTTGGTATCTTTATTAACAGGAGGCTCTGATCGTAACCTTCTGAAACTCTCATCGTTACTTTTTTATCGCTGGCATTGAGTACGATCATGTCCAATATTCCCACAAACTATACACTTTAGAGGTAGATTCTCATACATCACTTTGACTAGAATACAATCATCAGGTAATTCAACCATAACTGAATTTGGGAGAGGAAGGTCAACATCAACAAGGATGCGAACATAATATCCATATGTTCTTTCTTTGGTAGTCTTATTAATTTACAAAGGCAAACAAATTCCTCTAGTGTTGTGCAAATTTTGTTAAACTCACAAGTGCACGGATCTATTGTAGAATAGATCAATGATGATGAGTGTCGATCCTACGAGAATGTGGATTTTAATTGCGTGTCGAGTTAATTTTCTAAGTGGGTGGTTGGATTTACAGTGGAAGAAATTTAAATTATCCTAAAATTTAAATGAAAATGACGGGAATCAATTAAAGTGACAACATTAAAATGAAGCGCTTGGGTCTCTAGATCCACACTCAACATGCACCATGAACTTAATATTCCTTATTAGTGCCAATTAAATCATGAGGGGGGTTTCCACTCATCATGAACCACACTCTGATCAATATGGTGCTAAGGGCTTATCGTGCTAAATAGTAATAACCTTGCACTAGGGAGTCGGTTATACCAGTACGGTATCTAGACAAGATTATTACTATTTGTGGATGAAAAGTCAAAACATCTACATAAATCAGAGGGTAAGAGAAAGTAAACTTACCAAATAAATCCCATGGAACATGTTGAGACTTTACCTTCAACCTAGGCTTGAAAGAAAATTAACTACTCATAATTGAACTAGGGGTAAAATGGAAATTTATTAAAATACGTAGAAAATACAAGATGAAGAAGGAATTACAAAAATTAGAGCTAAAAAATGAATTCAGGGGTGTCAAATTAGGGGGGGAGCCCTCTATTTATAGATACACTGAGTAAATCATGGCCATTAGATTAAAATGATTTCAACGCTCAGGATTGTGCCACGTGGCAAGTTCTGATTAGATAGAACACATCATCAGGGCTGTTATTTTGTGTATATGCATGTATCGTACTCACATTTTTCGATCCACTAATATACTGCCACGTCACCGGTCAACTCCACATAATCATTTTAGTCCAATAAGATCGTGACACATCATTGGTCAAGCCATGTCATTAGTCAACGCCACATAAGCAGTCAATGCCACATCATTCATCCAATTGAATGTTGATATGTCATCGGTCAATGCCACGTCAGCGGTCAATGCCATGTCATCGTACCATATATCTGAATAGTGTCGTGAACAATATTATGAACAGTAGCGTATATGCGAACAGTACCATTTATCTTTTTATGCTTCTCCTAAGGTTTTCGACTGTCCTGAGTTCAAAATTGTTGTCCGTTTTGCTATCTGATCTCTTGTTCATTATGAAATGACCATGATGCCCCCAAAATATATAAAATACATAATTATAATAAAACACACATAATTAAATTACAAAAGGACTTAAATACATAAAAGTAGGGATGTTAGTGAGACTTATAGTGTAAAATGACGATTTTCTCCTTTATAAATATACACTTTCTAACATTCAACACACCCCCAACCAACTTATTACTAGTCCGTACCAAATAAAGCGAAGACAAAATTCAAACCCAAAATGATTTTTTTTTTTAAACAATCGTGTTTATTCAATCAAACTAATGATAGTAATCAAATAAAAGTATAAGCATTATCTCCAGCCTAAAGAAATATCATCCCCACATCAACCATCCACATGAATCAGTCCAGTAGACTTTGTCACAACTACTGTAATCAAGCCACTTTCAAGAATGACATGTCAAACCCCAAAATCACACCGGTAGTAGTGACACTCTCACAAAGAAATTAAACCCAATAAAGATAGTCACTCCAATGAATGGTAAATTGAGAGAAAAATAATGAGGAAGTAATATCACACTCTCACCGAGATGAAAGAAATATGCCCACAGCTTAGAAATAACACGATTTTAAGTCAAACAAAATGCTAGTCTAACCAATGTTTATATATATATATATATATATATTTGCATCACTACATCTTTTTAGCCCATATAATTAGCTTCTACTTCAGACTATAGTTTCTTAAAATCAAGAAGGACTTTTATGAGGACGTAACGTAGGCCAGGGACATGGCTAACAAAGGAAGGGAAATAGGAGAAAAAAAATATATGTTTGAGAAAAAGTAGAAATCTTTTGGAGATTACAAGGTACATTTCACTTATTTTTTTCTTTTTTTGAACTATATATATTTTTTAAAAAAATTTTTTTTAGCACAACTTTACTGAATAAAATAATTATTTACATTTTTCTCAAACATGAATAGGTGATGGAATTTGTAAGACATCGGGTAATATTCCAAATCCGAGTGGGTCAAGATGATAGGTTGACAAAGAAAATATATATTTTTTTAGGGGTAAAATGCTCAAAAGGGTTAACTATGAATATTTCATAAAAGGAATGGCTAGAAAGGCTCAAACGGGTCGAAGATGGCCTTTCCATCGTCTTTTAGGGCTCTAAATAATCTTCCATATCTACAAGTTTTCCCTTCAGATGTAGCAACACACATTTTTTTTTAGAGGGTTGACTCAAAAGAAATCTAGAGATCATGTGTAAAATAATAAACTACTAAGCTGTATGAAGAATGGGCAAAAAGAGTTACTCTCCAAGAAAAATGACAGGCTCAAAAACTCACTTGAAATTTATTAAGACATGTGCATTCCTTCAAGCAACTCATATTTGTCTTCGACATCAACATGTAGAGTAGTAAACATGGTGTAACATAGCTCAAAGCCAAAGATAATACAAATACTAAATTTGAAAGTCATCATGTCATCCAATGTTGGCACAAAATAATTTTTTTTCTTTTTAAATGACATTCTACCCCCAAACCTATTTTAAACATGAAAAATATACATGCAGAAAGGTGAAAATAATGTAGAAAAATTAATTAGTAAAAGAATAAATTAGAAAGATCACACTTGAAATGACTGTTGAAACTTAATAATAAGGTAATAAAGAAAAAGAAAATGTTTGGAAATTTTATTTTGTTTTTTTTCAAACTAAGAAGATGTGTTTTTAGAGTCACAACACTTTATATTCAGCCATCTTCAACTCAAAAATTTGAAAGTGTATATTTATAAAGGAGAAATTAGAAAGAAGAAGTTAGAAAAAAATAATTGTCAAAGCTTAATAAAGAAAAAGAAAATGTCTGGATTTTTTTTTACTTCCAAACTAAAAAGATGCATTTCTAGAGTCACTACACTCCATATTTAGCCATCTTCGACTCAAAAAGTTAGCCACGGTTAGTCTCTACAACAAAAAAATCAGTAAAAACTTAACCAAGATTGAGACATTCTACAATTGTCAACTATTTCCTCCCCCCAACCAGAACGAAACATTGTCCTCAATGTTTTAACGGAAAGAAGTAGAGTTTAGAAGATATCATCTGGGTGTTGCAACACAGAAGAAAATATTTATAAGCAGAGAGTTAAATCTAATTTGCTCTTTTTACTGCGGCTATTGTTACCATAATTATTTGGACACTCCAACACAAAGGTCCTGGGATCTGGTTCTAGTCTATAAGCTTGTAATATATCATGTAGTTCATTAGCAGTATGAGCACAAATGTAAACTTTTTTCGCTATGGAAGGAATGAAATAACTTTTTATTGCATGGTCAAGAAATGCGATAAAGCCATCATAAAAGTTATTAACATTCAACAAACGATGGGTTTCTGGTGAATGTTCAGATGGGCTCAAGATACTAATGTGATAAGTGCCTCTAGAGTTGCAAGATCTCCCAGTAGGAAAATAAAAGCATTAGTATGATTTGGCATTTCAGTTATTCTCTCTTGCATACCTGAGACGACTAATTTTTCTTCAGTTGGTGAATCAGACAAATAGCCCAAAGGTTTTAGGGTTCTTGGGATGATGCCTAACACTTGGCTCCCTCTGATATAAGCAGCTTCGGAGACCAGTTTTGATAACCCTCGGTCACCACCAAGTGTAATTTTCTTGCTGCTATACTTTGACCAAGATCTATGGCTGCCTCAACGAAATCTTTATATTTGCCATAATTAAACCCAGAGAGCACACAAATGTTCTTAAATTGTTTATTGGGAGTAGCTGCCATTGGGATACTTCTCAAAAATAATTTGTGAGTACTTTAAAAAAATCATATTTAAAGAACACTTCTATAACAAATACTTTTCAGAGACTGTTTGCTCAGCCAAAAGAAGAGGATTTGTTTATTTACAATAGGGAAAGATGTCTGTACTAGAGTACATCTGAAAATTTGATGAGCTCTCTCGGTATGCCCCACATATGGTTGCAACGAAAGACTTGAAAAAAGACCACTTTATGCAAGGATTGAGCAAAGATCTCACAAAAGACTTAAAGGTGGCTGGAGTTCGTGATGCTTCCTTCAACGAACTCATCGATCGAGCCTTGGTAATTGAGCAAGCAGATGAAGAAAAGAAAGAAGAAAAATGAAGAAACAAATGAAGTGTGGACTAGGGGAACTTTGTAGAAAGACAACGCTTAAATAATAGTAAGAGAGAGGGAACGCCAGTGGTCCAAGATAAGAGTAAAAGCAAACGCCCAAAGAATCATCAGAAGGAAGTCCCACAAAAGCCAAAGTGCAATCAATGCAATAGAACACACCCTAGGGAATGTCAAGCAAATACCAGAACATGTTTCACATGTAGAAAAAAAGGACACTTCATCAGGGACTACCCAGAAAATGGTATGCAACAAGAAAAGGCTAATGCTCGAATATTCACACTCACCAAGCCAGATGCAGAAGGAAACCCCTCAGTAATATCAGGTGAACTATCTATCTCCAAAACTCCTGCATATGTGCTAATAGACTCAGGAGCTACACATTTGTTTGCCTCACAAGCATTCATTAGGAAAATCAAAAATGATCCTGACATAACTTTTAGTGTCATGGTACCATCGGGTGAAATATTAAACTCGAGACAATTAGTTAAGGCATGTGAGATTAGCATTAGTGATAATACACTATGTGTTAACCTAATAATCCTCGAGATGCATGACTATAACGTAATTCTTGGCATGGATTAGCTATTGAAGCATTGTGCCAAGATAGATTGTAAGAAAAATGAGGTAACTTTTCGACCACCACAAAAGGAATCATTTACATTTAAAGGAGAATGCAAAGAGAACAGAATGTCTATCATCTCTACCTTAAAAGCAGCCAGACTATTAAATAGAGAATGTGAAGGGTACTTGGCAAGTGTGGTCATCGAAACAGAAGAGCAAAGACCAAAGTTGGAAGATATTCCAGTGGTGAACGAATTTCATGAGGTATTTCCTAAAGAACTTCCAAGATTGCCACCAGATTGGGAAATTGAATTCAAAATCAATTTGTTACTAAGAACTACTCCAATTTCAAAGGCGCCCTATATGATGGCCCCATCAGAATTAAAGGAGTTAAAGAGTCAATTGCAGGAATTACTAGACAAAGGCTACATACACCCAAGTCATCACCATGGGGCGCACTAGTACTATTTGTGAAAAAGAAAGATGGAACAATGCGATTGTGCATTGACTATCAAGAACAAATACCCACTTTCGCGCATCGATGACTTGTTTGATCAGCTGCAAGGAGCATCAATATTTTCAAAGATTGATCTACGATTAGGATATCACCAGTTGAGAATTAGGGAAGAAGATTCCTAAAACAACATTCAGAACATGTTATGGACACTATGAGTTTGTTGTCATGCCATTTGGTCTAACTAATGCCCCAACAGTCTTCATGGACCTCATGAGCAGAGTATTTAAAAACTACCTAGACAAATTCATAGTGGTGTTCGTTGACGACATTCTGATCTACTTACAAACAAAGGAAGAGTATGCTTAGCATCTACGGATCACTCTTCAGCCCTTGAAGGAGAAGCAACTTTATGCAAAACTCAAGAAATGTGATTTTGGCTTGAGAAAGTTACATTCTCGGGACACGTCGTATCTAAAGATGGGATCTTAGTGGACCCCTCAAAGGTGGAAGCTGTAAGCCAATGTTCCAGATTGACTAATGCCAAAGAAGTCATAAGCTTCTTGGGTTTGGCTGGATACTACTAACGATTTGTGGAAAGTTTCTTGAAGATCGCGATGCCATTGACCTAGTTGATAAAGAAAAATGCCAAGTTTGTATGGACGCCAGTATGCGAGAAAAGCTTTGAAGAACCAAAACGACAGCTGGTCACTGCTCCAATCTTAACCATTCCTAAAAACTTTGAGGAATATGTCATCTATAGTGATGCCTCCAAAAGTGCCATAGGATGTGTTCTCATGCAAAATGGAAAAGTCATTGCAAACGCTTCTAGACAATTAAAGGAGTACGAGAAAAATTTTCCAACGCATGATTTGGAGTTAGCAGCGGTGGTGCACGCATTAAAAATATGGTGTCACTAATTAATGGGGATGTATTGTAAGATTTACACTGATCACAAGAGCATCAAATATGTCTTTACACAAAATGAGTTGAATATGCGACAACAACGTTGGCTAGAGCTTGTCAAGGACTACGATGGCGAAATAAATTATCATCCTGGAAAAGCAAATGTGGTAGCAGATGCATTAAGTAGAAAGTCAAGCCTATCAGCTTTAAGGATTCTACCTAATCCATTACAAAATGACATATGCAAGACAGAGATCGAGCTAGTAACAGAAAAATTAACCAACATGATGCTTCGCTCAACTTTATTAGAAAAGATTAAGGAGGGCCAGGAAAGCGATTCTTACTTGAAGAACTTGAAGATAGAAGGAAACTCAAAGGAGACATCGTTTAAGAAGTCAGAGAAGGGAATCATTTTGTTCAAGGACAGGATATGTGTACCAGAGAATGAAGATGTAAAGAAAAAAATTCTACTTAAAGCTCACACAACCCCATATTCACTGCATCCTGGCACAATAAAGATGTACAAAGACTTAAAGAAGCAATATTGGTAGCCTGGAATGAAGAAGGATATAGTTGAGCTCATGGCAAAATGTCTCACTTGTCAACAAATTAAAGCAGAGCACCAGAGACCAGCAGGACTTTTGGAATCCAATCAAGTTCCTCAATGGAAATGGGAAGAAATCATAATGGACTTCGTCATTGGTTTTCCAAGGACTGCAAAAATGCATGATGCTATTTGGTTGATCGTCGATCGACTCACAAAGTCTGGTCACTTCTTGTAGAAATATACATAAAGGAGATAGTAAGACTACATGGTGTACCCATTTTTATTATTTCTGATTGAGATACAAGGTTCACCTTTACATTTTAGGAAAAGTTAGATAAGGCTATGAGGACAAGATTGAAGTTTAGTACAACATTTTACCCTCAAACAGACACCCAATTAAAAAGAACAATTCATACGCTCGAAGATATATTGCGAGGATGTTCTATTGACTTTCAAGGATCATGGAGCAAGTATTTACCATTGGTTGAATTTGCCTACAATAATAGCTACCAAGCAACAATCGGCATGGCAACATATGAAGCTCTATATGGTAGAAAATGCAGATCGTCTATTCATTCCGATGAGATGGGCGAGCAAAGGCATCTTGGACCCGACTTAATTACTGCCTCATCTGAAGCAATCGAGAAAATACGTCAAAGAATGCAGGCAGCTCATGTTAACATAAATTATTCCTTATTGATTTTGATGATAACAAACATGATTAAGATTGATTAAATCGTTTTAAACGCTCAACATAATTTTCATCTATTTTGACAAGTTTCATAAAGTATTTTTATAAAGATTTGGAGACAAAACAGTCATCTTGCAAAATAGTTCACTGCAGCAGTTTTAGTGGAAAACGGCGATCCGACATTTGTAATAAACGGCTCGCCGATTTCAAGCAGAAATAGAGATTAGCCTCTGGACGTAAACGGCACACCGACATGTTTGATAAACGGCTCACCGATATCATCCAGTAGCCTCTGGACAAAAACGGTGATCCGACAATTGTGATAAACGGCTCGCCGATATTAACCAGAAGTGAAGTGTAGCCTCTGGACACAAACGGCGATCCGACATCTAGATAACGGCGATCCGACAATTTGAAAAATCAGCTCAACGGTCATATTGACCAGTCAAACGGCGATCCGATATATAGTTAACGGCGATCCGACAGTGTGCAGAAAGTCAATAACGGCTAGTTTTCAGCTCCAACTTATAAATAAGCTCAATCCAATTCAAACAAGAAGGTTTTTCCAACGATCATCATTGAGCAAAATATTGAGAATACAACTTTCATTGAGCTTTAAATCCTTGTATTAATCTCATTCATTCACACATTGAGCTTTCATTTGTGATCAAACACATTGTGTGAGAGAGATTCATTTGTAATCTTTTTTGTAAAATCAAGTTAAAAGATTGTAAGTGTTGGGATACACTTGGGTTAAGAGATTGGGGATAATCTCTTGTTGTAAAGGTCCATTGACACCTTGGAAGTCAATTGTAAGCGTTTGAAGCCTTGGGAGGCTAGCTTAGTGAAATCCTCAAGCCCGGTGAGCTTGGAGGCGTGGACGTAGGCGGGGATTGCCGAATCACGTAAAAATCATTGTGTTTGTTTTCTCTTCCCTTACTCTTTTAATATTGTGCATGATTGAATTTATTGTTTTCAATTTGATTAAGGCAATAGATTAAATTGTTGTGTGGTTTGCTTAGCTTAATTTTTAAAATCCCAATTCACCCCCCTCTTGGGTTGCCTAGTTAGTATTTCAGCTCAAAGTCGACAAAAAAGGTATGTGGACATGAGGCGAAGGCCTTTGGAATTTCAAGTTGGTGACAAAATATTTGTAAAAGTTGCCCCAATAAAGGGATCAATGAGATTTAGGAAAAAGGAAAAATTAAGTCCGAGGTTTATTAGGCCATTTGAAATACTGAAACGTGTTGGGAGTGTTTCCTACCGACCATCGTTATCAAGAATACATAATGTCTTTCATGTCTCCATGTTAAAGAAATATGTTCCAACCTCCTCCCATGTGCTAGATTACAAGCCTTTTCAATTAGAAGAAGACTTAACTTATGAAGAACGTCCAATTCAATTTTTTTATAGAAAGATAAAGGAGTTAAGGAATAAGAAGATCCATTTAGTTAAAGTACTAGGGCGAAATAGCTCAGTGGAGGAGGCAACATGGGAACGAGAGGAAGAGATTAAGAATAAGCATCCTAAGCTATTCAGTATGTAAATTTCGAGGATGAAATTTTTAAAGCGGGGAGGAAATTGTGAGGTACAATTTTCTCACTTAAATATAATAGAATTTATTTTAAGTTAACAACCCCCTTCAGTATTAAAATAATAATAATATAAAATATTTAATTCTTAGTAATGATGACATAAGTAATGACATAAGTGATGCTGTAAGAGAAGTTTGTAGAGATAGTTAAGAATTCTAGAATTTAGTAAGGTATTTATGAAGGATAATCTCAACCATTGATCAAGAGTTATGGTGGCAAAATCCTAGCCATCCATTAGCCTTAAGAAATCCCATAAATACCCCCTACCCCCTTTGATTTTCGATGCAACCTGGAAATTTCATTCTCTTCTATTCTAAGTCATAATAATAAGAGTAGAGAAATCTGTATTTAGAAAGGTCTAGAGAAGTCAAGGTCAAGAGGTAAATAACACTTCAACTGCAATGTAGGGACAAAATTCTTTTCATTTTTAATGTCAGTTTTAACAATTCCTTTATCTAGTGATGACTACTATGATGTGAAATTTTATATGATCGGCTATGCCGCCTAATCTATGATAAACAATTATGTTATGGTCGGCTATGGCGCCTAATCTATGATACTTAATTATGTTATGGTCGACTCTGCCGCCTATACTATGATTCCATATTATTTAATTCCTGTATGGACAACACTGCTGCCTATATTAAAAATTTTTGTCCTTAAATAATGTTGTGTGTTAATTTTGTTATGCATCTAAGAATTTCAAATGTTATGACATAAGTTGCATTGGATGCATTTATTTCATGGTCACTTTATGAAGAAGACATTTCAAAAAATGAATTTATAAAAAATGGGTGGTTGTACTACTAGGTGGCAAAGTTTCCAAGGAGGGCAAGCCCTCCATGCTAAGTAAAAAGAAATCTTTTGGGGACGGCGATACATAATTCCTAAAAGATCAACTAATCAGGCCTAAGGGCATATTGTTTAAAGAGTAAAAGTGTTAGCCTTGTAGTACAACATACCTAGGGCCCTAACGAAGTTGTTTTGTATTTTCTAAGTTCTTTTAAAAGACTTGATATGATCATCCATATGCATAATAATTTATACATGCATCAAAGCGTTATTTTACTAGGCATTAGCTCATAAAGTCCTTACATTACAGGTAATGATGAGTAGAGCAAGCTGGTGCCAAGTCTTAATCAAGGTAAAGCGCATATGGGCATATTGAACTTTGGGTTTTTATGATGGGCTCAGTTATGTTTCAAAAATAAATAACTTAGCTTTAGTAATAATAAAAATTTTGAATAATATACTAAGGAATTTCTGTATGCCTCCCACCTTTTTGTAAAGAAGTTTTGCTGTGCAAAACGTTTTAGAATTTGTAAAAGCAACAATGTTGTTTTTTTTAAATATGTCCAAAATAAATAATCTTTTTTTTTTTAAAGTGAAGTGTTACATTTTCCTTGCTCGAGGCTGGTGTGGACTAGAAATCATCAAGCAAAACAAATTATTCTCTTTCCTTCACTATAGTATAATCAACTATGTTTATCAGACAATCATAATAATAAAGTCATCTCCTTTAGCTAAATTAGCTTATGGATGATTTTGTTGTCTTTAATCTTTTGAGCTTAATTGTTATGTTGGCTAAAATAATACCCAAGTTTGCTAAATATAATACAATTTCCTTTCCTTTAAAAATCAGATTGAAATAATTATTAGGAATTTTTTTCTGCTTCTTGTTATAAGAAGCGTAATTCTCAAATAAGTTTGCATTGGAATTTAATTCCTTGGTTCTTTTATTCTCAGCATTGATATTTTTCTGCTCAATTTTATATCAATTGAACCTCAATAGAATAGTCTTTAGTCTTTGAATTTTAATAAATTATTCCTTCATCAAAAAAATCTCAAATTCTACATAAAGTATGCTGATATGCAGGGTTCTCAATAATAAAATTTTCATAGCTTCATTTCGTCTAAAACAATTGAAAATAATTTTTGTTTTAGAACTCAAGAAACATGTCAATTAGTTTTCTATGATGACCTCACTAAATTTAAAAATTCAAAAGAATTTATGCTTTAATCATAGAATTATGAAACGATTCTCCAAATTTTATAATTTTTGAAGAAGGCTAGGTATGGTAAAATAGTTTTGTAATCCATGCATTGTGCCAAAATAAGAAATTTTTAGCATAATGGACTTGAATTCAAAAAATCATTATAAATTGAGTTCTTTTCTAACTTTATTGAAACAAGTTTCAAAAGATTCATTTGGATGTATAGTATGACATATAAAAAATTTAGATTCAAACGTAATTTGTATTATTTATTAAAAATTGCATAATAACCTCTGTGAGCATAACTCTATGCAAGATCTTTTGTATAAAAAACGTAATCAATAAGTTTGCATACCTTATTTGAAGCAATAATAAAAACTCATAAAATATGAATAGTAGCTTCCTTAATAGTCATAACCAATAAAGTTGCTACCTTGAAAGTCCAAAATATGAATAATAGTTGTTGATATTATTTATATCACTATTCACTAGTACCATTCATCTAATACTATTCACAACACTATTCACTCTACAACAGCTATAAATTGTCAAAGCTATGTGAAGCACTATCCTTGACTAATTTCTTCTCCTCTAAGAATATTTCCCAATGCAAAAAGGACATAAATAAACAGATTGACCTCTAGGATTCAATGACAACACTGTTGTGAGGTTGCACTCCAAGTACAGCAGTCTAGAGCAGTAAAAGAAAAATTGATGAAGAAAATATGAGATATAAGGAGAGGTCATAGAGCTGCCTTGAAGGCTTTGCATGTCTTTTTTATATAGACAAACCTTCTATTATCATTTTCCTAATTTAGTCTGTATTAGTCTCCCACTTTCGTTATTTAATTTGAATTAGTTATCCATGTGTCTCATAATTTAATTTATATTAAATAATCCAAATCACGTCTAAATTTCTTTTGTTCAACTACAATTTATAATTAAATCAAACATGACTAATCTCAAATCAAACTTAAAAAGTGATTGCTCTCACTTTCTCTAAATGTGGGGTAGTAGTATTGTGAAATGCCAATAAAACTCCAACAATTACTTATGTTGGTTTATTTCACAAAATTTGGGGTTGACCTAGTTTGAGTATTTCAACTATTGGGGTTGTAGTTTGTATATAAATGGATATTGTAGTTTTAATATGTATTAAGTTTCATGTATTTTGTTATTCATAAGATTTTTAATTATTGTTTTAGATTTTATATTTATTTTAGATTTGCAAAATTTGGGGATTTAAAAAATAATAACTAGTAAATAATAATATTAATACAATTAAAATAACAATAAAAAAATAAAATAATGGAAAAAATAATAATACTTTTAAATAATTTTAATTGAAATACACTAAATTTCGTACTAAAAAATTCTAAAAAATATTGAAATGCAAATAAATTTGAATTTTCCTCTAAATCAAGGTATGATAGACTCATGACTTTTAAAATCTACATAAATTTCATGACGGATTTTAGATCTATTATAAAAGAGTGACAATGACAAAGATGACCGATAGGTTCTTTGTCATCCATTCTTTTTATGACAATTTTTTTCGGTCATCTATAGCTAGTTCTTTTGTAATGCGAACTATGTTGGTGTTTAGGACTTAGAAAAATTTTGGGTCTTTTTTTATCTAATACTAAACATTGAATTTTGTTTTGAATATTTATATATTAATGTTTTATTTTTTAATTAACCATCCACCTAAAACACAGAGTTTCAATTTTTCAACTAATATTTTTAATTTGGTCAAATATGGTCAAAATAAAAAAACTATCACAAGCGCAACTATATCATAACTGCTTTATAAAAACAAATTCTATAATGAGTTCATTATTAATCTATGAAAAAATGTTAATCTATGACAAGTTTATCATATATTTATGATATAAGCCATTTTTTTTCAAAATTTGTCACATACCACTTGTCATCTATTAGCAGTTTTCTTGTAGTGATAATTTTCACACACAACTCTCATAACTTAACTTAAGCTTATGAATAAAAGATTGACAAGCTAACGAACTTGGGCTTGGTCTAACATCCCCCCTTATGCTTAATGTTGTGCAAATTTTATTGAACTCGTAAGTGCACAAATCTATTGTAGAATAGATAAACTAATTCTTCTATTAAATCCACATCAATAATTCCATCATCTGCATTGTGAGGTTTTTTGGCAATGTTGAAGATATTTAGCTCCATAGTCATATTGTCAAAGGACAACTGTATATTTCCAGTCCTACATTGAATGTGAGCATCAGCAGTTGCCAAGAAAGGTCGGCCTAGGATAATGGGGATGTGCTTCCTTAAATCCTGGACTAGTTGAGTGTCAATTACAATGAAATCAACAGGAAAATAAAACTTATCTACCTGGATAAGCACGTCCTCCACAATACCACGAGCTATTTTCATGGACCGATCTGCAAGTTGTAACACCACTGGAGTTGTGTGTAATTCTCTCAGTCCAAGTTTCACAAATACTTAGTAAGGCAACAGATTTAGACTAGCTCATAAGTCCAACAAAGCATTCTCAATTGTGTGGTTCCCTATACTACATGAGATAATGGGGGAGCCTGGGTCTTTGTATTTTAGAGGAATTTTGTGTTGGAGTATAAAGCTAACGTTTTTTGTTAAAAATACCTTCTTTTGAACGTGAATGTTTCTCTTTTTAGTACAAAGGTCTTTAAGAAAATTGGCATAAGATGACATTTGTTTCATAGCATCAAGTAAAGGGATGTTAACACTTACCTGTTTAAAGATTTTAAAAATCTCACCTGTGGATTTTTCCTTCTTTCTTTTAGCTAACCTTTGAGGAAATGGAGCTTTAGGAACATATTCTCGTGGGTTGGCTTCTTCTTTCTCCTCCGATGATGAGTCCTCAGCATTTATAGGTACAATTTGAGTTGTTTTTATCATCAGCATCTCCACTTTGTTGTTGAATTCTTTTCCTTTTCGCAAGGTCATAACGGCTTTGACATTTCCATGTTGTTGAGGTGAACTGGTACTTGCTTCATGCACTCTTTTAGGATTAGGCATTAGTTGACTTGGGAATTTGTCTTTCTCAACAGTCGTTGCCAAGGTTTGAACTGAAGAGGCAAGTTGGCCCACTATCTTTTCAAGGTTTGAATTTCATTGGGTTTGTGAGTTGAAGCCTACTCTCATCTCATTTCATAGTTCATCAATTGTGCGGTTTTGTTGCTCGATCGTGGAGTAAGTAAGATTCTTGAAATTCTGGAATGCATCCTCCCATGGTCTAGGTTGAGAGTAGTTCGAGTTCTGATTGTATGGTCTAAATGGTGGCCGAGAGGCTTGAGGAACTTGAGGAATTGGTTACATTGGTGGAGTTGGAGCTGCTAGTCCATTCTGTTGGAACCCTTGAGACCATGAAAAATTAGGATAGTCTCTCCATCCAAGATTATACGTGTTGGAGTAAGGGTTGTAGTTTGATGGCTTTTGTTGTGCAAATTTTAATGTACTCGCAAGCGCACGAATCTATTGTAGTATAGATCAATGGTGACGAGTGTCGATCCCACGAGGAGGTGGATTTTAATTGTGTGTAGAATTAATTTTGTAAATGGGTGATTGGATTTGTGGTGGAAGTGATTTAAAATATGCTAAAATTGGAATTGCAATGGCGAGAATAAATTGTAGAGAAAATCGATTAAATTGACGTACTTGGGTATCTGGATCCGTATCAACATGCATCATAGGCTAAATATTCCTTATTAATACCAATTAAATCATGAGGGGGGAATCCACACCTCATGAACCACGCTCTAATCAATATGGTGCTAAGGGCTTATCGTGCCAAATAATAATAACCTTATACTAGAGAGCCGGTGTAACCAAGGCGGTATCTAGACAAGATCAGTATTATTTGTCGACGATAAGTCAAATCATCCACAAAAACTAGAGGGGAAAAGAAAATAAATTTACCAAATAAAGCCCATGACACATGTTGAGACTTCACCTTCAACCCAAGCTTGAAAGGAAATTAGCTACTCATAATTGAACTAGGGGCAAAATGGAAATTTATTAAAATACAAAGAAAATACAATATGGAGAAGGAATTACAGAAAATGGATCCCAAAAATGGATTCAGAGATATCAAATTAGGGGGGGGGAGGCCCCCTTTTTATAGACACATGGAGTAAATCATGGCCATCGGATTAAAAACAGTTTGGACGCTCAGGATTGCGCCACGTCATCAGTCAACAGTCCACAGTTTGACCACGTGGATGAACAGTAACACGGTTTGACCCGGATGAACAGTAACGCGGTTTGGTTGAAAATAATCTTGTGTGATGCATGCACTGTACGTGAGATTTTTCGTCCACTAATATGCTGCCACGTCACCATCAACAGTACATAAGAATTTTAGGCCAACAGGATCGTGACACCTCATCAGTCAATGCCACATCATCGGTCAATGCCACGTCATCGATCCGTCTATGTGAACAGTATCGTGAACAGTAACGTAGACAGTACCGTACACGTGAATAGTACCGTACATGTGAATAGTGCCATTTTTCCTTTTATGCTCCTCCTAAGGTTTTCGACCGTTCTGAGTTCAAAAAAGATGTCCGTTTTGCCGTCTGATCTCTCCTTTATTGTGAAATGACTATAATGCCCCTAAAATACATAAAATACTTAATTAAAATAAAACACACGGAATTAAATCACAAGAAGGTTAAATACATAAAAGTAAGGGTTGTTAGTAAGACTTGAAACGTAAAATGACGGTTTTCTCCTTTATAAATATGCATTTTCTAACACTCAACAGCTTTCTTGTAACACCTATGGCATTGACTTGATCTGCGTATGAGTCATGGTCATGTGGCTCTGTTGATTTAGCAGTTGTTAATGATGCTATTTGCCGGGAAAGACCTTCAATCATCTCTTTAACTTCTTTAATTTCTGAACTTGACTCGCCAATGTGAACCTCATTCACTCCCTTAATTCTTTTAATATTCCTGAGTGATCGACTCCGTTATTGAGAATTATCTGCTTGTTGTTAGAAGAAATCCCAAATCTCTGATGCACTTTTTAACATTAGCTCTCCTCCACTTGTTGCCCTTAGCCATTCTTGCACATACGGCAATAATTCCTCCAAAAAAGTATTGGCATTGATGCCATTTCTCGTACCCATGATGTGGACACTTCAAGAATCGTCCATTGAATCGCTCTCATGCTTCGAAAGACTGCTTGTCTTCTCTTTGGGTAAACTCTGAAATTTTCCTGCGAATAACATTGATTTTATGCCTTGGGAAGTATTTATTCAAAAGTTTTGTTACCATTTGTTCCCATGATGTAATGATATTAGCAGGCAATGTATTGAACCATGATCGAGCTATATCCTTTAAAGAAAATGGGAATAATTTAAGTTTAACATCATCATCTGAAAAATTCTCATATTTAAAAGTTTGACAAGCAGCAAGAAAATCATTCAGTTGATTATATGGGTCTTCATTTTCTAGGCCATAGAATATTGGGAGACAATTTAGCACACTAGGTTTTCACTCAAAACTCCTAGCAGCTACATTTGGGTATCTTATGCATGATGTGCTCAAGTTAGCTAAGGGACTAAAATAATCCTTAAATGGCCTCTCCTATGGTGCTGGTTGTTGCAAATTCATTTCAATTTTATCTTTAATTGCAACGTATTTGTGTGTGCGAAGTGTTTTTTCCAATTCAAATTCTATAGGCTCAAGATTAGGTAATTTTGACATTCGACCATGCATGCAAAGAACACAAAAAAAAGAGAACAAAACTAGTAAAAATAAAGAAAAAAGAGAAATTATGATACTAACCTTATCACACCGTTACAACCTTACTATGAAAACACACTCAAGTGCTATAAAAAATACGTGAAATAAATTAACTAAAATTAAAATAAATTAATAGGTGGTTGAACCGGCCAAATTAACAAGATAAATAAAAAATTAAAAATAACATGAAAATTAAATTACAGAAATTTAAAGAAGAGAAAAAGAAATACTTTTCTCAAAATGCAGATTCATTTTCTTTTTCTTTTTTTAATAAGAAACAAATTACAAGAAAAGAACTAAAAAAAATTATTTACAAAAATTATTTCTACGAATTAAAATAACTTACCTCATCGGCAACGGCGCCAAAAACTTGTTGTGCAATTTTTTTTGAATTCGTAAGTGTACGAATCTATTGTAGAATAGATCAACAGTGACGAGTGTCGATCCCACGAGGAGGCGGATTTTAATTGTGTGTAGAGTTAATTTTCTAAGTGAGTGGTTGGATTTATGGTTAAAGTGATTTAGACTATCCTAAATTTTAAATTAGAATGGTAGAAATAAATTAAAGTGAAAACTATTGAAATGAAGCGCTTGAGGCTCTGGATCTGCACTCAACATGCACCATGGGCTTAATATTCCTTATTAGTGCCAATTAAATTATGAACCTCACTCTAATAAATATGGTGCTAAGTGCTTATCGTGCCAAATAGTAATAACCTTGCATTTGGGAGATGGTTATACCAGTGCAATATCTAGACAATATTATTACTATCTATCGACGAAAAGTCAAAACATCCACAAAAATTAGAGGGGAAGAGAAAGTAAATTTACTAAATTTGAGACTTCACCTTCAACCCAAGCTTGAAAAAAAATTAGCTACTCAGAATTGAACTAGGGGTAAAATGAAAATTTACTAAAATACGGAGAAAATACAAGATAGAGAAGAAATTATAGAAATTAGAGCTCAAAAATAGATTCAGGGGTGTCAAATTAGGGGGGAGCCCCTATTTATAAATACAATAAGTACGTCATGGCCATCGGATTAAAACAACTTGGACGCTCAAGATTGTGACACGTGGCAAGTTCTAATTGGATAGAAAACATCATCAGGGCTGTCATTCCGTGTATATGCATGCATCGTACGCACGTTTTTTCGGTCCACTAATATACTGCCACGTCACCATTCAACGCCACATTAGTATTTTAGTACAATAGAATTGTGACACATCATCGGTCAAGCCACGTCATCGGTCAACACCACATACGCAATCAATGCCACATCATTCGTCCAATCGAATGCTACCACATCATCGGTTAATGCCACATCAGCGGTCAATTCCACGATATCATATTGTATATGTGAACAGTGTCGTGAACAGTGTCGTATGTCTGAACATTGTCATTTATCCTTTTATGTTTCTCCTAAGGTTTTCGACTATTTCGAGTTTGAAATTGTTGTCCGTTTTGCTATATGATCTCTCGTTCATTGTGAAATGACCATGATGCCCCCTAAAATACATAAAATACTTAATTATAATAAAACACACATAATTAAATTACAAGGGACTTAAATACATAAAAGTAGAGATGTTAGTGAGACTTGGAGTGTAAAATGACGATTTTCTCCTTTATAAATATACACTTTCTAGCACTCAACACTTAACTTAGTGAAACGATGTTGAGCTTGGACTTGAGATAATAGAAAGGTTGATAAGCTAAAGCTTTAATGAGGATGTCTGCAGTTTGATCAAAGTTGGGAATACAATGCACTTAAAGACTCTTACTTTTTCACGTAAGAAAAAGATGTCCAGCTCTATATGTTAACATATATGTTTCCATAATGTTGATTTTAATGATAACAAACAAGATTAAGAATGATTAATCTTTTAAGTTCAAATTATTTTCTTTTTAAATAAATCATTATTTTCACATTATAAAGGTTTCATATTTAATGGAAAAATGATGTTATGGAATTAAAGTGTTTTGGACTAAAATGAAAGTATTTTAAAACCTTTGATATTGTTTTAAAATTTCAGATTTGGACCTATTTAAAAATATTTAAATACTTTGGGTCATTCTATAATTTCACATAGTTTGGGTGAAATCATAATTTCAGAAAGTTTTGGGATTGACAAAGCATTATTTAGAAATTCTGAAATTGGACCTATTTGAAAGCTTTTATAACATTTTGGGTCATAATACAGTTTTATAAAGTTTTAGGGTAAAATTGAAATTTGGAAAATATTTTACTGTAGCAGTTACTGTAGTAGTTACTGTAGCAAGCGGCTAACCGTATCCTGACAAACGGTAGACCGAATTCAGGCAGAATGTCTTTGTAACTTAAACGGCTAACTGGATTTCACAAGCGGTATACCGGATGTTCAGAAATTCAAAATTGTCGCTGTAACGGTAACATTAAGCGGCTAACCAGATGTCCATAAACAATAAGCCGGTTATGACCAAAATGTGCATAACGGCTAGTTTTTGAGCTCAAACTATATAAACTCAAAACCAATTCATTTTTGGTAATCTAAGCAAGCATAAACAAGTGCACACAACTTATATTGAGCTTCAAATTCGAAAATCATCATAGATTAAATCTTCATTGAGCTATCATTTGTATATCCACTCTTAAAGAGAGTTTCATTGTTGTAACTTTCATTTCTCATCAAATTGTGAGTGTACAAGTGTGAGAAACACTTGGGGTGAAGAGATTGGAGAGATTGGGGTAAAGGTTCATTGACACCTTGAAGTCAATTGTAAACGTTTGAAGCCTTGGAAAGGCTCGGATAGTGAAATCCTCAAGCTCGGTGTGCTTGGAGGCGTGGACGTAGGCGGGGATTGCCGAACCACGTAAAAATCCTTGAGTTTGCTTTCTCTTCCCTTTGCTAATTTATTATTGTGCTTTCATTGAATTTATTGTTTTCGAATTTATTAAGGCATTAGATTGGATTGTTGTGTGGTTTGCTTAGCTTAATTTTTAAAATCCCAATTCACCCCCTCTTGGGTTGCCTAGTTAGTATTTCACTATATACTTAGTCCTAGAATGAAAGTTAAGATTACTAGCAAGTGTATTAGCACTTTGATTGCTGCACTAGAGCACTAAAACATAGTCAAAAGACACACTAATTGCAGCAACCAAAGATCTCATTAATAGCACCTCTAAAGCAGCCATATTAAGTGCTCTGTATTCTAACTTTGTACTTGACCTAGAAACCATTGCCTGTTTTTTGACCAAGACACACACAACATGTAATTGATTTCTTGTCATCTCTATCGCACGCTCAATTACTATCACTAAAACAATTAGCATTAAGAAGCTAGAGGCATGAAACTTTAATCCATACTTAATTATACCTTTAGATATCTGAGGACTCTTTTTAAATGCTTGCGGATGAACTGTCGTAGGAGTGCTTAGGAATTGACTAAGTTTATTGACAAAAAAAGATATTTCTAGTTTGATGAGTGTGACATATTGTAAAGCTCTCATTGTACTTCTATTAAGGGTCTTATTAGCAAAAGCGTCTCCATCTAATTTAGGAAGCAGAGAACTAGGAGCCACAAGTGTAGACAAAGGTGTATTGTCTTGCAAATGAACATTGGGAATGTAGATTGAATGTTGGAGATGACTCACTAAGATAAAAGTAACCTAAACACAATTCTAGCAACTCCAATACCCAAGAAATAGTTGAGCTCTCCTAGATCTTTAAGAGCAAAGGTTGGAGATGACTTGTGGAATTAATTAAAACTGGAACCAATAGCAATGGTGTCAATAACATACATAAGAACTAGAAGTAAATAAATATAAACTATCTTAAAGAAAAGTTAATTATCTGATCTTGAGTTAGAGAATCCCCATTGATGCATCAAAGACATTTCAACTTGTCAAACTAGGGTTTTGTTGATTTAGCAAAAAATGTCTATAGACTTTATAAAATTTTATATGGTTTGACAAGAATCCAAGTTTAATTCATTATTATTATGCTTAAGATAACTCTGATTATTGAAGACTTCACAATAAGAATAAAGTCTCATTATTGTTAATGCCTTAAGGGTGTGTTTGGTTGTAGTATTAAGGGGGTATTAAATTACTATTTGCATTAAGTTAATACTTATATCATGTTTGGAAAAACATGACATGAGATAAAGATACTGTAGCTAATGCGGCAACTGCCGCATTAGCTTACCTTTTTTTTTTTTTTCCTTCTTCTTTCTTTTCCATTTGCTTTTTGTTTTAACTTTTGTTTTTGCTTATAATAATAATAAAAAATAAAGATAACTTTTTAATTTAATATATTATTATATAATATTTTTATTTTTAAATTATAATTTAATATAAATTAATAAATATATAATTTTTATTCAATAATATTATATTATTTTTTTATTTTTATATTATAATTTATTAATAAATTTATAATATAATATAACTGATAATAAATATTTAAATATGAACAAATTTGAATAATATTAATTTAAAATTAATAAGAATATAAATATTAATATAATAAATATAAAATTTAAATTAATTACAAAAAAATTAATACAGTACAGTGTAGTGCCAAACATTGCACAGTATTATTATAATACAATGCTAATACAATACAGCATAATACAATACATCAGCATTAAAATAATGCAATACAGCATAATACAATACAGTGTGCCAAACGCACCCTAAGTGTCATAAAACCCTTGGTTACTAGTCTAAACTTGTACCTTGGAACGCTATCATCTGGATTATGTTTAAAGATTTCATGCCAGCTTTAGATAAAGTAATATAGCATGACCGTCGATGGAGGAGGAGTTAAATTATGCTGGCTAGAATTTGCAGTTTTGTATTTGGTAATTGTTGTGCAAATTTTATTGAACTCGCAAGTGCACGAATCTATTGTAGAATAGATTAATAGTGACGAGTGTCGATCCCACGAGGAGGTGGATTTTAATTATATGTAGAATTAATTTTGTATGAGGGTGGTTGGATTTGTGGTAATAGTGACTTAGATTATCCTAAAATTAGAATTGAAATAGCGAGAATAAATTGAAGAGAAATCTATTGAAATGGCGTACTTGGGTATCTAGATCTGTATCAACGTGCACCATGGGCTAAATATTCCTTATTAATGCCAATTAAATCATGAGGGGGGTTTCCACACCTCATGAACCACGCTCTAATCAATATGGTGCTAAGGGCTTATCGTGCCAAATAATAATAACCTTGTACTAGGGAGCCGGTGAAACCAGGGCGGTATCTAGACAAGATTATTATTATTTGTCGACGAAAAGTCAAAATATCCACAAAAATTAGAGGGGAAGAGAAAATAAATTTACCAAATAAAGCCCATGGCACATGTTGAGACTTCACTTTCAACCCAAGCTTGAAAGAAAATTAGCTACTCATAATTGAACTAGGGGTAAAATAAGAATTTATTAAAATACGTAGAAAATATAAGATGGAGAAGGAATTACAGAAAATGAATTCAGGGAAGCCAAATTAGGCGGGAGAGGTCCCCTTTTTATAGATACATTGAGTAAATCATGGCCATCAGATTAAAAACAGTTTGGACGCTCAGGATTGCACCACGTCATCAGTCAACAGTACTCGGTTTGACCACGCGGTTTGAACAGTGACACGGTTTGACCACGTGGTTTGAACAGTGACACGGTTTGACCACGTGGTTTGAACAGTCAACCGGTTTGAACAGTGACGCGGTTTGGTTGAAAATAATCTTGTGTATATGTATGTACCGCACGCGCGATTTTTGGTCCACTAACATGCTGCCACGTTACTGATCAACAGTGCATAAGAATTTTATCCAATAGAATCGTGACACCTCATCAGTCAATGCCACCTCATCAGTCAATGCCACATCATCGGTCAATGCAACGTCATCGTTCCGTATATGTGAACAGTGTCGTGAACAGTAACATGGACAATATCGTACATGTGAATAGTACCGTACATGTGAACAATGACATTTTTCATTTTATGCTCCTCCTAAGGTTTTCGACTGTCCTAAGTTCAAAAGTGATGTCCGTTTTGCCGTCTGATCTCTCGTTCATTGTGAAATGACCATAATGCCCCTAAAATATATAAAATACTTAATTAAAATAAAGCACACATAATTAAATCACAAGAAGCTTAAATACATAAAAGTAAGGGTGATGTCCGTTTTGCCGTCTGATCTCTCGTTCATTGTGAAATGACCATAATGCCCCTAAAATATATAAAATACTTAATGAAAATAAAGCACACATAATTAAATCACAAGAAGCTTAAATACATAAAAGTAAGGGTGTTAGTAAAACTTGAAGTGTAAAATGATAATTTTCTCCTTTATAAATATACATTTTCTAACACTCAATATACCCCCCAACCAGCTTATTGCTAGTCCCTAGCAAATAAAACGAAAACAAAATTCAAATCAAAAATGATTTTTTTTTAATAATCATGTTTATTCAATCAGACTAATGATAGTAATCAAATAAAAGTATAAGCATTATCTCCAGTCTAAAGAAATATCACACCCACATCAACCATCCACATGAATCAGCCCTGTAGACTTTGTCACTCTCACAGAGAAATTAAACCCCAAAATCTCACTGAAAATAGTGACACTCTCACAGAGAAATTAAACCCAATAAAAATAGTCACTCCAATGAATGGTAATTGAGAGAAAATAATAAAGAAGTGATATCACACGCTCTCACCAAAATGAAAGAAATATGCCCTCAGCTTAGAAATAATATGATCTCAAGTCAAATAAAAATGCTAGTCAATCCAATTTATTTTTTTATTTTTTTATTTTTTTATGCACCACTACATCTTTTTAGCCCATATAACTAGCATCTACTTCAGACTATAGTTCCCTAAAATCAAGAAGGACTTTTATTAGGACGTAACTTAGGTTAGGGATATGGCTAACAAAGGAGGGGAAATAAGGAAAACAAAGTGTATGTTTGAAAAAAAATGTAGAGATTTTTTTTTTTGGAAGTTGCAAGTTGGATTTCACCTATTATTGTTATTTTTTTTCTTTTTTTTTGAAACAATAATTTTTGTTTTTTTTTTGCTTTTGTTTGGCATAACTTCACTGATGGAACTTGTAAGATATTGGGTAATACTCCAAATCGAAGTGGGTCAAGATGATAAGTTTGACAAAGAAAATGTTTTTTTTTAAATTTTTCTTTTATTTTTAAAGGCTCAAAAGGGTTAACTATGGATAATTCATAATAGGGATGGCTAGAAAGGCTCAAACGAGTCAAAGATGGTCTTTCCATCGTCTTTTAGGGCTCTAAATAATCTTCCATATCTACTAGTTAGATGGGCCTCCAGATGTAGCAACACACATTTTTTTCTTTTTTTAATTTTTGAAGCAATTTTTTTTAGAGGGTTGACTCCAAAGAAATCTAGAGATCGTGTATAAAATAATAAACTGCTAAGCTGTATGAAGAATAGGGAAAAAGGGTTACTCTCCAAGAAAAATGATAGGCTCAAAAACTCACTTGGTACTCATTATGACATGTTCATTCCTTCAAGCAACTCATATTTGTCTCCGACATCAACGTGTAGAGTAGCAAAATCGTGTAACATCACTTAAGACCAACGATAATACAAATACTAAAATTTGAAAGTCATCATGTCATCCAATGTTAAAACAAATCACACAAATTTTTTGTTTTCAAACAACATTCTACCCCCTAACCTATTCTAAACATGAAAGGAAAATATGCATGCAGAAAGGTGAAAATGATGCAGAAAAACTAATTAGAAAAGTTATACTTAAAATGATAGAAAATGAAAATGATTTTTTTTTAACTAAGAAGATGCGTTTCTAGAGGCACTACACTCCATATTCAGCCATCTTCGACTCAAAAATTTGAAAGTGTATATTTATAAAGGAGAAATTAGAAAGAAGAAGAAAAATGATTGTCAAAGCTTAATAAAGAAAAAGAAAATTGTCTGAAATTTTTTTTTGTTTTTTTTTAAATTTTTTTTTCAAACGAAGAAGATGCGTTTCTAGAGTAACTACACTCCATATTCAGCCATCTTCAACACAAAATGTTAGCTACGGTTAGTCTCTACAACAAAAAATTAGTAAAAACTTAACAAAGATTCCACAATTGTCGACTATTCCCTCCCCCCAACCAGAACGAAACATTGTCCTCAATGTTTTAAAGGAAAGAAGTAGAGTTTAGAAGACATCACCTGGGTGGTGTAACACAGAAGAAAATATTTACAAGCGGAGAGTTAAATCTAATTTGTACTTCTTACTGCTGCTACTATTACCATAATTATTTGGAGACTCCAACACAAAGGTCCTAGGGTCTGGCTCTGGTTTATAAGCTTGTAACAGATCAAGTAGCTCATTAGCAGCGTGAGCACAAATAAAAAACCTTTTCACTGTGGAAGGAATGAAATAGTTTTTTTATTGCATGGTTAAGAAATGCGATAAAGCCATCATAAAAGTTATTGACATTTAACAAACCGATGGGTTTCTGATGAATGTGCAGATGGGCCCAAGATGCTAATGTGATAAGTGCTTCTAGAGTTGCAAGATCTCTTGGTAGGAAAATAAAAGCATCAGTATGATTAAGCATTTCAGTTATTCTTTCTTGCATACCTAAGACGACTAACTCTTCTCCAGTCCATGAGTCAGACAAACTGCCCAAAGGTTTTAGGGCTCTTGGGATGATGCCTAACACTTGACTTCCTCTGACAAAAGCAGCTTCTGAGACCAATTTTGATAACCCTCGGTCACCTCCTCCATACACCAAGTTGAATTTTCTCTCTACTATGCTTCGACCAAGATCTATGGCTGCCTCAACGAACTCTTTATGTTTGCCATAGTTAAATCCAGAAAGCACACAAATGTTCTTAAATTGTCTATTGGGAGTAGCTGCCATTGGGATACTTCTCAAAAACAATTTGTGAGTGCTTGACAAAAAATCATATTTAAGAATCTTGGTGATAGTGGGTCACAGTTGTGTATGAGGTAGCATGTAAATGTCAAATAACGCGTAAAGCACATGGCTCGCGAGTCAAAAAGGAAACAGTAAAAAAGAAAAAAGAAACAATGATAAAATAAAATTATTAAAGACAATAATGCAAATGATAAAAAAATAGTGAAATAAAATAACAGTGAAGTAAAAGGATATTTACAGGTAGTTGCGGCTATGGCTCACATCTTCCTCTGGTTTTACGTCCAGAAACGGCTTGAACGCCCTCTATGGGTCGAGGATAGGCTTCCTATCCAGTTTTCTTATAAACTAGCAAATAGGGTCGTTTATAGTCAGATTCTCGAGACTATATTGTGCATGCTCTTTCTGGAATAATGACCATAACTGGAGAATCGCTCCTTGTACATATCCACTGGGATGCGTTTCAAGAGATAAAAGGATATCATCCAATGGCTCCCTGTTGTGCAAATTTTGTTGAACTCGCAAGCGCACGAATCTTATTATAGTATAGACTAATGGTGACGAGTGTCGATCCCGCGAGGAGGTGGATTTTAATTGTGTGTAGAATTAATTTTGTAAATGTGTGGTTGGATTTGTGGTGAAATGATTTGGATTATCCTAAAATTGGAATTGAAATGACGAGAATAAATTGACGAGAATTCTATTGAAATGACGTACTTGGGTATCTGGATCCGTATCAACGTGCACCATGAGCTAAATATTCCTTATTAATACCAATTAAATCATGAGGGGGGAATCCACACCTCATGAACCACACTCTAATCAATATGGTGCTAAGGGCTTATCGTGCCAAATAATAATAACCTTGTACTAGAGAGCTGGTGTAACCAAGGCGGTATCTAGACAAGATTATTATTATTTGTCGACGAAAAGTCATATCATCCACAAAAATTAGAGGGGAAAAGAAAATAAATTTACCAAATAAAGCCCATGACACATGCTGAAACTTCACCTTCAACCCAAGCTTGAAAGAAAATTAGCTACTCATAATTAAACTAGGGGCAAAATGGGAATTTATTAAAATACGTAGAAAATACAAGATGGAGAAGGAATTACAGAAAATGGAGTCCAAAAATGGATTCAGAGGTATCAAATTAGGGGGGGAGGCCCCCTTTTTATAGATACATCGAGTAAATCATGGCCATCGGATTAAAAACAGTTTGGACGCTCAGGATTGCGCCACGTCATCAGTCAACGGTACGCGTGAATAGTATGCGGTTTGACCACGTGGATGAACAGTAACACGGTTTGACCCGGGTGAACAGTGACGCGGTTTGGTTGAAAATAATCCTGTGTGTTGCATGTACCGTACGTGAGATTTTTGGTCCACTGATATGCTGCCATGTCATCGATCAATAGTGCATAAGAATTTTAGTACAACAGGATCGTGACACCTCATCAGTCAATGCCACATCATCGGTCAATGCCACGTCATCGATCCGTCTATGTGAACAGTGTCGTGAACAGTAACGTAGACAGTACCGTACATGTGAATAGTACTGTACATGTGAATAGTACCATTTTTCCTTTTATGCTCCTCCTAAGGTTTTCGACCGTCCTGAGTTTAAAAGTGATGTCCGTTTTGCCGTCTGATCTCTCGTTTATTGTGAAATGACTATGACGCCCCTAAAATACATAAAATACTTAATTAAAATAAAACACAATTAAATTACAAGAAACTTAAATACATAACCAGCTTATTGCTAGTCCCTAGCAAATAAAGCGAAAACGAAATTCAAATCCAAAATGATTTTTTTTTTTAAATAGAAACACTCGTGTTTATTCAATCAGATTAATGATAGTAATCAAATAAAAGTATAAGCATTATCTCCAGTCTAAAGAAACATCACACCCACATCAACCATCCACATGAATCAGCCCAGTAGACTTTGTTATAGCTACTTTCAAGAATGACATGTCAAACCCCAAAATCTCACTGGAAGTAGTGACACTCTCACAAAGAAATTAAACCCAATAAAAATAGTCACTCCAATGAATGGTAATTGAGAGAAAATAATAAAGAAGTGATATCACATGTTCACACCAAGATGAAAGAAATATGCCCTCAGCTTAGAAATAATACGATCTCAAGTCAAACAAAAATGCTAGTCAACCCATTTTATTTATCTCTTTTTCTTTTATTATTAGCCCATATAACTAGCGTATACTTCAAACTATAGTTCCTTAAAATCAAGAAGGACTTTTATTAGGACGTAACGTAGGCTAGGGACATGGCTAACACAGAAGGGAAATAAGGAAAACAAAGTGTATGTTTGAGAAAAATGCAGAGATTTTTTTTTTTCTTTTGAAGTTGCAAGGTGTATTTCACCTATTGTTGTTATTTTTATTCTTTTGAAACAACAACTTTTGTTTTGTTTTGTTTTTTTTTTTGTTTTTGCTTTTATTTGGCATAACTTCACTAAACAAAATAATTATTTACATTTTCTCAAACATAAATAGGTGATAGAACTTATAAGACATCGGGTAATACTCCAAATCGGAGTGGGTCAAGATGATAAGTTGACAAGAAAAGGTTTTTTTTTTTTTTTAAAGGCTCAAAAGGGGTAACTATGGATATTTAATAAAAGGGATGGCTAGAAAGGTTCAAACGGATCAAAGATGGCCTTTCCATCGTCTTTTAGGGCTCTAAATAATTATCCATATCTACTAGTTAGATGGGCCTCCCAATGTAGCAACACACATTTTTTTCTTTTTCTTCTTTTTTTTTTTTTTACAATTTTTTTTTAAGGGTTAACTCAAAAGAAATCTAGAGGTCGTATATAAAATAATAAACTGCTAAGCTGTATAAAGAATGGGCAAAAGGGTTACTCTCCAAGAAAAATGATAGGCTCAAAAACTCACTTGGCACTTATTTATAACATGTTCATTCCTTCAAGCAACTCATATTTGTCTCCGACATCAACATGTAAAGTAGCAAATATAGCGTAACATCACTTAAGACCAAAGATAATACAAATACTAAAATTTGAAATTAATCATGTCATCCAATGTAAAAACAAATAACATAATTTTTTTTTTAAACAACATTCTACCCCCTAACCTATTCTAAACATGAAAGGAAAATATGCATGCAGAAATGTGAAAATGATGTAGAAAAATTAATTAGAAAAAGAATTTTTTTTTTTAACTAAGAAGATGCGTTTCTAGAGGCACTACACTCCATATTTAGCCATTTTCGACTCAAAAATTTGAAAATATATATTTATAAAGGAGAAAGAGGAAGAAAACGGTTTTTTTTTTTTTTTAAACGATGAAGATGCGTTTCTAGAGTAACTACACTCCATATTCAGCCATCTTCAACACAAAACGTTAGCAACAGTTAGTTTCTACAACAAAAAATCAGTAAAAACTTAACCAAGATTCCACAATTGTCGACTATTCCCTCCCCCCCAACCAGAACGAAACATTGTCCTCAATGTTTTAAAGGAAAGAAGTAGAGTTTAGAAGACACCACCTGGGTGGTGCAACACAAAAGAAAATATTTACAGGCAGAGAGTTAAATCTAATTTGTACTTCTTACTGCCGCTACTGTTACCATCATTATTTGGTCGCTCCAACACAAAGGTCCAGGGGTCTGGCTCCGGTTTATAAGCTTGTAACATATCAAGTAGCTCATTAGCAGTGTGTGCACAAATAAAGAGTTTTTTCACATTAGAAGGAATGAAATAGTTTTTTATTGCATGGTTAAGAAATGCGATAAAGTCATAATAAAAGTTATTGACATTTAACAAACCGATGGGTTTCTGGTGGATGTGCAGATAGGCCCAAGATGCTAGTGTGATAAGTGCCTCTAGTGTTGCAAGATCTCCTGGAAGGAAAATAAAAGTATCAGCATGATTAAGCATTTCAGTTATTCTTTTTTGCATACCTGAGACGACTAACTCTTCTCCAGTTGATGAGTCAGACGAACTGCCCAATGATTTTAGGACTTTGGGGATGATGCCTAACACTTGACTTCCTCTGATAAAAGCTGCTTCTGAGACCATTTTTGATAACCCTCGGTTACCTCCTCCATACACCAAGTGTAATTTTCTCGCTGCTATGCTTTGACCAAGATCTATGGCTGCCTCAACGAACTCTTTATGTTTGCCATAGGTAAATCCAGAAAGCACACAAATGTTCTTGAATTGTCTATTGGGAGTAGCTGCCATTGGAATATTTCTCAAAAATAATTTGTGAGTGCTTAACAAAAAGTCATATATTAAGAATCTTGGTGACAGTGGATCACAACTGTGTATGAGGTGGCATGTCAGTGTCAAATAACACGTAAAGTACATGGCTCGATAGTCAAAAAGCAAAAAGGAAAAAACAAACAGTAATAAAATTATTAAAGACAATAATGCAAACAATAAAACAACAGTGAAATGAAATAAAATAACAGTAAAGTAAAAGGATATTTACAGGTAGTTGCGACTGTGGCTCACATTTTCCTCTGGTTTTACGTCCAGAAACGGCTTGAACGCCCTCTATGGGTCGAGGATAGGCTTCCCATCCAGTTTTCTTATAAACTGGCAAACATGGTCGTTTATGGTCAGATTCCCAAGACTATATCGTGCATGCTCTTTTTGGAATAATGGCCATAACTGGAGAATCGCTCCTTGCACATATCCACTGGGATGCGTTTCAAGAGACAGAAGGATATCATCCAATGACTCCTTATTCAAGCCATCCCTAATGAATTGAATCTTATCTTCTCTGTTATCAGACATCATTCCTAAAGAACATGGTTTTTTATCGCAACTCATTCTGGCACACTTATGACAAGCAACAAAAATTCTTCGAGCTCGTCGTTTTCTTGCATAATTTCCTTTACCACAACCAGGCATGTATGCAATAAATTTTGGAGGTAACTCACCTGCCAATCGTACTTTAGCCTCGATTAACCAACGGATGTCAGCAGGTATGTTATTCCTCATGAGCAATCGCATGCGTTCGAACCGGGCTTTATAGATCGTAAGGAGGGCATTCTGAGGGAGTGCAGGGAAGCGCTTGTGAAGCTTCGCTAAAATCTCGTTTCTGTCCATACCTTCGCCTTAGAATGTCAGTTATTATGGGAAACTGAAGTAACCGACTTGATTGTCATGGAGTACCGTTATCCGCCACTTCACCGGAGAAACAAACTAAAGCACACAAAAAGAAAAACAAATTAAAACACACAAGAAAATTAAAATCGTCCTCTTATTGAATTTACCTCAAGCTCCAACTGGATGTCGTAAACATTTCTCTCAATGTCTCTGAGTTGGCTTTCTAAACCCTCAACATAGGATACTAACTCTGGTGGTTGCAGAGCCCAAATACGATGTGTTTTACAAAATTAAATCTACCTTTTGAGATGAGTTTTAACACGTTGAAGTGGTTTAAGAATGTTCTGGAGGAACGGTCTAAGTATGGTACTCATGATTAACAATGATAAGAGAAAACTTAATAGTTAAACAAACACACTTATGCAAAGATAATTTCAATTAGCAAAAGAATAATAAAAAGAAAGAAAGAAAAATCAAATCAACGAAAAGAAAAAAAAAATCAATTCAAATCTGGTGGGTCACTCAAATTTATTTCGGTGTCTTCTTCATGTGGTTGGTATTCTAGATATGGCTTTAATCTTTGACCATTAACTTTAAACGTGACACCGTTCTTTGGGTCCTTAATTTCAATTGCCCCATGTGAAAAAACAGTATGAACAATAAAGAGACCAGACCATCGAGAGCGTAACTTACCTGGGAATAGGTGCAAGCGAGAATTGAATAAAAGCACTTTCTGACCTGGAGTGAAAGATTTTCTCATAATTTGCTTATCGTGAAAGACTTTCATTCGTTGCTTGTAAATCTTAGCATTTTCATATGCATCATTGTGAATTTCTTCAAGTTCTGCCAGCTGTAATCTTCTTTCTGAGTTGGCTTGCTGCATGTCAAAATTGAATTTCTTGATGGCCCAATATGCACGATGCTCGAGTTCCACAGGTAGGTGGCAAGCTTTTCCATACACTAGCTTGTAGGGTGACATCCCAATCGGGGTCTTGAAAGCCGTTCTATATGCCCATAATGCATCATCAAGTCTTAATGACCAATCTTTTATGTCCAGCTTCACCGTCTTTTCTAATATGTGCTTTATTTCTCGATTGGAGATCTCAACTTGGCCACTGGTTTGCGGATGATATGGGGTCGCCACTTTGTGAGTGATTGAATACTTTGTCAAAAGCGTTTTGAATGCTTTGTTACAAAAGTGGGGACCACCATCACTGATTATCGCTCGAGGGAATCCAAAGCATGAAACAATGTTGCTTTTAAAAAATCCTATCACCACCTTGTGATCATTGGTTCTACATGGAATTGCTTCTACCCATTTCGATACGTAGTCAACAGCAACCAATATGTATTGATGGCCAAAAGATGGGGGAAAGGGTCCCATGAAGTCGATACCCCATGCATCAAAAATCTCAACCACTAAAATTGGATTTAGTGGCATCATGTTCTTTCTTGTAATGCTCCTCATTCGTTGACACCTATCATATGAAGAACAGAAAGTGTAAGTGTCTCGAAATATAGTTGGCCAATAGAAACCACATTGTAAAACTTTAGTCGCTGTTTTCTTAGCATTGAAATGGCCTCCACAAGCTTGTTCATGGCAGAATGAAAGGATATTATGAATTTCAATTTCTGAGACACATCGTCTAACAATTTGGTCTGCACAATACTTGAACAAATACGGGTCATCCCAAAAGAAATTCTTTATTTCTGCAAAGAATTTAGCCTTGTCTTGCTTGGTCCAATGCTCTGGAAGTTGACCTGTAACAAGATAATTAACTATATCAGCATACCAAGGTAATACTTCCACACTCATTAATTGTTTATCTGGAAATGACTCATTCAATATTAATGGCTCTGTAATTGTGTCAAAATGGAGACGAGAGAGATGGTCAGCTATAACATTCTCTGTGCCTTTCTTATCTTTAAATTCCAAGTCGAATTCCTGTAAAAGTAACACCCAACGAATTAGTCTAGCTTTTGCATCTTTCTTTGTGAGAAGATATTTAAGAGCAGCATGATCTGTGAATATAATTATTTTACAACCAATGAGATAAGATCGAAATTTCTCTAATGCAAACACTACTGCTAGCATTTCTTTTTCAGTAGTTGAATAGTTCAACTGTGCATCATTCAATGTCATACTAGCATAGCAAATAATATGGGGAATTCGATCAACTCTTTGTCCTAAAACTGCTCCTACTGCATAATCAGATGCATCACACATGAGCTCAAATGGTAAGCTCCAATTTAGGGGCTGAATGATGGGTGATGATGTCAATAATTGCTTTAATTTTTCAAAAGCCACAAGACATGAATCATTAAAGATAAAAGGTACATCCTTAGCAAGTAGATTGCATAAGGATCTAGAAACTTTGCTAAAATCTTTAATGAAACGTCTAGAAAAACCAGCATGCCCAAGGAAAGATCTTACTTCTCTGACTGCTTTGGGTGGAGGAAGATTAGAAATGAGATCCACCTTGGCTTTGTCAACCTCAATACCTTTGCTCGAAATGATGTGACCGAGAACAATACCTTGTTTTACCATAAAATGACACTTCTCCCAATTTAAGATCAAGTTCTTCTCGATACATCTCTGCAGAACTAGCGTTAGATGATGTAAACATTGATCAAACGAGTCACCAAAGACAGAAAAGTCATCCATAAAGACTTCAAGGAATCGTTCAACCATATAAAAAAAAAATGCTCAACATGCATCGTTGAAATGTAGCAGGTGCATTACATAATCCAAATGGCATCCTCCTATATGCAAAAGTGCCAAAAGGGCAAGTGAAAGTGGTCTTCTCTTGATCTTTTGGTGCTATGGGAATCTGATTATATCCTGAGTAGCCATCTAGAAAGCAATAAAATTCATGGCCTGCTAATCTATCAAGCATTTGATCAATAAATGATAAAGGAAAATGGTTTTTACGTGTGACAGAATTCAACTTTATATAATCAATGCATACACACCATCCTGTAGTCACTCTAGTGGGTATCAATTCATTATCAGCATTCGTAACTACTGTGACTCCTGACTTTTTGGGGACAACTTGTACAGGACTGACCCATGAACTATCAGAAATTGGGTAAATGATACCTACGTCTAATAGCTTAAGGACTTCAGTTCTAACAACTTCTTTCATATTAGGATTTAACCGACGTTGCATTTCCCTAGTAGATTTAGCATTTTCATCAAGGTGAATGTAATGCATGCAGTCTACTGGATTTATACATTTTATGTCCGCTATGGTCCATCCTAATGCTCCTTTGTGCTCTTTTAAAATATCCAACAACTTACCTGTTTGTTCGTCGTTTAAGGATGATGAGATTATTATTGGTAGAGTACTTTCTTCTCCCAAAAATGCATATTCTAGAGTGTTGGGCAATGTTTTGAGCTCGAGTTTCGGTGGTGATTCTGATGATGGGATGAGTTTCTTTTCTGATGGTGCTAGTTGTTCAACTCTTGACTTCCATTTATTAGTGTCCATGGATAGTGCTGAGTCAAGTAGGGCGTTGACCTCATTGACCGATCTGTCAATATCAAAATCAAAACCAAAGTGAGTTAAACATGTTTGTAAAGGATTATCACTAAGGTTTGAAACAAAAGTGTCATCAACTAATGCTTCAATTAAATCCACATCTACAATTCCGTCATCTGCATTGTGAGGTTGTTTGGCAATATTGAAGATGTTCAGCTCCATAGTCATGTTGCCGAAGGACAACTGTATATTTCCAGTCCTGCATTGAATGTGAGCATCCGCAGTTGCCAAGAAAGGTCGGCCTAGAATAATGGGGATGTGCTTCCTTGAATCCTGTATTGGTTGAGTGTCAATTACAATGAAATCAACAGGAAAATAAAACTTGTCTACCTGGATAAGCACGTCCTCCACAATACCACGAGGTATTTTCGTGGACCGATCTGCAAGCTGTAACACCACTGGAGTTGGGTGTAATTCTCCCAGTCCAAGTTTCACGAATATAGAGTAAGGCAAAAGATTTACACTAGCTCCTAAATCCAACAAAGCATTCTCAATTGTGTGGTTCCTTATACTACATGAGATAGTGGGGGAGCCTGGGTCTTTGCATTTCAAAGAAATTTTATGTTGGAGTATAGAACTAACGTTTTCTATTAAAAATGCCTTTTTTTGAACCTGCATATTTCTCTTTTTAGTACAAAGGTCTTTAAGAAACTTGGCATAAGATGGAACTTGTTTAATAGCATCAAGTAAAGGGATATTAACATTTACCTGTTTGAAGATTTCAAGAATCTCACCTGTGGATTTTCCCTTCTTTTCTTTAGCTAACCTCTGAGGAAATGGAGCTTTGGGAACATATTCTCGTGGGTTGGTTTCTTCTTTCTCCTCCGGTGGTGAGTCCTCAACATTCACAGGTACAATTTGATTTTCTTTTTTCACCGGCATCTCCACTTTGTTGTCGACTTCTTTTCCTTTTCGCAAGGTCATGACTGCTTTGACCTCTCCATACTGTTGTGGTGAACTAGTACTTGCTTCATGTACTCCTTTAGGATTAGGCATTGGTTGACTTGGAAACTTGCCTTTCTCAACGGTCATTGCCAAGGTCTGAACTGAAGAAGCAAGCTGTCCCACCATCTTCTCGAGGCTTGAAACTGATTGGGCTTGTGAGTTGAAGCCCGCTCTCAACTCATTTCATAGTCCATCAATGGTGCGGTTCTGTTGCTCAATCGTGGAGTGAGTAACATTCTTGAGATTCTGGAATGAATCCTCCCATGGTCTGGGTTGAGAGTAGTTCTGGTTCTGATTGTATGGTCTAAATGGTGGCTGAGAGGCTTGAGGATTTTGAGGAATTGGTTGCATTGGTGGAGCTGGAGCTGTTGGTCCATTCTGTTGGAATCCTTGAGACCATGAAAAATTGGGGTGGTCTCTCTATCCATGGTTATATGTGTTGGAGTATGGGTTGTAATTCGATGGTTTTCTCATTACACCTATGGCATTGGCTTGATCTGAGTATGAGTCATGGTCATGTGGCTCTGTTGATTTAGCAGTCGATAACGATGCTATTTGTCGAGCAAGACCTTCAACCATCTCCTTGACTTCTTTGATTCCTAAAGTTGACTCGCCAATTTGTACCTCATTTGCTCCCTTAATTCTTCTAGTATTCCCGAGTGATCGACTCCGTTGTTGGGAATTATCCGCTTGTCGCTGGAAGAATTCCCAAATCTCTGATGCACTTTTTGACATTAGCTCTCCTCCACTTGTTGCCATTAGTCATTCTTGCACATTCGGCAATAATCCCTCCAAAAAGTATTGGCATTGGTGCCATTTCTCGTACCCATGATGTGGACACTTCAAGAGTAGCCCATTGAATCGTTCCCATGTTTCGAAAAACTGCTCGTCTTCTCTCTGGGTAAACTCTGAGATTTCTCTGCGATTAGCATTGGTTTTATGCACTGGGAAATATTTATTCAAAAATTTGGTAACTATTTGTTCCCATGATGCAATGCTATTAGCAGGCAATGTATTAAGCCATGAACGGGCTCTATCCTTTAAAGAAAATGGGAATAATCTAGTTTAACATCATCATCTGAAAATTTTTCATATTTAAAAGTTTGACAAATGGCATAAAAATCATTCAGATGATTATATGGGTCCTCATTTTCTAGGCCATAGAATGTTGGGAGACAAATTAGCACACTAGATTTTAACTCAAAACTCCTAGCAGCTACATTTGGGTACTTATGCATGATGTGCTCAAATTAGCTAAGGGACTGAAATAGTCCTTAAATGGCCTCTCCTGTGGTTGCAAATCCATTCCAAATTTATTTTTAATGTGCCTATGTGTGCGAAGTGTTTTTTCTAATTCAAGATCTATAGGTTCAAGATTAGGTAATAATGACCTACGACCATGCATGCAAAACAAATAAAATAAAAATAAAGATGGGAACAAAACAAATAAAAATAAAGAAGAGGGAGAAATTACGATACTAACCTTATTGCACTATTACAACCTTTCTATAAAAATACACAAAAACAAATACGTGAAATAAATTAACTAAAAATTAAATTAATAAAATAAACAAAAATTACAAAGAAAAAAATAAATTGAAAATTAAATTACAGAATTTTAAAGAAGAGAAAAAGAAAAGAAATACTAACCTTTATATGTAGATTCACTTTTTTTTTAATAATTAAAAAATAACAAGAAAACAAATAAAATAAATTATTCACAAAAATTAATTCTATGAATTAAAATTACTTACCTCCCCGACAACGGCGCCAAAAACTTGTTGTGCAAATTTTGTTGAACTCGCAAGCGCAAGAATCTTATTGTAGTATAGACTAATGGTGACGAGTGTCGATCCCACGAGGAGGTGGATTTTAATTGTGTGTAGAATTAATTTTGTAAATGTATAGTTGGATTTGTGGTGAAATGATTTGGATTATCTTAAAATTGGAATTGAAATGGCGAGAATAAATTGACGAGAATTCTATTGAAATGACGTACTTGGGTATCTGGATCCGTATCCACATGACCATGGGCTAAATATTCGTTATTAATACCAATTAAATCATGAGGGGGGAATCCACACCTCATGAACCACACTCTAATCAATATGGTGCTAAGGGCTTATCGTGCTAAATAATAATAACCTTGTACTAGAGAGCCGGTGTAACCAAGGCGGTATCTAGACAAGATTATTATTATTTGTCGACGAAAAGTCAAATCATCCACAAAAATTAGAGGGAAAAAGAAAATAAATTTACCAAATAAAGCCCATGACACATGTTGAAACTTCACCTTCAACCCAAGCTTGAAAGAAAAGTAGCTACTCATAATTAAACTAGGGGCAAAATGGGAATTTATTAAAATACGTAGAAAATACAAGATGGAGAAGGAATTACAGAAAATGGAGTCCAAAAATGGATTCAGAGGTATCAAATTAGGGGGGGAGGCCCCCTTTTTATAGATACATCGAGTAAATCATGGCCATCGGATTAAAAACAGTTTGGACGCTCAGGATTGCGCCACGTCATCAGTCAACAGTACACGTGAACAGTGACGCGGTTTGGTTGAAAATAATCCTGTGTGTTGCATGTACCGTACGTGAGATTTTTGGTCCACTAATATGCTGCCACGTCATCGATCAACAGTGCATAAGAATTTTAGTCCAACAGGATCGTGACACCTCATCAGTCAATGCCACATCATCGGTCAATGCCACGTCATCGATCCGTCTATGTGAACAGTGTTGTGAACACTAATGTAGACAGTACCGTACATGTGAATAGTACCGTACATGTGAACAGTGCCATTTTTCCTTTTATGCTCCTCCTAAGGTTTTCGACCGTCCTGAGTTCAAAAGTGATGTCCGTTTTGCCGTCTGATCTCTCGTTTATTATGAAATAACTATGACGCCCCTAAAATACATAAAATACTTAATTAAAATAAAACACACAATTAAATTACAAGAAGCTTAAACACATAAAAGTAATGGTTGTTAGTAAGATGTAAAATGACGATTTTCTCCTTTATAAATATGCATTTTCTAACACTCAACACTCCTTATTCAATCCATCCCTAATGAATTTAATCTTATCTTCCCTGTTATCAGACATCATTCCTAAAGAACATGTTTTTTTATCGCAACTCATTCTGGCACACTTATGACAAGCAACTGAAATTCTTCGAGCTCTTCGTTTTCTTGCATAATTTCCTTTACCACAACCAGGCATGTATGCAATAAATTTTGGAGGCAACTCACCTGCCAATCGTACTTTAGCCTCGATTAACCAACGGATGTCAGCAGGTATGTTATTCCTCATGAGCAATCGCATACGTTCGGACCGAGCTTTATAGATTGTAAGGAGGGCATTCTGAGGAAGTGAAGGGAATCGATTGCAAAGCTTTGCTAGAATCTCGTTTCTGTCCATACATTCGCCTCAGAATATTAGTTATTATGGAAAACTGAAGTAACCGACTTGATTGTCAAGGAGTACCGTTATCCGCCACTTTACCGGGGTAACAAACTAAAGCATACAAACAGAAAAACAAACTAAAACACACAAAGAAAATTAAAATCGTCCTCTTATTGAATTTACCTCAAGCTCCAACTAGATGTTGTGGACACCTTTCTCAATGTCTCTGAGTTGGCTTTCTAAATCCTCAACATGGGATACTAACTCTAGTGGTTGCAGAGCCCAAATATGATATGTTTTACAAAATCGAATCTGCCTTTTGAGATGAGATTTTATACGTTTAAGTGGTCTAAGAATGTCCAAGAGGAACTGTTTAGCTATGGCACTCATGATTAACAATGATAAGAGAAAACTAAATGGTTAAACAAATACACTTGTGCAAAAATAATTTCAATTAGCAAAAGAATAGTAAAAAGGAAGAAAAAAAATCAAATCACCGAAAGGAAAGAAAAATCTCAATTCAAATCTGGTGGGTCACTCAAATTTACTTCGGTATCCTCTCCATGTGGTTGGTACTCTAGATATGGCTTTAGTCTTTGACCATTAACTTTAAATGTGACACCGTTCTTAGGGTCTTTAATTTCAATTACCCCATGTGAAAAAACAGTGTAAACAATAAAGGGGCCAGACCATCAAGAGCGTAACTAACCTGGGAATAGGTACGAGCGAGAATTGAATAAAAACACTTTCTGACCTGGAATGAAAGATTTTCTTATAATTTGCTTGTCATGAAAGACTTTCATTCGCTGCTTGTAAATCTTAGCATTTTCATATGCATCATTGCGAATTTCTTCAAGTTCTGCCAGCTGTAATCTTCTTTCTGAGCTGGCTTGCTGCATGCCAAAGTTAAATTTCTTGATGGCCCAGTATGCACGATGCTCGAGTTCCACAGGTAAGTGGCAAGCTTTTCCACACACTAGCCTGTAAGGTGACATCCCAATCGGGATCTTGAAAGTTGTTCTATATGCCCATAATGCATCATCGAGTCTTAATGACCAATCTTTTCTGTCCGGCCTCACTGTCTTTTCTAATATGTGCTTTATTACTCGATTGGAGATCTCAACTTGGCCACTGGTTTGCGGATGATATGGGGTCGCCACTTTGTGAGTGATGGAATACTTTATCAAAAGAGCTTTGAATGCTTTGTTACAAAAGTGGGCACCACCATCACTGATTATTGCTCGAGGGAATCCAAAGCGTGAAACAATATTACTTTTCAAAAATCCTATCACCACCTTGTGATCATTGGTTCTGCATGGAAATGCTTCTACCCATTTCGATACGTAATCAACAGCAACCAATATGTATTGATGGCCAAAAGAAGGGGGAAAGGGACCCATGAAGTCGATACCCCACACATCAAAAATCTCAACCACTAAAATTGGATTTAATGGCATTATATTCCTTCGTGTAATGCTCCTCATTTGTTGACACCTATCACATGAAGAACAGAAAGTGTAAGCATCTCGAAATATAGTTGGCCAATAAAAACCACATTGTAAAACTTTTGTAGCTATTTTCTTAGCACTGAAATGGCCTCCATAAGCTTGTTCATGGCATAATGAAAGGATATTTTGAATTTCACTTTCTGGGACACATCGTCTAACAATTTGATCTGCACAATACTTGAACAAATAAGGGTCATCCCAAAAGAAATTCTTTATTTTCGCAAAAAAATTGGCCTTGTCCTGCTTGGTCCAATGCTCTGGAAGTTGACATGTAACAAGATAATTAACAATATCAGCATACCACGGTAATATTTCCACACTCATCAATTGTTCATCTGGAAATGACTCATTCAATGGTAATGACTCTGTAATTGTGTCAAAATTGAGACGAGAGATATGGTCAGCCACAACATTTTCTGTGCCTTTCTTATCTTTAAATTCCAAATCAAATTCCTGCAAACCCAATGAATTAGCCTAGCTTTTGCATCTTTCTTTATGAGAAGATATCTAAGAGCAGCATGATCCGTGAACACAATTATTTTGCAACCAATGAGATAAGATCGAAATTTCTCTAATGCAAACACTACTGCTAGCATTTCTTTTTCAGTAGTTGAATAGTTCAATTGTGCATCATTCAATGTCATACTAGCATAGCAAATAATATGGGGAATTCCATCAACTTTTTGTCCTAATACTGCTCCTACTGCATAATCAGATGCATCACACATGAGCTCGAATGGTACGCTCCAGTTTGGGGGCTGAATAATGGGTGATGATGTCAATAATTGCTTTAATTTTTCAAATGCCACAAGACATGAATCATCAAAGATAAAAGGTACATCCTTAGCAAGTAGATTGCATAAGGGTCTAGAAACTTTGCTAAAATCTTTAATGAAACATCTATAAAAACCAGCATGCCCAAGGAAAGATCTTACTTCTCTGACTGTTTTAGGTGGATGAAGATTAGAAATGAGATCCGCCTTGGCTTTGTCAACCTCAATACCTTTGCTTGAAATGATGTGACCTAGAACAATACCTTGTTTTACCATAAAATGACACTTCTCTTAATTTAAGACTAAGTTCTTCTCGATACATCTCTGCAGAACTAGTGTTAGATGATGTAAACATTGATCAAACGAGTCACCAAAGATAGAAAAGTCATCCATAAAGACTTCAAGGAATCGTTCAACTATATCAGAAAAAATGTTTAACATGCATCGTTGAAATGTAGCAGGTGCATTGCATAATCCAAATAGTATTCTCCTATATGCAAAAGTTCTAAAAGGGCAAGTGAAAATGGTTTTCTCTTGATCTTTTGGTACTATAGAAATCCGATTATATCTTGAGTAGCCATCTAGAAAGCAATAAAATTCATGGCCTGCTAATCTATCAAGCATTTAATCGATAAATGGTAAAGAAAAATGGTCTTTACGCGTGACAGAATTCAACTTTCTATAATCAATGCATACACGCCATCCTGTAGTTACTCTAGTGGGTATCAATTCATTATCAGCATTAGTAACTACTGCGACTCCTGACATTTTGGGGACAACTTGTACAGGACCGACCCATGAACTATCAGAAATAGGGTAAATGATACATGCGTCTAATAGTTTAAGGACTTCAGTTCTAACAACTTTTTTCACGTTAGGATTTAACCGACGTTACATTTCCCTAGTAGGTTTAGCATTTTCATCAAGATGAATGTAATGCATGCAGTCTACTGGGTTTATGCATTTTATGTCTACTATGGTCCATCATAATGCTCCTTTGTGCTCTTTTAAAACATCTAACAACTTACCTGTTTGTTCGTCGTTTAAGGATGATGAGATTATTACCGACAAAGTACTTTCTTCTACCAAAAATGGATATTCCAAAGTGTTGGGTAATAGTTTGAACTCGAGTTTCAATGGCGATTCCAATGTTGGGATGAGTTTCTTCTCTGATGGTGCTAGTTGTTCAACTCTTGACTTCCATTTATTAGTGTCCAAGGATGGTGCTAAGTCAAGCGGGCTGTTGACCTCATCAACTGATCTGGCAATATCAAAATCAAAACCAAAGTGAGTTAAACATGTTTGTAAAAGGTCATCACTAAGGTTTGAAAGAAAAGTGTCATCAACTAATGCTTCAATTAAATCCACATCAACAATTCCATCATCTGCATTATGAGGTTGTTTGGCAATGTTGAAGATGTTCAGCTCCATAGTCATGTTGCCGAAGGACAACTGCATATTTCCAGTCCTGCATTGAATGTGAGCATCAGCAATTGCCAAGAAAGGTCGGCCTAGGATAATGGGGATGTGCTTCCTTGAATCCTGGATTGGTTGAGTGTCAATTACAATGAAATCAACAGGAAAATAAAACTTGTCTACCTGGATAAGCACGTCCTCCACAATACCATGAGGTATTTTCGTGGACCGATCTGCAAGCTGTAACACTACTGGAGTTGGGTGTAATTCTCCCAGTCCAAGTTTCACGAATACAGAGTAAGGTAAAAGATTTACACTAGCTCCTAAATCCAACAAAGCATTCTCAATTGTGTGGTTCCCTATGCTACATGAGATAGTGGGGGAGCCTGGGTCTTTGCATTTTAGAGGAATTTTATGTTGGAGGATAGAACTAACGTTTTCTATTAAAAATGCCTTCTTTTGAACATGAATATTTCTTTTTTTAGTACAAAGGTATTTAAGAAACTTGGCCTAAGATGAAACTTGTTTTATAGCATCAAGTAAAGGGATGTTAACACTTACCTGTTTGAAGATTTTAAAAATCTCACCTGTAGATTTTCCCTTATTTCCTTTAGCTAATCTCTGAGGAAATGGAGCTTTAGAAACGTATTCTCGTGGGTTAGTTTCTTCTTTCTCCTTCGGTGATGAGTCTTTGGCATTTACAGGTACAATTTGATTTGTTTTTGTCACCGGCATCTCCACTTTGTTGTCCACTTCTTTCCTTTTTCGCAAGGTCATGATAGCTTTGACCTCTCCGTGCTGCTGTGGTGAACTGGTAGTTACTTCATGCATTCCTTTAGGATTAGGCACTGGTTGACTTGGAAACTTGCCTTTCTTAACAGTCATTGCCAAGGTCTGAACTGAAGAAGCAAGCTGTCCCACCATCTTCTCGAGGCTTGAAACTGATTGGGCTTGTGAGTTGAAGCCTGCTCTTATCTCATTTCGTAGTTCCTCAATGGTGCGGTTTTGCTGCTTGATCGTGGAGTGAGTAACATTCCTGAAATTCTGGAATGCATCCTCCCATGGTCTCGGTTGAGAGTAGTTCTAGTTCTGATTGTATGGACTAAATGGGGGCTGAGAGGCTTGAGGAACTTGAGGAATTGGTTGCATTGGTAGAGCTGGAGCTGCTGGTCCATTCTGTTGGAATCCTTTAGACCATGAAAAATTGGGGTGGTCTCTCCATCTAGGATTATATGTGTTGGAGTATGGGTTGTAATTTGATGGTTTTCTCATTACACCTATGGCATTGGCTTGATATGAGTATGAGTCATGGTCATGTTGTTCTGTTGATTTAGCAGTCGTTAACGATGCGATTTGTCGAGAGAGACCTTCAACCATCTCCTTGACTTCTTTGATTCCCGAAGTTAACTCGTCAATGTGAACCTCATTCACTCCCTTAATTCTTTTAGTATTCCTAAGCGATCGACTCCATTGTTGGGAATTATCCGCTTGTCGCTGGAAGAATTCCCAAATCTCTTATGCACGTTTTGACATTAGCTCTCCTCCACTTGTTGCCATTAGTCATTCTTGCACATGTGGCAATAATCCCTCTAAAACGTATTGGCATTGGTGCCATTTCTCGTACCCATGATGTGGACACTTCAAAAGTAGCTCATTGAATCGCTCCCATGTTTTGAAAAACTGCTCGTCTTCTCTCTGGATAAACTCTGAGATTTCCCTGCGAATAGCATTGGTTTTATGCACTGGGAAATATTTATTCAAAAATTTCGTTACTATTTGTTCCCATGCTGTAATGCTATTAGCAGGTAATGTATTAAGCCATGAGGAGCTCGATCCTTTAAAGAAAATGGGAATAGTCTAAGTTTAACATCATTGTCTAAAAAATTCTCGTATTTAAAAGTTTGACAAACAGCATGCAAATTATTCAGATGATTATATGGGTCCTCATTTTCTAGGCCATAGAATGTTGGGAGACAATTTAGCACACTAGGTTTTAACTCAAAACTCCTAGCAGCTACATTTGGGTATCTTATGCATGATGTGCTCAAATTAGCTAAGGGACTAAAGTAGTCTTTAAATGGCCTCTCCTGTGGTGGTGGTTGTTGTTGTTGCAAATCCATTTCTCTTTTATCTTTAATTACCACGTGTTTGTGTGTGCGAAGTATTTTTTCAAGTTCAAGGTCTATAGGCTCAAGATTAGGTAATAATGACCTTCGACCATGTATGCAAAAAAAAAAAAAAATAAAGATGGGAACAAAAAAAATAAAAATAAAGAAGAGGGAGAAATTACGATACTAACCTTATCGCGCTATTACAACCTTACTATAAAAATAACAAAAAAATACGTGAAATAAATTAACTAAAATAAATTAGTAAGATAAATAAAAGTTACAAAGAAGAAAAAAAATAACTTGAAAATTAAATTACAAAATTTTAAAGAAGAGAAAAAGAAAAGAAATATTAACCTCTAAATGCATATTCACTTTTTTTTTCTTTTTTTTAAATAGAAAAAAATTACAAGAAAATAATTAAAAGAAATTATTTACAAAAATCAATTCTACGAATTAAAATAACTTACCTCCTCGGCAACGGCGCCAAAAACTTGTTGTGCAAATTTTATTGAACTCGCAAGTGCACGAATCTATTGTTGAATAGATTAATGGTGATGAGTGTCGATCCCACGAGGAGGTAGATTTTAATTATATGTAGATTAATTTTGTATGAGAGTGGTTGGATTTGTGGTGAAAGTGACTTAGATTATCCTAAAATTGGAATTGAAATGGCGAGAATAAATTAAAGAGAAATATATTGAAATGACGTACTTGGGTATCTAGATCCGTATCAACATGCACCATGGGCTAAATATTCCTTATCAATGCCAATTAAATCATGAGGGGGGTTTCCACACCTCATGAACCACGCTCTAATCAATATGGTGCTAAGGGCTTATCGTGCCAAATAATAATAACCTTGTACTAGGGAGCCGGTGAAACCAGGGCAGTATCTAGACAAGATTATTATTATTTGTCAACGAAAAGTCAAAACATCCACAAAAATTAGAGGGGAAGAGAAAATAAATTTACCAAATAAAGTCCATGGCACATGTTGAGACTTCACCTTCAACTGAAGCTTGAAAGAAAATTAGCTACTCATAATTGAACTAGGGATAAAATAAGAATTTATAAAAATACGTAGAAAATACAAGATGGAGAAGGAATTACAGAAAATGAAGCTAAAAAATGAATTCAGGGATGCCAAATTAGGGGGGAGAGGTCCCATTTTTATAGATACATTGAGTAAATCATGGCCATCGGATTAAAAACAGTTTGGACACTCAGGATTGCGCCACGTCATCAGTCAACAGTACGCAGTTTGAACAGTGACACAGTTTGACCACGTGGTTTGAACAATGACGCGGTTTGGTTGAAAATAATCTTGTGTATATGCATGTACCGTACGCGCAATTTTTGGTCCACTAACATGCTGCCACGTCACCGATCAACAGTGCATAAGAATTTTGTCCAATAGAATCGTGACACCTCATCAGTCAATGCCACGTCATCGTTCCGTATATGTGAACAATGTCGTGAACAGTAACATGGACAATACCGTACATGTGAATAGTACCGTGCATGTGAACAGTGACATTTTTCCTTTTATGCTCCTACTAAGGTTTTCGACTGTCTTGAGTTCAAAAGTGATGTCCGTTTTGCCGTCTGATCTTTTGTTCATTGTAAAATGACCATAATGCCCCTAAAGTATATAAAATACTTAATTAAAATAAAGCACATATAATTAAATCACAAGCTTAAATACATAAAAGTAAGGGTGTTAGTAAAACTTGAAGTGTAAAATGATGATTTTCTCCTTTATAAATATACATTTTCTAACACTAATAGTTAGCTAAGAACTAAATGGCATAGTAATTAACTATCAAAAGAAATACAAAATACAAACATTAGAGAATGTTATGACCATAATTCGAAACCCGAGAGTGGATCTTGTAACTTTAGCCTCTTTTTTAGATTGATTCCTATTAATTTCTTTTTCTGCACTTAATTTTCTTTGATTAATAATTGACTATTAGATTTTAATTTTTCTGCGGTTCAACCTTGTACTCACCAAGTTATATTATAACTAAACACTCGTATGCTTAAGAATAAACAATACTTTTGAGTCGTGTCAAGTTTTTGGTATCGTTACTGGGGAGTTTTCTAAAAATGTTGCTAATCAATCCCTAAGCCGAATTGAAACTTGGATATTTAGACTATGACTTATTCTTTGGACCTTTAGACTAAAGGACTTTGGACTTTATAGACATGATGACTAGGGATTTGGACTTTTAAATTTACTACTAAGGCCTAGAAATTAAATTAATTATCTAATCAGTTGGTAATCCTTCAAAATTATTTTAAAAAAAAAAAGAAAAAAGAGTCCACATCTTAAGCTGAGTATTCCTTTCCTCTCTTTTGTTTTTGATTTCTACAATTTAATTTTCGTAATTTTTTATTTATATGGTCGGTTTAACTGCCTGTCATTTTATTTTTTTGTTTAATTATTCTTGTACACTAATTTATTTTATTTTATTTTATGTTTTATTATATGATTGGTTCTAAAATAACGCTTAAATTGTTTATATATTGTTAATGTGTTATTTTATTGTTTCGTTTAATTACTTTATTTATATAACTGATTTAACTGCTTATTATTTTAATTTCAGTTAATAAATTTTTCAGTTCACATATTTTTAGGCATTTATTTATTTTTAATTTTTGTAATTTATATTATTTGCTTATTAACTTTTAGTTTATTGAATTTGTGTAATTTTCATTTGGTGTTTTACGTATTATTTATTTGTTTCTGTATCATTTTCAAATTTTAATTTTACACACACTCACACATCATTAGCATTGTATGTGACGTTGATCTTGTATGTAAAGTGGCAGATTACTTAGGAAGTCACCTTCACCACCCTTAGATATGACTGACATTGAAGCTGATAACTTTTCAAAGTATAAAGATAACCTTTCATGCATCCTACTAGAACAGGGCACCATCATGCATAATATTTCTCCTAACGCATCTCATTTTAATTTCAAACCTGGTATCATTTAACTTTTACCTACTTTTAATGGTTTTGAGCTGAAAATCCATACTTGCGTTTGAGAGAATTTGAGTAAGTTTGTAACACCTGTATTGATCAAAATTGTAGCATGAACATAATAAGACTTAAGTTTTTCTTTTATTGAAAGAAAAAGCTACAAAAATCTTAGGTCAAGATCTATCAGAACTTGTAATGAAATGCGAGGACAATTTTTGAAAAACTTTTTTCCACCCCATAGAACAAATTCTTTCAAAAGACAAATCACTATCTTCACTCAAAAGCCAGGAGAAATCATTTACCAATATTAGAGCTACTTAACATTTGTCCCTATCATCCTAAATTAGACAAGCTATTGAAATTATGTGCAATGTCGGGTTGAAGGGAAAAATTGTAATTGGCGATACTAGCCAAGACTTTCAAACCAGTCACGCAAAGATCCGATAGTTTTGGACATGAACTCTCGGAGGACTGATTGAGTGTTTGCACCGGGTCTAATCATTTGAACATCAATCTAGGCTGAGAATTCCTGGAATCTATCTGCCATTTTGATTTTGGAATATCATCAACTGTGAACCATGGACCTGTGGTAGTTCTTAGTGTAGATCAAGAGCAAGGGCAGTTGGTTCATTGTCAGCTGCTGACTCATCAACAATTGGCGTCTCTGGGGGAGGAGATGAAGAAGATGGTTCATCAGTAGGTTGAGCCATCAATAGTTTAGAGACATCAGCATATTCTAATTTTGAGTCAGAACTAGAAACTGATTCTGTTTGCTCATATTTCGAAGTGTTAGAGTCAGAGGCAGAGGGAGAGATTGCCACTAGTTTTGTTAACTGCTGAGAAGAATATTGGTGCATAGGGGCTTTGTCTTTAGCTGTAGGGTCTAGTGTTGATAGTGGAGGAACAGGAAAATCTTATATGGGTTGTGAAGAAGTGGGTATTGATGATGGTTGTGTAGTTGTGGGTGGTATACATGATGTTGTTTTAGGTTGGGACGAAGTGGAAGATCTTGATGGTTTTGGTGGAGATTGGGTATGTATGTTTTAGAGCAGAGTATGCGTCATTCCAAAGATTTTTTTATAATCCATCGGACGAGCATACATCATTGGAGAGTAGAAGGATTGGTATGAGTCAAAAGATGGTGTTGGTAATAGTAAAGAGGGGGATGGAGAAAACAAAGAGGGTTGTTGTTTCTCTACATCTATTCATTCTAACTCAGCTTTAAGCTTTCGAATCTTAGCTTCTTTGTGGTCAAACTCAGGACCCCAATATCTGTTTTTTATCATCTGATGAAAATCTAAGTCCAGTTGAGAGACACGAGCTTTCATGTCAAGATACATTTTTTCAAGTTGAGCAGCAATTGAATCAACCTTGCCATCAGTACTACGGACCTGAGATGCTACTGAATCAACTTTAGCATCAAGTATTTGCAACACACTATTTTGAGCTCTGGCATTCTCAGACTGCCAGTTGAGGACTGTCTCAAAAGGTCTAGGCTCTTCAGTCTGACCATTAGGGGTTACTGGTGATGGAACAAAAGGTCTTGTAGTGACTTTTGTGTGAGGATTTGTCCTTTTTTCTAAGGAGGGGAATTTTTCTTGATATGATGCTGATGTGGATGAGAACATCATGCAAGAAAGCGGTTGAGGAGCAGAAAAGAAACCTGCTTGCTGACGACAGGTTTGTATTGGCTTATGTTTCTGGGGTGTGGAGTTATACAAAGGAAATGAGGTTTCAGTTTTGGCTTCTAGGTCATGTGGAGGAAAAGGAGGTTGATTCTTGCATAGAGACAAAAGAACAGACTTCTTTTTACATCGTGATTGACGTCTTTGGTAATAGATCGCATTATCATTGTCTGATTCTTCTTCAAGACATGGACAATCAGGATTACACATATGAGAACCAGGAACATCCCATAAGAAATGTCCATCTAATTTATCAGGATAGATGGGATAGCCTTTTAAGGAAAAGCTACAAATGGGAATGTTTTCTTGAGCAGTAGATACTGCGGTAAATCATGGATGTGTATGAAAAAGAGGTTCTTGGAGCAGCTGGCTCGGATGGTGGCTGAAAGGTCATTTTTTTTGTACCATCATCTCTTTTTTCAAAGAAAGCTTCAGAAGTGTGGATTGGTTGGGAGTTTTGATGGAATTTCTCATAATTTGAAAGCCATTCCATCGGCATTAATTTGAGAAGCTCCTGCTTTGGGATCTGCCTAGGGATCTGGACTATTGTGGGAATAGTCTTTGTATCTGCAAGAATCATAAGAGCATCTGAAGAAGTTTGGGGGCTTGGAAGATCTAGTGCATGATTCTGTAACCTATACACTAGCTGATGATGGAGAGTGGCCATTTTTACCGTAACAGCTTGTTCAGCTCCTTGAAGCTGGATTTGTACCTTGAAAGCTATGGGTAGGTTTGGGTCTTGTAAAGACAGATTGAAATTTGGGTAGAAGGTGAGGAGAGCACTGCCAGCATGAAGAGTGGTCAAAACAGTACCAATTACAGCATGTTGGTACTCTTTAAATCTTGTATCAAGCAAGGCTAGTCTGGCTGTAACAGGAAGACTTTTTCGGCCATGGAGAGTTAAGATTAGGCGTACACCACCAAGATGAAGGTGGGTGTATCCTTCTCTTTGCCATTGTGCTATTAAATCTGTGGGAATTTCAAGCGTAACATATTGTTCTGCGTGTGTGGCTTGGAGAGCACATTGATCAAGACGAGAAGATTGGACATACTCTTTTAGAGTAGGCCTTTTTGTAGATAAATTATTGGAGCCCTTTGGAATGCATTATTGAGAAGATATAATCGAAACAATAATAATAGTAGTAGTAGTAATAATAATAATAATAAGGAAGTGAGACATGTATTATCATAATAGTTAGGTGGCCACTTGCCACTTGACTATCACTTATTTCTATGTAAGTAGATAAATAATAAAAAAATTAAAAAATAATAAAATAAAAGGATCACGTCCAGTTTATTGCCTATAAAAAACAAGGAGAGGAAGAATGAGATGGACGGAGAGAATTAGAGAAAGGAGCTGAAGATTGAGGCTTAAACAAGATTTCTTCTTTTGTGTAGTTAATTTTCTCGTAATACATTTCAGAAATTAGTTAAATAAAACGTGTTTTGTTTATCAATATGAGTGGCTAATTTTCTAAGGTGAGGTGAAATGTGAAGTTTAAAGATTCAAATTATTGAATTAATTACTCTCTCAAGTGAGTCTTAACGTTCATTTTGTTTATTTGTATTTTTCTTCTTTACTGGTTTCTTTCATATTATGTTATTTTATAGATCTAGATTTCCTTAGATTTATAGAGTATTTTTACATAATGTCGACGCTTCAATATAGTCATGGCACCTTAGGTACTTGATCCCATATTTATCCACAGTAATGGTTAGTTAAGAATTAAATGGCATAATAATTAACTGGCAAAAGAAATGCAAAATACAAATATAAGAGAGTGCTATGACCATAATTTGAAACTCGAGAGTGAATATGGTAACCTTAGCATCTTTTTAGATTGGTTCCTATAATTTCTTTTTCTACAATTAATTTTCTTTGTTTAATAATTGACTGTTAGATTTTAAATTCCATGTGGTTCGATGGCAGACTCATCGAATTATGTTATAACTAGATACTCTTATATTCTAGAGTAAACAATAGTTTTGAGTCGAGTTGTATCAGTGATCAAAAGGTATGCCTTTGGATCTCCCATTATTTTTATGTTGAATATGTACGAAAATAAACAATTAGTAATAAATGAAATAAAAACTTACATATGTAACATAAATCTTGCAAATGAACATTAAGGCAGAGTTTATTTTTTTGTCTGAAATTTGATAGGCCAGAATTAGTACTAACTTTGAATAAAGGTAGATGTCTGAATCTAAATGATATTTTTTTTTATCTTAATTGCTAAAAATAAATATTAAATTACTTTCTAACTTAAAAAATCTAAAATTTATTATTTTTACATTTGTACCCTTACAAATTATAAATGTTAAACAAATAATAAACATTTTAAAGAGTATAAATAAAATAATATATTATCATAACATAAATAATATTCAATTCAATACAATCCTTTGATATTCTATATTAATATGTGCTAATCTGTTTTATTATGTTTTTATATTAAAATAAAATTCCCTTTTACCCATATAAAACATTTTCTTATCTTCTACTTCCAGGTTCCAAACCCTTAATCTCACCCATTATTTATATAGGCCCAAATCGTAAACCTTAACTGTTCACACATAGTCGAAGTGAAGACAAATTAAAAAGAAATCTTGAAGCTCTGGACCACACATGTTGGCGAGAAGATTATAAAGCTTGGGACCACAACACTATCAAGTAAAATGTTGAAGCATTCGGCTACCTTGAATATTGGATTTTAAAAGTTTTGGCCCCCATATAAAGGTACTTTCTTTCCTTTTGTTTAATCATGTTTGTGAAAGAAAGTGATAGATTGTTTGATTGTGGGTGGTCTACATGTGCTTTTTTCTTTCTTTCTTTGTCTAATTTATTTTGTTTGAATAGCAAATATTGACAATATGGATGACTAGTAAAATTGTTTCTCGAGATTAGAATTTATAAAAGAGTTTGTAATGTTTATACTTGCATATTTTAGGGAAGATACAAAACCAAAGTATTTTGTCATCATATATATGCTTAGCACTTAATACAAATGCTCTCCACCATAGCAATCCATTTTGTTGTTCTTTTTTTATTAGTCTCTAACACTTCATGTCCATTAAGCTTTGGTCAATTTATTATGTTATGTGCTTTAGTAAATTAATGTTTTATTGATATTATTTTGATAGGATAATAATGTTAAGGTCCTATGTTTTACTTTTTCTCAAATTACGACATAGATAATCATGAGGAAATTATGGAACATATTTTAAAATGATATATTTATATTTTACATTCAGAATGGAAAAATCTTGAACGTCTATGGATCGAAGATCAAAAGATTATGAGATTGGTGTTGAATGATTTATAAATTTTGCAACGGTTCATGCAACAAATTCTAATCACATACTATGTCCATGTATGAAATGTGGAAATGTGAAACATTAGACTATTGATGAGATTAGGGACCATTTGTATTTGAATGGTATAGACCAAAGTTACAATAATTGGATTTTGCATGGACCAAACAACATGTGCAGCAAAGTAGTGGGTGTGTCAAAATTGGATCAAATGCAAGCAGATTTGGTGTATACTATATGCTTATTAGAGAAATATTTCTCGACAGCTTTCTTTGATATATGAAAATTAAGTGCAGTTCTATTTTTTTTAATTCCAAATCTCAAAGTTTAAATTTTAATCACTTATAGTGCTATGATTAATACTTTACTTATAGATAATGCAGGGCAAATCATGTAAGTTAGTAGTGGGCAGCATAAATAATATTGTAGCCAAAGGTACAATGTTATAAAACAATGATCCTAATGTGACTGTTCATGGAGTACCATTGGTAGTTATGAATGTTCGTGTAGCTGTTAATATTGCAATTAAAGGGGATGCCTTTTTACCAAGGCCTATCAGGGATGAGTTAGTTCTTGTTAGCCATGCCATTGGATCCCATGTTGCTTGGCCTAAGCAATTTGTCATCTTGAATGATTTTGAGGTATATATCTATAATTAATTGTTTGCTTTTGATATGTCTTAAATTAACAATAATAATAATTTTTTATTATTTTAGTTACATAAAGAAATCTATTGAGAATGTGCAGGAATGCAAAGTGCCAACAAGAATAGATGCCCTTTGCAAGTACGCTCGCCGAGTGTTGACTAAAGCATTATTGATTGAAATTTATCCTGGGATCTTCGACAATGAACAAGCTGAATTATATTTATTAGTTGACGACATTGTACAATTCTGTAGCATGGAAAAGATTGGGATCGTAACAATAACTTGTTACATGAAGTAATTTAATTAAATTACTTATTTTCTTTGCAAAATAATTAGTTATAATTTTTATTTATGTAGTGAAGTAATTATTACTTGTTTTCTGTAGGCATCTTTACGAGGTCTTGAAGGATCATCACCTGGAACATATTTACAAATTTGGTAATCCTTCAATCTTTTGTGATGAAACCGGAAATAATGATGAGACTAGAACTCGTGCAATCGAATCAAGAATGGAAATACTTGATCCAAAATAGCTTCCGATATTTCCTTACAATACCAAGTTTGTTATTTTATTAATTGTATATAGCATTTGGAGTTTATTCTCTTTTTCTTTTACAAAAATGCAAGGTTGATATTTATCATTATATATAGCAAATATTGGATGTTGATTGTTGTGGAACCGCACAAATTTATAGTATATATTTTTTATTCACTCGATCATGAACCTCACCTTGATTTAAAGAACTTTGTTTCACAGTAAGTTATTGTCATTTTTTGTCAATTATAATGCATTTATTAAAACATGCTTGACTAAATGTGTATTTAATTATGTATCTTAAGTGCTTTCAAGATTTTTGTAGCAAAAATGGGAAATACGAATCGAAAATCCTTTGTTTGGAAAAGGGTTAAGGTATATGAAATTGTACATATATATGTTAAGTTTAAATTTATTTACTTATGCAGATGACATTAATTAGTTCAAAATTATGTGCAGTGTCCTCAACAAACTACAAATGTTGAATGTGGATATTATGTCATGAGATTTATGAAGGAAATCATTGAAAACCAGGATGATTCAATAAAAAAAATTTGGTAGTCATCTCCTTATCCTTTTAAAATTTATAGATTTCACAAGGTTGATGCATGTATTAATGTTGACTATTTTGTGCATGATATATAGTTTGTTGGACAAGATAATTTCACCCAAAAGGATATTGATAAAGTAAGAGTGGAGTGGGCAGAGTACATATGGCAGAAAAGTTTTTGCTAAATTTTGTAGCACAATGACTTTGCAAGGTTAGTAAATGAATAGTATTATTTTTTTATCTACATATTCGTTATTGTCTTTGTTTCGAATAAGACACTAAAAAGATTTATAAAATTATTTCAATTATTTTCATATTGTAATCAAGGAAGGTTCATCAAAAGGTTTCACTCTTCAACTCCCTCTGGCTTTAGCATGATTATTGGAGTAGCCAACTGGAGGGCTCGCTGCATTTTGTTGTTCTTGTGAAGAATGTAATATTTTTCTTTTAAGAAAAAAGAGTTATGGATATCTAAATTTGGAAATTGTAAACATAAATAATTTTTTTAGTGTTGTTTGTCATGTACCAAATTTATATATGAGTATTGCAATTACTTAATGAATATTTAATTTTATATTGCAGCTTTTCAAAAAAAATTATTGCAATAATAATAAGAGTATTAATAGGCTTTCCATATTTTCAGTAATCTATTCATATTATGGTGACTACTATTGTTGATGTCCATTACTTAAAATTAGTCATTTATATTCAGAGAGAAGATAGCTTTTTTACAATATTAGGTGACTGATTTTTTGAAAAGTAAGTCACCTAAACACGGTTCTTTACAACATTAGAAATGAGTCCACTTAAAAGCCATAGAGACTCTTTACTAGTTTTGGGATAAGTACAAGAGTTTACATGACATTTACCTACACTGTAGTTGTGAAACATAGAGATTACTGTCTTATTTCTATAAGGGATTAACATCCTAAAGAAGACAGATTGTTGAAATGATGTGTAACGATGAATTTAGAGACAAAAGTCTTGAAGTTGAATTAGATTATCTTGACTATATAGCAGAGAATGCACAACCCTAGGACACTATTGATTTTTACAAGTCGTTAAGTAAACCCTAATTATCTCCATCTGGTGGAGGCATGTACAACCTTAAGAAAGATCATAATCTTGAAGCGAAATTTGCAACTTTAGCTAAAAAAGTCAAAGCATTAGATAAAAAAAGAGTCATCATGTAGACTTTGTTTAAGATATTTCATGTCATGTTTGCAGTTTTACTAACCATTTTACGCATTATTGTCCGACCTTGCTAGCTCTATAAGAAAGTTTGCATGAATAAGCACATGTCATCTATAATTTCAAAAGGCCAAATCCTAATCCATACTCACAGACCTACAACTTTGGTTAGAGAAACCACCCAAATTTTAGTTGGAGAAATAATAATCATACACAAACTTCACAACCACCTCCTTCACGTAAGAATTTTTTAAATTTCTAAAATTACCCACCTTATGTTCCATCACCAGGAAAAACTCAATAACCATGCAAACCTTGATCAATTTGATAAGTATGTCTTCAACCTTACATCAACCCTCACCATTTCTAAAAATGGTAAGTTTCCTTCTCAATCAAAACCAAATCCCAAGAGTAAACAACATCTCAATGGAATAGTACAGGAAACCAAAACATAAGACAAGTCAAATCAGTTATAACTTTTTGTGGTGGTAAAGTTGTCGAAAACACATTCTTAATCCTCATAAAATTAGTAAGAAACCAACTTCACAAACCTTTGACCAATGAAAAATTAATTAACTCTCCTTTTGTACTCCAATTCTCTTAGGAACTTATCAAGCCAAAGAAATCAAAGCAAAGTCTACAGATTTATAATTTTTCAAACAGGTGAATATCAATATTTCTTTGTTAGATGTCATTAAATAGGTAACATCTTATGCTAAATTTTTGAAAGATCTGAGCACTATAAAAAGGAAACTTAAGGCGCAAAAGAAAGCTTTTCTGGCAGACCATGTACGTTTCATTTTCTCAACTAATAATACATTGAAATACAAGGATCCTAGCTATCCAACTATTTCTTGCGTTATTGAAGATTATAAAATTGAACATGCTTTATTTCATCTTGGTGCTAGTGTCAATTTGCTTTCATTCTCAGTGTATCAACAACTTAATCTTAGTGAGTTAAACCCAACCTCTACCATCTCTTTGTTTTCCGATAGGTCGATTAAGGTATCGAAAGGGATAATTGAAAATGTATTAGTCCAAGTAAATAAATTCATTTATCATGTGGATTTCATTATTTTGGAAAGTAAACCAATTGCTGATAATACAAGCAAATTCATGTCATATTAGGTTGCTCATTTCTAGCTACTGCTAATGCTTTGATTAATTACAGGAATGGAGTGATGAATTTATCTTCTACAATATAACGTTGGAACTCAATGTGTTCAATATGCGTAAATGACCTCGCAACAAAGAATATGAAAATAGTAAGAATGAAGATATTGAGCTTATTAAACTAATCATAAAAAAACACATTCAGAATGAGAATTTTACAAACTCTATGAAAAATTTGTTTTACTGGTTCTTTTGAATCAAGTAAGGAATTAGAATATGATACGACTAACATATGCTTTATATTTGATTCTACGGAGGTACTTAAAAGAAGATAGTAGCGGATTGAACTTTGAAGATCTGATACAACTTGAAGAGACAAAAGAAGAAAAAGCACTAAAGCTTAAATTGAAGCCCTTACCTGAAGAATTAAAGTATGCATATCTTGGAGATCAGCAAACCCTCCAGTGGTGATTTTTTCCCGACTTACAAGTGACCAACAAAGTAAGCTACTAGTTGTTTTAAAAAAGGCATAAGACTACAATTGGTTGAACCTTGAAAGACATTAAGGGCATTGTTGAGTACTGAAGAATGCATATTTATAAAGGTTAAAATCATTATTTTGCAATCTCATTAACATTTCCACTTTTATGTATTTAAATGCTTTAAACTTTAATTGTGAGTGTTTTGTTATAATTTGAGTATTTATGTATTTTAAGGAAAAGTCGAATAGTAAAACAGATAGAATTTTTGAGCTTAGAATACCTAAAAACCTTATAAAGGGCATAAAGGGCAAAATTATAATTTTAAAATTTTAGTAGGGCTTAGCTGACGTGGCATCAATCAATGATGTCGCATTGACTGATGACATATCAACATTGATCGATGATGTAGCAGCATTTTATTGGACCAAAAAATGCTAATGTGGTATTGACCAATGTTGTGGCATTGATCAAGATGATGTGGCATTGACCAATGACATGGCAGCACATTATTGGACCGAAAAATTGACTGCTGACGTGGCAGTATATTAGAGGACGGAAAAAGGCTCATATGATACATGCACATACGCGGAATGACAACCTTGAAAATGTGTTCCATCCAATTAGAGCTTGCCACGTGGCGCAATCTTAAGTATCCGAATTGTTTTTATCCGATGGCCATATTTTACTCGCTATATCTATAAATAAGAGGTTCCCCCCTCATTCGACAGCTTTGAAGCTAAAGTTTAGCTCCATTTTATCTAAATCTTGTTGTATCTTATATTTTTGTGTATTTTTATAAAATTACTATTAATTTCAAGCTTGGGTTAAAAGTGAATCCTAAACATAATCTTTGTGCTTAATTTAGTAAGTTTACTTTCTCTCTCTTTAATTTATTTGGGTTGTTTTGACTTATTGTTGACAGACAGTAATAGTTTTATCCAGATTTTGCTCAGTATATCGACTTCCTAATGCAAGATCATTACTGTTTGGCATATAAGCACTTTACACTATATTTATCAAAATCGTCTTGATTAATGTTGACAAAGAATTCATCTAAATTATTTAATGGACAGTCTTATCACATTGTCGATAGTAGAATTATTATCACCTGGCACAATGTGTACTTGATACCACATTTAACATAAGATTATTTCTCCCGACACAATGAATGTTTGATACCATATTTACTGAAATGAGGACTATGAAGAGTATAAATACCCCACTCATAAATTAATTGAAACTAAAAAAGAATATTAAGCCCATGATAAAATATTAAGTGTGAATCCAGAGACTTAAGCGCTTCATTCGCATTGTTTCATCTTTATTTCATTCCCACCATTTTATTTTAAATCTTAAAATATATAAATCACATCCAACCAACTCACATACAAACTTGGAAAATTAATCCTTCATAAAATTAAATCTACCTCCCTGTGGGATTAGCACTTGTCCCTATTACTTTATACTATAATAGATTCGTGCGCTTGCGAGTACAATAAAATTTGCACAACAAGTTTTTAGCACCGTTACTAGGGAGGTAAGTCATTTTAATTTGTAGAGTTAATTTTCTTTGTAAATATTATGTAAATAACTTTGTGTGTAGGTTTTGAGTGTGTTTTCATAGTAAGTAAGGAACAGTTGATAAAATTATTATCATAACTTCTCTTCTCTCTTTACTCTCTTTAGTTTTGTTTTTAATTTTTACGTGTTCTTTGCATGCATGGTCAAAATTCACATTCACGGTCAAAAATCACATTCACATGATCTAGAACCTATAAACCTTGAACTGGAAAAAACACTTCACACACATAGATACATTGCATGAAATGTTAAGATTGAGGATAAAATTGAAATGGATTTGGATCAATAATCATAAGCACTATAAGAGAGGTCATTTAAGGGCTACTTCAGTCTCTTAGGTAACTAAAGCACATCATGCGTAAGCTGCCCAAATGTAGTTGTCAAGATTTTTGAGTTAAAATCTAGTGTGCGAAATTATCTCCCATTATTTTATGCCCAAATGTAGCTGCCAAGAGTTTTAAGTTTAAAACTAGTGTGCTAAATTATCTCCCATCATTCTATAGCTTAGAAAATGAAAATCCATACAATCATTTGAATGATTTTCATATTGTTTGCCAAACTTTTAAATATGAATATTTTTCAGATGAAGATGTTAAACTTAGATTATTTCCATTTTTTTCTAAATGATAGAGCACGTTCTTGGTTCAATACATTGCCTGCTAATAGTATCATATCATGGGAACAAATGGTAACTAAATTTTTAGATAAATACTTCCCAGTGCATAAAACTCATATTATTCGCAGGGAAATTTCAGAGTTTACTTGGAGAAGACGAGCAATTTTTTGAAGTATGTAATTGATTCAACGAGCTACTCAAGAAGTGTCCATATCATGGGTATGAGAAATGACACCAATGTCAATACTTCTTGGAGTGACTATTTCCACATGTGCAAGAATGGCTAATAACGACAAGTGGAGGTGAGCTAATGTCTAAAAGTGCATCATAAATTTGTGATTTCTTCTAACGACAAATGGATAATTGCCAACAACGAAGCTTATCATTCAAGAATGTGAGAAAAAGTCAAAGGAGTAAATGAAGTCCACATTGGCGAATCAGGATTGGACATCAAAGAAGTTAAAGCAATAGTCAAAGGATTTTCTCACCAAATAACGTCATTAATAGTTGCCAAATTGATAGAGCCATAAACCTACAATTAATTTAATCATGATTCATATCCAGATCAAGCCAATGTCATTAATGTGATGAAAAAGCAATCAAACTAAAATCCTTACTCCAATACTTATAATCTTGGATGGTGAGACCATCCCAACTTTTCACGGTCTCACAGATTGAATTAGAACAGAACAGCAGCACCAGCTCCACTAGCACGAGTATAACTAATTCACCAACTCCTCAAATCTCTTAACCACTATTTAGACATTACAATTAGAATCAGAACTACTCACAAACTAAACTATGGGAAGTGGCACTTTAAAATTTTAAAAATTTATCTCACTCCACGCTGTAACAATAAAATCACGTAATTGACGAGCTGTGGAATAAGATAAGAGCTGGCACAAATTTACAAGCCTAATCGGTCTCAAACCTCAAGGAGATAGTGGGTCAAATTTTCAAGCTAGCCAATGCTCAATTCCGAAGGAGTACATGAAGTTAGTGCATGTTTGCCCCAACAGCATGAAGAGGTCAAAGCCATCATAACCTTGCGAAAAAGCAAAGAAGTCAGTAACAAAAAAGGAGATGTCGGTGAAAAAAATAACTCAAGTTGAATCTTTCAAACTCAAAGAACTCATCACCAAAAGAGAAAGAAGAAAATAGCCCACTAGAATATGTCTCTAAAGCTCCTTTTCCCCAGAGGTTAACTAAAACAAAGAAAAAAAGTTCCACAAGTGCGATTATGGAGATTTTTAAACATGTAAGTATTAACATTTCCTTGCTTGATGATATAATACAAGTGTCCTCTTGTTCCAAGTTTCTTAAAGATCGTTGCACTAAAAAAAAAGCATTATTGTTCAAAAGAAGGCATTTTTAATAAATAAAAAACATTAGTTCTATACTTCAACATAAAATTTCTCCAAAATTCAAAGACCTAAGCTCCCCCCCACTAAATTCAAAGACCCAAGCTCCCCCCACTATCTTATGTAGTATTAGGAACTAAATATTTGAGAATGCTTTGTTGGACTTAGAAGTTAATGTAAAGCTTTTGCCTTACTCAGTATTTATGAAACTTTGATTGGGAGAATTACACCCAACTCCAGTTGTGTTGCAGCTTGCATATCGTTCCATGAAAATACCTTGCAGTATTATGGAGGACATGCTTATCCGGGTAGATATATTTTATTTTTCTGTAGATTTTATCATGATCGACGCTCATCTCCATTATTCTAGGCCGACCTTTCTTGGCAATAGCCGATGCTCACATTTAATACATGACCGTAAATATGCAGTTGTCCTTTGGCAATATAACTATGAAGTTGAATATCTTTAACATTGCCAAACAACCTTGCGATAGAGATAAAGGAAGTGTTAGTGTGGATTTAATTGAAGAATTAGTTCATTTTACTTTTTATTCTAACCTTAGTGATGACTCTTTATAAATATGTTTAACTCACTTTAGTTTGGATTTTAATATTGACAAATCAATTGACGACGTCAATGCTTTACACGATTCATCACCACCCATGGATGCCAATAAATGGAAGGCAAGAATAGAGCAACTGGCACCATCAGGAAAGAAACTCAACCCACCATCAGAAGCATTATCAAAACTTGAGCTCAAACCATTACTGGACACCTTAAAATATGCATTCTTAATAGAAGAAAACACTTTGCCAGTAATCATCTCATCTTCTCTTGATGACAAGTACAAAAGTAAGTTGTTAGGTATTCTAAAAGAGTAAAAAGAAGCATTAAGATGGACCATAGACAAAAATGCAAAATCTAATAAGGAGATGCATCGTCAGTTAAATCCTAACATGAAATAAGTTGTTAGAGTTAAAGTCCTTAAACTATTAGATGCAGGTATCATTTACCCATTTCTGATAGTTCATAGGTACGCCATGTGCAAGTTGTCCCCAAAAAGTTAGGACTCATAGTAATTACTAATGTCGACAATGAATTAATACCCACTAGAGTGACCATTTATCGATCAAATACTTGATAGATTAGTGGGTTTTAAATTTTATTGTTTTAGATAGCTACACAGGATATAATCATATCCTTGTAGAATCAAATGACCATGAGAAAACTACTTTCACTTGCCCTTTTGTACTTTTCTATATAGGAGAATGCCTTTGGGATTATGCAATGCACCTGTCACATTTTAACGATACATGTTAAGCATTTTTTTCTAATATGGTCAAATGTTTCCTTAAAGTCTTTATGGATGACTTTTCTGTATTTGGTGATTTTTTTAACAGTGTTTACATCATTTAACGTTAGTTTTGTAGAGATGTATAGAAAAGAATTTGGTCTTGAACTGGGAGTAGTGTCATTTTATGGTAAAACGAGGTATTGTCCTTAGTTACATCATTTTGAATAAAGGTATTGAGGTTAACAAAGCCAAACTAGATGTCATTTCCAATATTTCTCTACCCAAAATAATTAGAGAGGTAAGATCTTTCCTTGGGCATGTTGGATTTTATAAACGCTTCATTAAATATTTTAGCAAAATCTTTAGACCTTTATCAAATCTTCTTACTAAGGATGTACCTTTTGTGTTTGATGATTTGTGTCTTCATGTGTTTCAAAAATTAAAGTAATTGTTGACCTTTACTCATCATTCAACCCCCAAACTGAACTTACCTTTTGATCTCATGTGTGATGCATATAATTTTGTAATAGGAGCAGTATTAGAACAAAGAGTTGATTGTATCCCCCATGTCATTTATTACACTAGTATGACATTAAATAATGCATAGTTGAATTACTTAACCATTGAAAAAGAAATACTAGCAATAGTATTTGCATTAGAAAAATTTTGATCTTATCTTATGGGATGTAAAATAATTGTGTTTACAGATCATGTTGTTCTTAAATATCTTCTTACAAAGAAAAATGCAAAGGCCAGACTAATTCGCAGGGTGTTACCTTTGTAGGAAATCGACCTTGAGTTTAAAGATAAGAAAGGCACAGAACATTTAGTGGCAGATCACCTATCTTGCCTCAATTTTGACACAGTCCCAAAATTATTAATATTGAATGAATCATTTTCAAATGAACAACTAATGAGTGTGGAAGTACTACCATGGTATGTTGATATAGTTAACTATCTTATTATAGGTCAACTTCTAAAGGATTGGACCAAGCAGGACAAAATAATTTTTTTAGCAAAAATAAAGAATTTCTTTTAGGATGATCCTTATTTATTCCAGTATTGTGCAGATCAAATTATTGGACGATACATCCCAGAGAGAAAATTTCAAACATCCTTTCATTTTGCCATGAATAAGCTTGCGGAGGCCATTTTAGTGCCAAGAAAACGGCTGCTAAAGTTTTACAATGTGGATTATATTGGCCAACTTTATTTCAAGAAGCTTACACTTTTTGTTTTTCATGTGACAGGTGTTAGCGCATGGGAAACATTACACAAAAGAACATGATGCAGCTAAACCCTATTTTGGTGGTCGAGATTTTTTATATATGGGGCATCAATTTCATAGGATCCTTTCCTCCTTCTTTTGGCCATCAATATATATTGGTTACTGTCTACTACATATCCAAATGAGTAGAAGCCATTTCGTGTAGAACCAATGATCATAAGGTAGTGATGATATTTTTGCAAAGCAACATTGTTTTATACTTTGGATTCCCTCGAGCAATAATCAATGATGGTGGTACCCATTTTTGCAGCAAATAATTAAAACGCTTTTGGCAAAATACTCCATCAGACACGGTGGCAACCCTACATCCAAAAACCAGTGGCCAAGTCAAGATTTCTAATAAGAAAATAAAGCACATATTAGGAAAGACGGTGAGACCAGATAGAAAAAACTAGCCATTGAGACTAGATGATGCATTATGGGAGTATCAAACAGATTTCAAGACACCTATTAGGATGTCTACCTATAGGCTAGTGTATGAAAAAGCTTATCATCTACAAGTGGAACCCGAGCATCTTGCATGTTAGGCCATCAAGAAATTCAACTTTGACATGTAACAAGCTAGTTTGGAAAGAAGATTATAGCTAGCAGAACTTTAGAAAAATCGCAATGATGCGTATAAAAATGCCAAGAATTACAAGCAGCGAATGAAAGTCTTTCACGACACGCAGATTATAAGAAAATCTTTTACACAAGGTCAAAAAGCACTTTTATTCAATTCTTGCTTGCATCTATTCCCAGATAAATTATGTTCTCGATTTGTCCATTTATTATTCACATTGTTTTTCCATATGGAGCTATTGAAATTAATAATCTAAAGAATGGTGTCACTTTTAGAGTTAAGTTACCATATCTAGAGTATCAACCACATAAAGAAGACATCGAAATAAATTTGGGTAACCCACAAAATTTAGATTGAGACTTTTCCCCATTTATTTTTGGTAACTTAACTCTTTGTCACTTTGTTTTACAACTCCTTTGCTGATTGAAATTATTTGTTTCCTGCTAAATTATGTTCGTTTAAAAGTTATATTTGTTGTTGTACTATATGTTATGAATACCTCAATGAAATGGATCCTCTTCAACCATCCTAATGAATTTCTACATGTGAAACGTCACTTGAGCGGCCTGTCCAATTTTTTAAATCACATTCTATTTGAGATCTATGACTATCAGCGTTAGTATCCCATTTTTAAGAGCTAGAAAGACAAATGAAGGCATTAGAGGATGATTTATATGATATCCAATTAGAACTTGAGGTAAACTCCATAAGAGGACAATGGTGAGTTAACAACCTACTTTTTTCCTTGTGTGTTTTTATTTTGTTGTTTGCTTTCACGTATATTTTATTTTTGATAGATTAATCTTTTTCTTTGGGGTATTGTCATTTGTTAAATCAGTTTAGTGGCCATCAATTTCCCATAATAACTGATATTCTTTAGCCAATTTATGGATAGGAACGCAATTCTTGCAAAGCTTCACAAGCGATTTTCCTCTCTTCCTCAAAATGCACTCCTTACTATCTTTAAAGCTCGGTCCGAACGCTTGCAATTGATTATGAGAAATAACATCTCTGTTGACATCCATTAGTTAATTGAAGCCACAATATGATTAGTAGAGGAGTTACTTCGCAAATTTGTTGCCTACATGACCGGTTACAGGAAAGGAAATTATTCATAAAAACAAAGAGTTACAAGACTTGAAGTTTTTTGTCATAAGTGTGCCCGAATGAAATGCAAAAGACATCCATGTAATCTTTGGGAATGGTATCCGACAATAGGAAAGATAAGATTCAATTCATTAATGATGGCTTGAATAAAAGAGTCATTAGAGAACATCCTTTTGACTCTTAAAATGCATCCTAGTATATATGTATAGAGAGTAATTTCTCAATTATGGCTATTGTTTTAGAAATAACATGCACAATACAGTCCTAAATATTTGACAATAGACGATCTTGTTTGCCAATTTATAAGAAAACTGAATGTTAAGCCTATCATTGACCCATAGAAGGGGTTAAACTCATTTCTGGGCCTAAAAACCAAAGGAAGATGTAAGCCACAATCACAACTACTAGTACCTATCCTTTTATTTTACTATTCTTTTATTGTTTACATTATTACTTTTAATAATGTAATTTTATATCTAATCATAGTTCATTTCTTTTTAGTGTTTACTTTTAACTATTGAGCCATGAGTTTTATGCATTATTTGACAAACATACCACCCCATTTATAGTTGTGTATCATTTTATCTATTGCCAAGATCTTTAAATATGAGCTTCTTTTTCAAGCACTCACAAATTGTTTTTGACAATTGCCCCAATGGTACCTTCTTCAACTAGATAATTCAAAAACGTTTGTGTGCTTTCTGATTTTTTAAAGGAAAATTCAAAGAGTTTGTTCAAGTAGCTATAGATCGTATTCGAGTACTAGGAGAGAGAAAAATACACCTGGTATATGGAGGATATGATCGAGGGTTATCAAGACATGTCTAAGAAGTTGTTTACAGTAGAAGGATCCAAGCGCTCAGTACTGTTCCAAAAGCCCTGAAACCTCTTGAATGTATGCCCGGCTCACGGATTGAAGAAGAGCTAGTCGTTTGAAATATACAAAAAAGAATAATCGAAGTGTTAATTCGTTCTAACGTCTTCATTTTCTTGCTAGGAGATCTTGCAACTCTAAAGACGCTGATTACATTTGCATCTTGAACCTATTTGAACATTCATAAAATACCCATCGGTTTATTAAATGTTAATAACTTTTATGATGGCTTGATAGCATTTCTTAACCATGTAATAAAGAATTATTTCATTTCATTCCATTCACAGTGAAGAAACTCTTTATTTTGTGCTCCTACTGCTAACGAGGTATTTGATCTTTTACAAGCTTACAGACCAGATCCAGATCCTAAGATTCATGCATTTAATTGACTGATAATGGTATCAATAGTAGTAAAAAGCACAAATTAGATTTAATCCTCCATTCGTAAATATTTTCTTGTGTTATAACATTCAGGTAATGTCTTCTAAACTCTACATCTTTCCTTTTAGACATTAAGAACAATGTCTCATTCTGGTTAGAGGAGGCAATAGTTGATAGTTGTGTAATAATTAACAGTTGTGTTTTTACTAACCTTTCTAAAATTTTTGAGTTGAAGATAGCCGAATATGGAGTTTATTTGCTCTAAAAATGCATCTTCTTAGTTTTAGAGATTTTAAACAAATAAAAAAATTGAGGCATTTTGTGTGATCTTTTGACATTAGATGACATGATGACTTCTAAATTTTAATATTTGTTTTATCTTTGGCTTTGAGTTATGTTGCACCATGTTTGCCAATTTGGATATTGATGTTGGTGACAAGTGCGAATTGAGAAATTTGATAAGTAAAATTGATTGAGTTATTTGAAAGAATGTACGTGTCATAATAAGTTTCAATTGAATTTTTTAGCGTATAATTTTTCTTGGAGAGCAATCCTTTTTCGTAGCTTAGTAGTTTACTATTCTATTCATGGCCTGTATCTTTTTCCTTTGAGTTAACCAATAAAAAAAAATTGTATGTTGCTACACCTGAAAGTCTATTGAAGCAATAGACATGAAAGACTATTTAATGCCCTAAAAACTTATAGAAAGGTCATTTTTTATCCGTTTGAGCATTTTCCAACAACCCATATTATGAAGTATCCATAGTTACCCCTTCAAGCCGATTAAAAAAAAATTCTTCATTAACTTATCATCTTATCCCACTCTAATTTGGAGTATTACCCTACATTTTATATTTTCCATCACCTGTTTATGTTTGAGAAAAATATGAAAGATTTTTCTTTTTCGATTTTTCTTTTTCGATTTTTCTTTTTCAGAAAAGTGGTGATCATGATAATAATTAAAAAAAGAGAAAAAAGAAGAAAAAGGAAAAGAAAGAAAAAAATGAAGAAATAAATAAAGAAGGAAAGAAAGAAATAAAAGTATCTTGCAATTTCCAAAAGATTTATATTTTTTCTCAAACATATATTTTGTTCTTCCTATTATCCCTTCTTTGTTAACCATTTTCCTAGCCTACATTACATCCCGGTAGTGTTGTTATGGTGCACTAAATTTAAAACCTTACTAATAATATAAACAACCAGTATATAACAAGTAAGGATTGATCCCACGAAGACTATGCTAGTTATATTTATTATCAACTCTAAAGCAGGACTTAAAATAAAATAATAATAGTAGTAGTAGTAGTAAGAAGAAGAAGAAGAATAATATAAATTAATCTAACTAAAGAAATGCCAATTATAAATAAAAAGGGGGGTTTATGATTTTTAACTAAATAGCAGGAAATAAAGAAATTAAAACTACAAAAAAAATAATTTAATAAAAACTCTAATTAAAGGAGAAAGAAATAATAATGATGAAAAATTTGGTCAAATGATCATTCGCCGCCACCAAACATGCACATAATATATCAATTCTATCATCAATTTCTATTGAAACTATCAACCGTAGAGAACAATAAGTTTTGTTAGTCTCAATCTTTCCTTAATATGTCATTAGGTAAAATAAGCTCTTCACATAATCTCTAACCATTAAATAAATTGAAACGAGCTCTGTAAATTTAAGATAATGGAAGTAGAGAAAGACATTAGGTTAATTTAGGCAATAAACACACAAACTTAGATTATTTAACCTAGGTTATGTTCTCCAATTGAAATCACTGATTCCAACCTGCTACTGATGATTAAAATATGGGAAATTATCATTTGTATACCCTATATTTACAATGTTATCAAAAATACTACAACACTTTGAGGGTGTATCAATTGTCCACTCTAAATTGACAAAAGCTATATGTCGACCACTAAACTATTAGCTGTCATTTGAAAGTTAACGAAATTATAGCAAATTGACGATTTTACCCTTGAAACTTCAATTAAAGTAAAGAAAAATTATCACTTATATACCCTTAAATTCTCTTATTATCACTTGTATACCCTTACATTCTCTTATTATCACTTGTATACCCTTAAATTTTCACTTGTATCATATGAAAAGACTATATTACCCCTCTAACGTCATCATATTTAAACGACAAGTAACGATTTAGTGGACGGCTAATACATTTTGTCAACTTAGGGTGTACGATTGATACACACTCAAAGTGTTGTAGTATTTTTTATAACGGAGTAAACTAAGGGTATACGAATGATAATTTCCCTTAAAATATCAAGACAATTACGGATCAAGAATTTAACCTAGTAATAGAATTTATTCAAGTCCTATCTAATTGGCCACTCAAATAAGACAAGAATAAAATCATAGACATTAATTATATAAGAACATAAATAATCTTAATTAAATAAATTGAATGATAGAAATTGAACGCTAATCATATGACATGTTTGGGGTTTTGAATTCACCCTCAGCCAAATAGAAAATCTAGCCTAACATAATTGAACTGGAAATAAAAGAGTTAATAAAACCAATCATGGAGATTAATTCAAAGGGCTGACTCTGCTCCAATTTAATTCCTTTCGACTTCTCCCCTTTTCTTCTTCTTCTTTTTGCGGCTACTCTCTCTTCAATCCCTCTTGGCTACCGATTGTATATTTCTTCATAAAGCCAAAGGTTGGCTTGTATAGTTCTTGGTGGTCTACTTATTTGACACCCTTTACCTTAGGCTTGGCAAAACCCCGGGTCCGGTCCGGGTTTGGTGCTGCCCGGGACCGGACCAAGTGAGTGAAACGGCAACCCGGACCTGGGTTAAGCCCGGCTTTTACACGTGCGGGCCAGGCTCAAGCCTGGTAGCTCCCGGTTCCGGGCTTCTAAGCTTGCATGTCTTCAATTTTTTCTTTCATTTCTCTAACAATGCAAATCTTAAAAAAGAAAATAGTCAAATAAACTCATTCAATCTCAAGCTTTAAGAAAGAAAATAGTCAAATACAAATATATAACATACTAACAAAGCAAATTTTACACAAATAATAAATAAAAATTGTTTCAATCTATTTTCTAATACCTAAATTTATTCAATTTCTAACCTAAACTCATTCAATCTATAGAAAAAAAATTAAATTCAACAATACAATAATCACACAATAAATCTAAATAACATCCAACATATCATAAGTTCATAATTATATATTTATATATAATATATTTATATTTTCTTTTTTTAATTTATTAAGAAACCGGGTCTGGGTTCCGGGTTTTTGATGTTGAGCCCGGAACCGGACCTGGAAATGTCCAGGTTTGAGAATTTCAAACCCGAGTCCCTTTTTTTAGGGTATGCGGTCCGGGTTTTGCCCAGGCTGGATCCGGTCCAGGCAGGCTTTTTTGACACCCATACTTTGCCTTCTCCAAATCCATGATCAACGAGGAAACTAATGCCTTCCACATGTCATCCACTTTGATTTCAAATCAAAGCCATTTAATTACCATTTTTCCTAATGTGCACGCTTGATTAAATATGGAAATTTCCTTTTTCTTCAATTTGTTTTCCATATCATATAAAGCCATGCATGTACAATTGCCAATTCCAATTCTTAATTTGCTAATGCATGTCCGCTGAATGCTAGCTTGCCACGGCTTCTTGACTTTATTTCCCCTTGTCTTTCAGTTGGTTTCCAATTTAATCTTGATTGCTTCCCAAATTAAACTTTTTTATGCCTTTTTTTTCATAATCTCCAATTAATTTCCTATCAAATAAAATAATATAACTAACAACTATAAATTAAGAATAAAATCTACAATAATAAAATATAAAATTAAGACAAAAATTAAAATTATAAAATATAATTTAATAAAATAACTGAATTAAAAATTAACTAATAGAGTATTTAAGAGCAAAACAAGAAAAAAAATTGGAGAAATTAAAATAAAATATAGAGAAACTATGCAGTTATCACATCCTATGAAAGTCCTTGATTTTAGGAAACAATAGTCTAAAGTAGAAGTTGGTAATATGAACTAAAAGACGTGGTGATATATGAAAAAAATACAAATAATATTGGTTTGACTATTAATTTGTTTGACTTAAGATCATATTCTTTTCTAAGCTACGGACATTATTCTTTGATCTTGGTAAAAGTGTGTGATATTATTTTTCTATTATTTTCTCTCAATCTACCTTCCTTGGAGTGATTATTTTTATTGGGTTTATTTTCTTTTGAGAGTATCATTCATACCCGTGAGATTTTGGGGGTTGACATGTCATTCTTAAAAGCGGCTTGATTAATGTAGATTTGATAATCAATCATTTGCTTAAGTTTACATGATTAATTTGTCTTTTCAAAGCGGGAGATAGTATTTATACTTTTATTTGATTGTTATTATTAATTTGATTAAAGAAATAAACACAATTGCCCAAAAAAAAGATTTCAATTTTGGTTTTGCTAGATATTATAGCTTAATTTGCTAAGGACTAACAATAAGCTGGTTGGGGGTGAGTTAAGTGCTGGAGAATGTATATTTATAAAGGGTAAAATCATAATTTTGTATTCTAAATCTCATTAATATTTTTACTTTGATGTATTTAAGTCCCTCAAAATTTTGATTTTATGTGTTTTGTAGTAATTTGAGTATTTTATATATTTCAAGGGTATTTTGGTTATTCCATGATTAATGAGAAGTTAGACAGCAAAACAGATAATATTTTTTAGCTCAAAATAGTTAAGAAAAAACCTTAGGAATGGCATATGTTGTGCAAATTTTAATGTACTCGCAAGCGCACGAATCTATTGTAGTATAGATCAATGGTGACGAGTGTCGATCCCACGAGGAGGTGGATTTTAATTGTGTATAGAATTAATTTTGCAAATGGTTGATTGGATCTGTGGTGGAAATGATTTGGAATATGCTAAAACTTAAATTAAAATGGCGAGAATAAATTGAAAAGAATTCTATTGAAATGACGTACTTGGGTATCTGGATCCGTATCAACATGCATCATGGGCTAAATAATCTGTATTAATGCCAATTAAATCATGAGGGGGGAATCCACACCTCATGAACCACGCTCTAATCGATATGGTGCTAAGGGCTTATCGTGCCAAATAATAATAACCTTATACTAGAGAGCCGGTGTAACCAAGGCGGTATCTAGACAAGATCAGTATTATTTGTCGACGATAAGTCAAATCATCCACAAAAACTAGAGGGGAAAAGAAAATAAATTTACCAAATAAAGCCCATGACACATGTTGAGACTTCACCTTCAACCCAAGCTTGAAAGGAAATTAGCTATTCATAATTGAACTAGGGGCAAAATGGAAATTTATTAAAATACGAAGAAAATACAAGATGGAGAGGGAATTACAGAAAATGGATCCCAAAAATGGATTCAGAGATATCAAATTAGGGGAGAGAGGCCCCCTTTTTATAGATACATGGAGTAAATCATGGCCATCGGATTAAAAACAGTTTGGACGCTCAGGATTGCGCCACGTCATCAGTCAACAGTCCACGGTTTGACCACGTGGATGAACAGTAACACGGTTTGACCCGGATGAACAGTAACGCGGTTTGGTTGAAAATAATCCTGTGTGATGCATGCACCGTACGCGAGATTTTTCGTCCACTGATATGCTGCCACGTCACCATCAACAGTACATAAGAATTTTAGTCCAACAGGATCGTGACACCTCATCAGTCAATGCCACATCATCGGTCAATACCACGTCATCGTCTGTCTATGTGAACAGTATCGTGAACAGTAACGTATACAGTACCGTACACGTGAATAGTACCGTACATGTGAATAGTGCCATTTTTCCTTTTATGCCCCTCCTAAGGTTTTCGACCGTCCTGAGTTCAAAAGTGATGTCCGTTTTGCCGTCTGATCTCTCCTTTATTGTGAAATGACTATAATGCCCCTAAAATACATAAAATACTTAATTAAAATAACACACGCGTAATTACATCACAAGAAGGTTAAATACATAAAAGTAAGAGTTGTTAGTAAGACTTGAAATGTAAAATGATGGTTTTCTCCTTTATAAATATGCATTTTCTAACACTCAACAGCATAAAGGACAAAAACGATAATTTTAGAATTTTAATGGGGCTTAGCTGACATGGCATTGACTGATGATGTGGCATTTGTTAATGACATGACAACATTGACTACTGATGTGGCATGATTAGTATTAAAAATTGTTTAATTATCAAGCGATAATATGTTATTTTATGCTTATGTTATAATTTATATTTGTGTTTATGTAATATATTATGAATTATTAATTATGTTTTAAATATATTTAATTTTGTGTATTTTTATGTGTTTATTAGGAAAATTATTAATTTCACGTACTTCAAGGCTCCAAACAGATAAACGGAGGTCAAATTTGGATTCCGGAGGTCCGAAAACCTTAAGATCAGTCAAGATCGGCTTAAAATTGGGCTTGTGTAAAAAAAGTTGACTTTTCCTGTTGACCGAGCACTGATTGGATGATGAAATGAGCTTACAATAGATATGAGTGCATGGGATAACTGGCAATCTTGACTAAATCTCAACCGTTCATGATTCAATGGCCATGATTGTGCCACGTGGCAATGGTTGTTGAAGCAAGTTGGAGGATCCGAATCTTTGTATTCGGGTCGACCCGATCCACCCATTAACCCGCCAAATCTCAACCGTTCTTTGGGCAAATCGAACGAGTCAAATGATACCATGTGTGATGTTGACTTTTGAAATTTGACCAGCCATTGGATCTTGATCTAAGGGTTGTGAGGAGCACATGCATGAAGCCTATGATGGACCGCAAAGCACTGGATTATGAATTTATTTTTCTATAAATAGGGCCTCATTTTTATGTTTTAATCATCTCTCTACAACTCTCTTCTTCTCAAATTCTCTCCATCTCCTTGTAATCTTGATTTCCAGGTGTGTTTTTAATATTTTGTATAATTATTTTCATTAATAAAATTAGTTTTATTTCCAATTTTAGTTGTTTTTATTTCTTTTAATTATAAGTAATTCAATTTTACTACTTCTTTTTATTTTAATTATGCTTAACTAAATAATATTAGTTAGGGGAAGGTGAAACTCTTAAGAAATAAATATGATTTAATCAAATTCTATGTTTAATTTTATAAATTAAATTATTTTCTATTTAATTTTATACATGTTTTATATTTTGAAAATTTGATTTATTGTAGACAAACAAATGAATTTGGCACAATAAATTCTTAAGATCTTAATATAAGGCATGGTGAAATGGTATTTTGACTTATTGTAGACAAATTAAATTTTGGCACAATAAATACTTAATCCATCATAAAATTAAAGGGAAAATAATAATAATTTGTATAATTAATCTTTTGAGTAATAAATCTAAAACAAATTGGCAAAAAGAATTTATTAAGTTTTATTTATTTCTAAGATTGGATCCATAACCCTAACTAGTTCAATTCCATAGTTTCATTTAAATTAAGTTGTTTATATTCAAGTTTTAATTTCAATTTTTAGATAAAATAAAATAAACTAATTAAATCTTTTCTCTGTGGATCGACCTCGGACTCACCGAGTTATAATACAACAAGACACTCTTATACTTGGGAGTTAAAATTTACTTTTAAGTTGTGTCATGGCAGCATCTTAGTGGACTGAAAAATGCGGATGTGGTATTGACCAAGATGATGCGACACTGACTGATGACGTTATAGCACATTATTGGACCAAAAAATTGACCTTTGTTTTGCTACTGACGTCGCAGCAAATTAGTGGACCCCAAAATGTGTGTACAATACATACGCATACACGGAATGATAGCCTTGATGATGTGATCTATCCAATCAGAGCTTTCCACGTAGTGCAATCCTCAACGTCTAAATTATTTTCATCATATGGCAATGATTTACCTGTTGTATTAATAAATAGGAGGATCCCCCTTAATTCGACAACTCTAAATCCAAATTGTAGCTCCATTTTGTCTAAATCATCCTGTATCTTACATTTTTCTACGTATTTTTATAAAATTATCATTTTACCGTTAGTTCAAAATGTTTGGCTAATTTAGTTTCAAGCGTAGGTTGAAGGTGAAGTCTCAACATGATCTATGGACTTAATAAGTTATTTAGGGGATAATCATTACATTTTGTTAGCAGTACGATTATTATCACCTGGCACAACGTATACTTGATACCACATTTAACAGAAAATTATTTCCCCTGACACAATAAGTGCTTGATACCATGTTTACCAAAATGAGGACTATGAGGAGTGGAAATCTCCCCCCCCCCCTAAATTGTTTAGAACTAAAAAGGAATATTAAGCTCATGATGAATTGTTGAGTGTGAATCTAGAGACTTAAGTGCTTTATTTGCATCTTCAACTCGTTCTGCCATTTGAAAAGTTAATCCTATATATGATTAAATCTGCCTCTTCATGGAATCAACACTCATCACCATTACTCTATACTACAATAGATTTGTTGCGTATGCGAGTACAATAAAACTCGCACAACAGGCATTAATCCTTTAATTTGCACAATCCGAATACATTTAGAAGAAAATGTCAAAACAACCTGTCAACCACAAAGAAAACTAAACTCATATGGAAGAAGTGGTAAAACATGAGGTCCTTAAACTACTAGATGCATGAATTATCTATCATACCTCTGATAGTAAATGGGTAAGTCTAACAAATGTAGTACCAAAGAAATCTAAAATAAATGTTGTGAAAAATGAAAAAGATGAACAAACTCCAACATAAATCATATCTAGTTAGCGCATGTGCATTGACTATAGAAAATTAAAGGATGCCACTAGAAAATACCATTTTCCCCTTTCATTTTTAAACTAAATTCTCGAGAGAGTAGCAGGACAGCTCTACTACCGCTTTCTTGATGGCCACTTGGCTTATTATCAAATTTTTATGGCCATAAAAGATCAAGAAAAGACTATATTCACATGCCCATTTGAAACATTTACATTTAGGAGAATACCTTTCGAACTCTATGATGCTCCTACAACATTTCAGAGATGTATGCTAAACATTTTTAGATATGTGGTTGAAAATTGTTTGGTGGCTTTTAAGGATAATTTAACTGTATTTAGAAGTTCTTTTGATAAATGTCTTGATAATTTGGAAAAAGTTTTGAAAAGATGCAAGAAAGATGACTTGTTTTAAATTGGAAAAAAATTTCATGACTATTTATTGAATTGTCTTGGGCCATGCAGTGTCTTCTAATGGAATTGAAGTTAATAAATCCAAGTTGAAGTCATCTCAAATTTAACCTCACTAAAGATAGTTAGGGAACTCTGTTTTTTTTTTTTTTTGGGTCATGCCAAGCTTTACAGGAGGCTTATAAAAGATTTTAGTACTATATCTAGACCACTATTATAATCTCCTAATAAAGGGCAGAAAGTCTTTGAAAAAATAATAAATCTTTTAACATCAACTCTTATAATGCAACCCCCTAATTGATCTTTACTTTTTTAGCAAACGGGTGATGCTGGCAATTATACCATTGAAGCTGTTTTGGGACAAAGAAAGAAAAGCAAGTCCTTTGGTATTTATTACGCAAGTAAAACGTTGAATAGTACCCAAGTGAATACCTCTAAAAAAGAACTACTTGGTGTAATTTGAATCATATTTAATTGGCTAATTTGTTATTGTTTATTCTGATTGTACTATTGTTAGATAATAAATATCTAAATAAGATGACAAACCAAGATTAATATGATGGATTTTGTTACTCTAAGAATTCAACCAGATAGTCAAGGACAAGAAAAGTGTGGAAATGTTATCGCAGACCACCTGTCAGGACTTACAAAAAGCCTTATATTGATACACCACCCATCAATGATTACTTCCCTAATGAATTTTTATTTTCTATACACAATATGTCATGGTATGCTAACATTGTTAATTATCTTGCAACAAGTGAAATGCCATCTGATTGGAACTCACAAGTCAAGAAGAAATTCTTAGCGGATGTGAAAAATTTTTACTAGGATGACCATACTTGTTTAAGTATTGTTCTTTAGAAATGCATATCAAACAGCCAGGTAAGTAGTGTCATTTAATTTTGTTATGTTGAAGCTTGTGGTGGCCACTTTTCTTCAAAGAAGACAGCTGCAAAAATATTGTAGTATGAATTTTATTGGCCCACATTATTTAAAAATTCATATGCATTTTGTAAAATGTGTAAGAATTGTCAAATGTTAGGGTCCATCTCAAAGTAAAACATGATGCCTTAAAACCCATCGTTATCATTGAAATATTTGATTGTGAAGGAATTGATTTTATGGGTCCCTTCCCATTATCATTTGGTTATATATATATTTTGGTTGGTGTTGATTATGTTTCAAAATGAATTGAAGTGATTCCTTCTTGGTACTACGGTCATAAAACTATGATCCATCTTTAAAAGAAAATCCCTTGGTTATTATCAGTGATGGAGGTAAGCATTTTTATAACAAGTCATTTGAGTCTTTAATGAAGAAATAAAGAATCACACATAAAATTGCTAACCTTATCATCCTCAAACAAGTGGTCAAGTTAAATTAACAAATAGAGAGATTAATTTTAGAAAAGACGGTTAACTTGAGCTACAAAGATTGGTCTCTTCAATTGACTGATGCACTTTGGGATTTAAGCATTCAAGACGTCTTTAGGAATGTCATCCTATCAACTGGTTTATAGTAAGCATTGCCACTTACTAGTTGCACATGAGCATAAATTATTTTGAGCTATCAAAACTTTTTATTCAAATCTTGATGATGCTGGTGATTTGTGTAAATTACAATTGAATGAACTTAAGGAATTAAGGAATGATGCATATGAGAATTCAAGAATTATTAAGGCAAGAAACAAAATTTTTCATGATAAAAAAATTCAAAAAACATTTGAGATTGGTCGATAAATGTTGCTTTATAATTCTCATTTTCATTTATTTTCAGAGAAGTTAAAGTCAAAATGGAGTTGCCCATTTGTTGTGAAAAATGCATATCCATATAAGGCCGTAGAAATTGAGAATTTAAGGAACAATGCCACATTTAAAGTTAATAGCCAAAGACTAAAGTCATACCTGAGATACTAACCACATGAAGAAAATACCAAATAAATTTGATGTTAACATGAATGTGTCTATAATGATGATTTTGATGATAACAAATAAGATTAAAAATTATTAAGCTTTTAAAAGCTCAAATTATTTTTCATACATTTTAAATAAATCATTATTTTCATAATATAAAGGTTTTATATTTAAAGGAAAAATGATTTATGAAATTGGTTATTTTTCCAGTTCATGATCTAAATTGAAAAAGTTTTGAGAACTTTGAAATCAACAAGTATTGCTTAAAATTCTGAAAATGGACTTATTTGAAAAGTTTCATAAAGTTTTAGGTTATAGTATAATTACAAAAAGTTTTAAGGCAAAACTATAATTTTAGAAAATAGTTTCACTGTAGCAAACGACTAACCGTTTAGGAGAAAACGATTAACCGACATCGAACAGAATTGAAGATTAGCTTCTGGACATTGACGGCAAACCGACATCTGGAAAACGGTGATCTGACAATTTGAAATTATAGCACAACGGTCACTTGCTCAAGTCAAAATGGCAATCCGATAAAAGCTAACGGCAATCCAATTATGTGCAGAAAGTCAACAATGACTAGTTTTTAGCTCCAACTATAAAATCGCTCAATCAAATTCAAACAAGAAGTGAGCCCCCAAGGGCATGGTCAAGTTGGTTGCAGTGCAGCTGTATCCTCTACCAGAACCCAGGTTCAATTCTTGGGGGTGGTAAGGGGGGTAAAAAATGTATTTGGCCTCCCCCCCCCCTGCCCCACTTTTTAAAATAAAAAGAAAAAAAAACAAGAAGTAATCCAAGAGTTATCATTGAGCTTGCTACTGAGTATACAATTCTTATTGAGCTTTAAACTTGTTTTTGTTTCATTCATTCACACATTGAGCTTTCATTTGTAATCAAACATATTGAGTGAGAGAAATTTACTTGTAATCTTTTTTGTAAAATCAAGTTGAGAGATCGTAAGTGTTAGGATATACTTGGGTCAATAGATTGAGAATAATCTCTTGTTGTAAAGGTCTATTGACACCTTGGAAGTTAATTGTAAGAGTTGTTGAAACCTTAGAGGCTCCTTTAGTGAAATCCTGAAGCCCGGTGAGCTTGGAGGCATGAACGTAGGCACCGTTGCCTGAACCACGTAAAAATTGCGTGTTTGCTCTCCCTTACCCTATCTCTTTATTTTTCATTGCACATTAATTTGTTTATTTTGAATTTAGTTGCTTAGTTTAAATTGCATTAAGTTTTAGTTGCTCAAATTTTTAGAATCTCAATTCACCCTCCCTCTTTGGTTGCCTAGTTAATATTTCATTTTAGTGACCCACCAAATCTTGATTAAGTTTTTTTCATTTTTAATAGGTGATTTTACTTTTTGTCAATTCATTTTACTATTATTTTACCATTTGAATTGTTTAAACATTTATTTCTCTATCTTGAATGATGCGAATGCACATTTTTTGAGTATCATGTTGTTTCTCATTTAAGCTTGTTGTTTGACAGCTATATTTTATTTCATCATTTTTTTATATATGTTATGAGTACCTCAGTGAGACAAATCCTCTTCAACCATCTTGGAGAACTTCACGTGTGAAATTTCACCTTAAAGGCCTGATACAATTTTGTAAATTACATTTTGTTCGGGATTCATGACCGCCAATGCTAATATCCCATGTTGAGGATCTAGAAAAACAAATTAGGGCAATAGAGAGTGATATATGTGACATCCAATTAGAACTTGAGGTTAACTCAATAAAACAACGATAGTGAGTTAAGTATTCGATTATATTCATTTACAGAGTGTATTTTCACTTTGTCATTTTATTCACTTTCACGTTTGATTAGATTTTGTAAAGTTAATTTTTTTAGTGTGCTATAATTTGTTACCAGGTTAAGTGGTGAATAACAGTAATCTGTGACTATTAAAGTCAATTCCTTCAGTTTTCCATAATCATTGACATTCTCACGCCAACGTAGGAACGAAATTCTTGCAAAACTTCACAAGCTATTTACCCTACTCCTACAAAGTTTGGTCCGAACGATAGCGACTACTTATAAGGAATAACCTACCTATTGATATACATTGGTTAATCAAACCCAAAGTACAATTGGCAGGAAAGTTACCTTCAAAATTTGCTGCCTACATGCTTGGTTGCGAGAAAGAAAACTATTCAAGAAAATGAAGAGCTAGACGGAATTGTGTCTAATAATAGGAAATACAAGATTCAATTCATTAGGGATGGCTTGAATAAAGAATCATTGAACGATATCCTTGCACCTCTTGAAATGCATCATAGTGGATACATACAGAGTAATTATCCAGTTATGGCCATTATTCAAAAAAGAACATGCACGATACAATCTCAGGAATTTGACTATACGACCCTATTTGCCAATTATAAGAAATATATGGTTCAAACTGCTACTGGACATAGACCTAGAGGAATATGTGAGCCACAATCATAACTACTAGTAAATATCCTTTTTATTTTAATATTTCTTTTATTGCTTGCATTATTGCTTTTAATGGTGTGATTTTATACCTAATCATTATATGTTTCATTTTACTCTTTGCTTTTGAATATTGAGCCACGAGCTTTATGTGTCATTTGACAAACATACTATTCTATATACAGCTGTGGATCATTGTGTCGATCACCAAGATCTTTAAATACGAACACCTTTTTTCAAATACTCACAGATTGCTTTTGAAGATTTTCTTATTGGCAGCATCTTCGAATAGACAATTCATGAATATTTGCATACTTTCTGGGTTTCACTATGGAAAATACAAAGAGTTCGTTCGGGCAGCTATAGATATTGGTTGTGTTTTAGCCGAGAGAAAGTTGCACCTGGAATATTAGGCTCATTTGAACTTGCAACTCTAGAGGCGCTAATTATTTTTGTACCTTGGGCCATGTGAACATTTATCAAAAACTCATCGGTTTGTTAAATGTTAATAACTTTTAGAATGACTTGATAGCATTTCTTAACCATGCAATTAAAAATCATTTCATTCCATTAAAAAAAAATCTTTATTTGTGCTCCTACTACAAATGAGTTACTTGATCTTTTACAGACTTACAAAACAGAGTCAGATCCTAAGACCTTGGCGTTGTATTGGTTGACGGTAGCAGTACCCCTCGTAAGAAGTTCAAATTATATTTAACTCTCTATTTGTAAATATATTCTTGTAGTGTTTAAATGATGTCTTCTAAACTCTACTTTTTTTTCTTGAAGACATTGAAGATAATGTTTTGTTCTGGTTGGGAGAAAGAATAGTTAACAATTATGGAATAACTGATAGTTGTGTTCAGTGGTTATGCTTTTATTGATTTTTGTTATAAAGAGTAACTTTGGATAAATTTGAGTTAAAGATAGCTGAAAATAGAGTGTCATGACTCTACAAATACATCTTAGTATTTGTTATGTTTTGTTTGTCAAAAAAATAAAAAATAAAAAAATTATTGTTCTTGTCATCTTATTTTAAGCTTCTGCAGCTAGTTCATGTGTAATCACTCCAACTTCTTTTTTTTTTTTTGGCATGCATGACTTTGGATTATAAAATGTAAGGACAACATTTAAATAAACTTTGGGGTGAGAGTAGTATTTGTTTTGTTTATTAACAAAAAAAAATTTAAGTATTTTGTGTGATCTTTTAACATTGGATAACATGATAATTTCTAAATTCTAGTATTTGTATTATCTTTAGCTTTGAATTATATTACACCATGTTTGTCACTTTGCATGTTGATGTTGGTGACAAGTGTGAATTGAGAGATTTGATGAGTGAAATTGAATGAACGATTTGAAGAAATATACATGTCATAGTTTCAAGTGAGTTTTTTAGCCTATTATTTTTCTTGGAGAGTAACTTTTTTTTTACTACTTTCCATATCTTAGCAATTTATTATTTTATACACGATCTTCATATTTTTTGTTTGTTTCAATTAATGACAAAGATTAAAAAAAATTGTGCATTATTATATATGAAAATCCATTGAATTAGTAGATTTGACTAGAGTTCTAAAAGATGACGAAAAGACCATTTTTTATCCGTCTGAACCTTTTTTAGTCATTCCTATATATATATATATATATATATATTCTTAATGCTGAGTTACTACATAATCTGAGATGTAAGAAACTTAGTGATTTCCAAAGTTACAAAACCAAAATGCCACCCATTGTTTAAATCTTTTCAAAGCCCATTATATCCCTTCAGTCTCCGAGAAAATATTTAAACAATGAGTGTCATTTGGGGTTAGAATTTCTGGTATTGGGCCAAAAATATTCCACCACTGTTGAAACCAATTTGGAAGGCTTTGGACGGTTATTTTTGAATTGAAGAAAAATAACAATGAATGAGATTTTTTAGGGTTTTGGATAAAAAATGTGTTAAACCAGGCTTGTTGATAATCCCAATAAGAATAGGTCAAACAATGTGGTAAACGAATTTGAAATTTTGGAGGGAAACTTTTTTGTTTGTGAAGTTGGTCACCCCACTGGTTTGGGGTCAAAACTTTTAAGTTATATATATATATAAACTAGAACATAGGTTTTGACCATGGATTCTCTACTCTGTAGAACATCATCCTTTTCTAGCTCTTCTTTCGGGAAGACTAAAGATTCAAAGAATGTTGTAAATTCAGAAGAATTTGTAATTGAAGACTTTAATAAAGCAATTGATAATTGGGAATTACCAAAGATTTCTAAAGAAATGATTTACAAAACAAAAAAGCTTGATTTTTTAAAGAATGATTATGTAATAAAAACTGAAGAACGTGACATAACCCTTTCAAAGCCATTTGAAACTATTCACTTATTTTCAGAACATTCCTTAAAGAAATTAAAAGATAAAAATTTTAATTATGCTCACATCGGCCTAATACAAGTCGGAATAAAACCCTTGACTAAAGAAGGACTTAATACTTCTATTCTTGCTATTTTAAGAGATGGGAGATTCATCTCTTTTGATGATTCTTTACTAAGTAGTATAGAATCGAGTCTTTGTAAAGGACCAATATCATTTGACTATTACCCAAACATAACAGTTTCCTTAAAAGACAAAAACATTCTGAAAAGCATGATCTTACAAATCAAGACCCATAATTATCATATGATAAAAGGGTCAGTCCCAGTAGCCTTAATCTTTAAAATCTCATACAAAGCCATGATTTCTGCGTTCAGTATGCAACATAAGTTCCAGTCAAAAAGAGAAGAGACTCTTCTCTTACAGACTGATATATCTAAAGCCAACACCGTTATTCCAAAACCAATCCATTGGAAAGATGTCAATCTTCCAGAAGAATGGATTCTTGAAGGAGCCACTGCTCTAGTGATTCCAAAACAACTTGAGCCTAATACAGAGTTGCAAAATGTGACTCAGTATTCTGATGGTAAAGTCAAATTATCCTTTAGAAGATCTACTTCGACTATATTTTCTGACAAGGATTCTGTTTCTAGTATCCCCTCATTGGAAATGAAATTTTCTAAAATTCCTTCTATAATAAATCTTCCTTTCCAAAGTCAACCTAGGTTTTCTACTTCGGATATACCTAGTTCTTCTATACATTCTGTTGACTATACCACTAGTGTTCCACACCCAATTTACACTAGCAGTCAACATGAACAAAGACAGGAAGAGAAAGAACCTTCTCCTCCAACTTCTCCTACATTTTCGACTGTCACAGAAAATGTAATTAGTGTCATTAAAAAAGATTTTGAATTGGATAAAACTCTTCTTCATAACGATTTTTACTCTGACACTAATAAAGAAAAAAGACTTTGGTTTTTCAAAAATTTCTTAAATCACAGAAAAGAAATCCAACAAATTTATTATGAATTTGTAAACTTACATCAAGTTCATATATTATTTTTTGATTGGTTTGAAATGTATGGTTCAGATAATAAAATTTCTTATCATTTCAAAGAATCAAATCCCATTACTATTAGAAAGAAAATCCTTGAATGGAACCTTTCTAATAGTGATAGAACTATAGAATCTGAACATCCACCTCTTAGGAGTTTGACCATTAACCATGGTGTGCCTCCTGTAGAGATCAAAGCCTCACCTTATAAAATCCATAAACCAAATGATATAGAGACAAATTTAGGCAGCATTATTCAACAGAATAATTTCTGTAATGCTAACCTAAATACAATAGGAAAACAGTTGACTAGACTAGAAAACCAATTCCAGATGTCAACCATAGTTGTTTCTCTTGTTGCATCAAAATCGGATTCTGACAAAAAGCTTAAAGAACTTATTTTCAAGTCTTTCCAGGTTTCGAAAACTAGTCAAAAGCTTGTTCAAGAGTCAAAATCAGATTTTGCTAAAGTCATTAGAGACCAACTAGATAGAATAGAAGCTTATTCTTCATCTAGTAAAAACCAGATAGCCCGTTATAGTGCCCAATCTAGTAAGATTGGTGTACTAGAGCAAGACAATATGTCTATAGCCTCTTCTGATATAGAAGCCTTTAAAGATGAACCTGTCCCTAAAGCCAACAAAATTCATTGGAAATTAGTCTTACCTACTGTCAAGTCTCCACTTGACTTAGCCATAGACAATAGACCTAGTGCACTAAACCAATCACGGTTTAATGCATCATCTGTCTATGAGTGGAACATTGACGGTATGTCTGAATATAACATCCTAGGATTGTTGCAACAGATGACCATGGCAGCTAATGTCTATAAAACCCAATCGGGAACTTCTGACAAAGCTATTGCAGAAATCCTCATTGTTGGGTTTACTGGTCAACTTAAAGGTTGGTGGGATCATCTTCTTACCAAACAGCAACAATTAGATATCCTTAATGCTATACAGACGGATGAGAATAGGCCCCCATCTTAGACGAACTAAATGATCCTATTCAAGATACTGTTGCCACCCATCCTATTCAACAGATGACCATGAAATACTCTCTAAAGTTGCCCCTTTACTTGTAGAATCTTCTGATTCTGAGTCTTCCATGACGGGAGATAGTGAACCTCTCCAGGTTGATGAATTAGTAGATTCTGAAACCTCTATTTCAAACAATAGTGATTCTGACACATAATCATATTTAAAGAAAATCAATGTGTTGACCAAAGACCAATAAACTTTCCTTAAATTAGTCAAACACATTTCTAACCCTACTCTCTAAAAAGAATATCTTGATAAACTTCTAAAAACCTTAGAAGTTAATAAAGCAGAAACTTCTAAAGCCCCAATAATTAAAAAGAATACTTATGACCTTACTGAAATCCTGGATAACAAGAAAACAAAGAAAACAACTCCCAACATCCAAGATCTTCAGAAAGAAATCAAAGACATCAAACTCGAGATAAAAGAGTTGAAAGAAAAACAAAAGCATGATTCAGATACTATCCAACTCCTCTTACAAAGACAATTACAAGATAATTTTGATAAAGAACCAGAATCTGATAATGAAGAACAAAATCTTGACAACATTGAATCTATACCCAATGATTTTCTGTTTGTTTTAAAGCAAATCACCACGAGAAAGTATTTGATTAAAATTACCTTAATTTTTTCTAAAGATTTTGAAATTAACACTATTGCCCTTTTTGACACTGGTGCTGATCTAAATTGTATTAAAGAAGATATTGTCCCCAGAAGGTTTTATGAGAAAACTAAAGAAAGACTTTCTGCCGCCAATAATTCAAAACTTAATGTCAAATCTAAAGTTGACGCATCTATTCATAACAATGGTTTTGAATTTAGGACTTCTTTTATTCTTACAAATGACATACACCATACTGTCATTTTAGGAACCCCTTTTATAAATCTTATCACTCCTTATACTGTCAACTATGATAGTATATCTTTTAAAGCAAAAACTAAAAAACTTATTTTTCCTTTTATTGAAAAGCCTAAAACTAGAAATTTGAATATTGTTAAAGCTTATTCTGTTTACCAAAACCAAATCAATACCCTTCTCAAATCTAAACAAAATGACTTAGTTTGTTTAAAAAGAGATTTGAGTCTACAAAGAATTGAAAACCAATTACAAAATGAATTTGTAAAAAGAAAGATCTCTGATTTTAAAGACCTCATTGAAAAAGAAATATGTGCTGATATACCATCTGCTTTTTGGAACAGAATTTTTTGGAAGAACAAGAATTCTCTCTACGAGAAATCAAACAAGACCTCAAGGAAATTTTCTTGTCTTGGAATCTATTCCATTTCTCAAATTGTAAACAATTAAACACTTTCTTTTCTTTCTTTCTACAATGATTTCGAGATTCAAACAAACTTGTAAGATATCGATCTAATGTAATTTATTTCTTGTACTTAAATTCAAAGCTTTAGTTTACATTTAAATTTTGTCTTTTATTTTCAAAAGCATGCACTGCAGGCTGATCTTCTATATCAGAATCCTGCCATAAAAATTGTTACTTTCCTCTAAGGCAGAGAGACCGGATCTCTATCCTTAGTTGTATCTTCTCTTCTCCCACCATTCAATCAGAGTACCATTTCTGGGATCCAGATTTAGTACTATTTTTTAGCCCTTGTTTGTAACGGTATATCGGCTGGAAAACAGAACATGCGAGATATTGATCTGTTCTAAGTCAGATCTGGTCCCAAAGGCAGACTTGTTTTTGCATTGATCTGGTAACAACGCCACGTACCAATTTTATTATTTTTGTCTTTAAATTATTGATTCTCTTTTGAACACACACACACACTCCACGATTCTTGGTTGTACTGGTATCAGAGCCACGGGGAGGATAGTGTCATATAGGATAGAGACTTTGTGTTTAGGTGACCCTTCTCACCTTAGAGATAAAAATACTGAGTTACTACACAACCTGAGATGTAGGAAGCTTAGTGAATTCCAAAGCTACAAAACAACTTTCTTTACCAGACTTTTCCTTAGGGATGATGCAAATCATATAACTTGGAAGGAAAAATTCATTGCAGGTTTACCAACCCTTTTAGGAGAAAAAGTTAGGAATTCCATTAAAGCCCTTTATGACAACCGTATTCCCTATGATGAGCTCACCTACGGTGAACTTGTCAGTTTCATTAATAAAGAAGGTTTAAAGATTTGTCAGGGCTTGAAATTACAGAAACGACTAAAATGGGAGCTTAGAAAATCTAAGCAAGAATTAGGTAGTTTCTGTAAACAATTCAATTATGACCCCTTTAAAACTTCCACCTCTAAAGATTGTAATGGTAAGTGTCCTTCAAAACCTTACAAGAAACATTACAGATCAAAACGCCATCAAAAACCCTTTCAAGATTTTAGAGAACTTTCTTATAAGAAACCTCCAAGGCCTTATAGGAAACCCAGCTTCTCTAAGAAGAAGGATTTTAGACCCAAATCCAAAACCCCTTTTAATTACAAAGAAGCCACATGTTTCAAATGTGGAAAGAAAGGCCATACTGCAAAATTTTGCAGAATGAACAAAAAGCTCCATGAGCTTGGCCTTCACGATGAAATACTATATATATATATATATATATATATATATAAATTAATTTGTTAATTTATCATCCTATTCCACTCTAATTTGGAGTATTACCCTATATTCTATATTTTCGCCCACCTATTTATGTTTGAGAAAATTATGGATGATTATTTTATTCAAAAAATGGTGCATTACCAAAAAAAAAGTGCAATTGAAAAGAAATTAAATGCAAAATAAATAAATAATGAAAAATGACAAAAAATGAAAAGCACCTTACAGTCTCCAAAAGATCTAATTTTTTCTCAAACATATGTTTTATTTTTCCTATCATCCCTTCTTTGTTAGCCATGCCCGTACTCTCATTACATCCTAATAAAAGATGTGATGATGCATAAAAATAAATACAAATAATATTATTGGTTGGACAACTAATTCATTTGACTTTATAATTCATATCACATTCATTTCTAAGTTATGGATATTATTCTTTCATTTTGGTAAGAGTATGTGATATTATTTTTCATATTATCTCTCAATCTAGCATTTCTTGTAATGACTGTTTTTATTGGGTTTATTTTCTTTTGAGTGTCATTCTTACCTGTGAGATTTTAGAGTTTGACATGTCAGTCTTGAAAGTGGCTTAATTAATATAGTTTTGATAATTGATCATTTTGCATGGGTTTACTTGACTGATTTTGTGAATGGTTGACGTGAGAGTGTTTTTTTTTTTATAAGCGGAAGATAATTCTTATACTTTTATTTGATTGTTGTCATTACTCTGATTAAAGAAGTAAAACATAATTGCCCTAAAAAACAAATTCAATCTGGGTTTGAATTTTGTTAGATATTATTGCTTAATTTACAAGGGACTAGCAGCAAGCTAATTGAGAAGTGTGATTAACACTAAAAGTGTACATTTAATAAAGATTAAAATTATCATTTTTTTTATAATTTTTCACTTATAGTGTTGATTTATGCACTCAACTTGTAAATTATTTTAATGACCTCCTAAAATAATTTTATGTTAAATTAATTTTTAGTATATTAATTTTATTTTAATTTTATATTGTAGATATATTTCAAAAATAAAGAATAAATCGGAGTCAAAAGTGGAGGACAAAAAAGACGGATTGCATAAATTAAATAAAAAATGAAAAAAAAGAAGAAGTTGAGCCAATTGATAAGTGATAGTCGAGTGGCAGCCACCACTTTGGATAATCACTTATCTCTTCCTTTCTTTCATTATTATAATAAAAAAAATTAAATATTAATAAAATAAGTATGAGAAGAGACACTGGCACCTATAAAAGGAGAAGAGGAAGAGAAGGAGAGAGGAGGAAGAGAGGAAAAAAGGAAGACTGAAGCTGAGAAAACAATTTCTTATCTTTTCTTATGTAGTTAATTTTTTTATAATATATTTCAGGAGTTCGTTAAATAAAATGGATGTTTTGTTTGTAAATATGAGTTGTTAATTTTATAAGCTAAGGTGAAAAGTGAAGCTCAATGATTTAAATTATGAAATTAATTATTCTCTCAAGTAAGTTTATATTATATTATTTACATATTATTTTTTTCACCAGTTACTTACATTTTATTTTAATCTGTAAATTTAGATTCACTTTGAATCCATATGGTATTTAGGGTGTGTTTGGGATTGAGGTTGGGCAGCTGTAGCTTAAAAGCTACAGCACTAAAGTGTTTGGTAAACACTAGCTGCTGTAGCTTTTAAGTTATATTGATATAATTTTTCACTTGTATAATATAAAATTTATTATATCTTTAATAATTTTGATAAAATTATTATTTAAAATTTATATTTACTATATATTATTAACTTTTATTTCATAATTACAGCTTTTTTTTTCACAGCAGCTGTAGCTTAAAAGCTACAGCACCTCAATCCCAAACGCACCCTTAGATATAATATCGACATGCCATATTGGTGCAACACATTATGTACTTATTCCCATATTTATCCATAAGTGATTAATTAATAATTAGGTCATATAATACTTAAATTAGTAAAAATATAATATGAGAGAATATTATGATCATAGTTTTAACATTAAGAGTGGACCTCATAACCTTAGCACATTTTAAATGTGTAATTTCTTTTCCTATAAATTAATTTTATTTAATAATTGACTACTAGATTTTTAGATTCCCTATGATTCGACCTTGGATTCATCGGGTTATATTATAATTATCTATTCTTATACTTTGGAGTAATGAACACTTTTGAGTCGTGTCAACAACACCATGAGTTCAAGTCTCGGCAATTGTTGAGACTCATTTTCCCTCTCAATTTAATTGGTGATATCTCCCTTACTAATGTGATGGAGTAGGATATCTATCCGCTATTAAGTGACGTTAAAAATTTGAATTTTGTCACAATAAATTTGATCTGAGGTAGTCTCAACTTATTTGCAATTAAAAATATGAGTACAATTATGATTATAACATACATATAAGTGTATATATAAAAATAATAAATAAAAAAATGCAGTCAATAACTTAAATGTCAACAATTAAAAGTAACAAAACTTATCTGAACACGTTAGTTTAGTATACGAGATTGGATTGAATTTGATTAAATAGGATGGGATAAGATGAAATAGTACATGATATGATTGGATTTTGTATTATTATGTTTATGTTGCGTTTACTTCCGGAATTAGGGAATTGGAATTCAGAATTAAAATCATTGACAGCGTTTATTTCGTAAAATTGAGTCGAGAATCGAAATTAAAATCGTGGGGCCGCACCACAATTTGGGAATGAGGAATGGGAGACTTATTCTCAAGAGATGGGGTGGGAATGAGTCTCCCATTCCCATGATTGACCATTTTACCCCTCCCCAAATTAAGAACATGCCCACTTTGTCCTTATTTACACTTTAATTGATTTATTAATATAATTAATTAATTAATATATTGATACATTATTAATAATAATTTTTAATAATTATAATTTTTGAATAAATAATCACAATAATTAATATATTATTATTAATTCATTAATATACTATTATAATAATTATTATAATGCATTCATATATTATCATTAATTAATTGAAACATTTTACTATAAAAGTTAATTTTTAAAAATAATTTAATTATTTATTTTTAATAATATAATAATTTAATAATGAATTATTTTAATTTATTTACCTAAACTTATCATCCCAATCCCACAAACATTCACCAAACGTGTCCTTATTTTATTGTACAGAAGTCAGAAGTAGAGAGTGAAACAGGTGAGTTGACAGTCTGAGGCGGAAGATGAACTCCTGAACTTGTCTATGTTTGAAATTACTCATGCGATGGTAGCAGCAATAGTAAGAGCCATCCCATCAAGTAGTATCATGAACATGATGAAGAAAAAACCAGCAGTGCTATACCACTACCCTTGCCCAGACGGCGCATTCGCGGCTCTTGCCGCTCACCTTTACTTCTCATCCTCTTCAGTTCCCGCTCTCTTCTTTCCCAACACTGTTTACAAGCCCATTAGCCCAAACAATCTTCCTTTGCATGAAATTGATGATCTTTACCTTCTTGATTATGTGGGTCCCTCTGGTTTTGTTCAGCAAGTGTCTTCCAAAGTTTCAAAGGTGGTGATATTGGACCATCACAAAACTGCTCTTGAGGCTCCAATCGAAGGTGAAAATGTGAGTAAGACAATTGATATGGAGAGAAGTGGAGCTACAATTGCTTATGATTATTTCAAGAATAAATTTTTGGATAATGGATTACAATTACATAGAGAATTCGAGCGGTTAAGTTTGCTTTTTGATTATATTGAAGATGGAGATCTTTGGAGATGGAGACTTGAAAACAGCAAAGCTTTTAGTAGTGGTTTAAAAGATTTAAACATTGAGTTTAGTTTTCAATTAAACCCTCGCTTGTTTGAGCAGGTACTACATTCCTTACCAATGCTTTTGTGGATGGTTTATTTACATTTACTTTAAATGAGTTAAAATATGATAAATTTGGACAGTTACTCTCCTTGGACCTGGAATCTGTAATCAGTCAAGGCATAGTGAGCCTATCACACAAGCAAAGATTAATTGAAGAGACTCTCGCTCATTCATATGAAATTGTACTTGGAGGTGGAGCATTCGGACATTGCTTGGTATCATGCTTGCATTCCTTTTTTGTTATTTTCCCTTTATTATTTTATTTTCTTAACTTTATGCAGAATAGATAGTGCTAACTAGTATTGGACTTGGGATGCAATGGACTTGAGGTATCCAAATGTTATAAGTTTAGGCTCTATTTGGTAAACAAGTGTAAAAAAGGGATGTGAGGCTTTCTTCTTTGGTATAATAAAACTGCTTAAAATGCGACTAGTTAAGAGTCATGTGAAATTGGGTACCTTTTAGGCAACTGAACTGGTGTTCAAGCTACTAGTAAAGGCTTTTTAATGGGAAGGTTTAACATCTCAAGCTTGATTAGGTTTAACTAGGGAAGAAAGACCTACGATTTGAGGTTATTTGAGTTTCATGATGATTGAATTGGACAATAGAGGGAGGAAAGGATTAGGTTCAGTGTATGGTTTTTGTGATAAAATATTATTTGTGTGAAAATAAGAGAAATCTAGCTTTCTAAAGTGTAAGAGAAGATCGTGAAATAGAGGTAGAAAGTTTCAACGCATTGATCATGTTTTTGCTTCGGCTCTAGACTTTGGCTACTGTATGTATTGCATTTCTTGATAGATTTTCATCATAAAATCAGTTAAGAGAGCTTGAAATGCTTTTTAACATCAAGTGTTAGGGGGTCATGTGTATATCACTTTCATTACTTTTAACCTCTAGGCTTAAAGTAATAATTATAAGCTTATGAATTTAAAATAAAATAGTTCTGACCATTTATTTAAAGCTTCCTTCAAAAGACAATTTGGACCACATTTAAAGATCTCTATTAAACCTTTCTATTTTCTTGTCAATTTAGACCATGAACATCCTTAGACCATTAGTGCAGCCCGTGCTCATTGAAACATGGTTTCATTTTACCCTCATACCCTATAAAGGAATATACACATTGAAGTATACTTAGTGGTGAGGTACCTAAAATGGTTAGTATCCTATTAATTATAATGAAAATTTTGTTATCACAATTATTGCATTACACACTTTTTGATGTGTCTATCTTATATAGCAACCCTGAAGAGATTTCTAATTTCATTCTTCTACTCGTAGGCTGTCGATGCAGATGCTGTTGCAGAGTTGCGGAGTGAACTGGGACACCAGTTAGCAACAAAAAGTCATGATTTAAACTTGAGGTTTTGAACACTTAAATGATGCATATACTAGATTCTTATTCTTTTCTTTTGATTCATACAATTATGAAATGCTTAATGCTTTTCTCTTCCCCTATGGTTCCTTGCAAAGTGTCGTGATGATTTTGTTTAAATTGGCATTGGTTTATTTAATTGTTCGTGACGGGATGCTTTAGACTTTTAGTAGGGCTGGAATATGTTTTGCACCAATCAAAATTATACTCACAAGTTTGTTTTGGTGGCACTTTATTTACTCATATTGTAATGAGACAAGCATTTTTTAATGCAGAAAAGATGTCCAGAGTTCGAAGTTCAAAAAATAAAAATTAAAATTAAAATAAATAACCAGCAAATCAGAGTTGTGGGCAAAATTACATTAATGTTAATTACTGTTCAATTATTCATGTTATTTTTCTCATTCAGTTATCTTCTCGACTTATTCAACATAGTAGCTTTCCTGATGTTGTTCTTTTCCCTTCACCAAGCCATTAAATTATTGTTCTCTCAGAGGCATAGGAGCTGTTGTTTATAGAGTCCCAGAACTCCAAAATGATCAGTTGGTGAAAATAAGCCTCAGGAGTGTAGATAGTGAAGATACAACGGCTATTGCACAGGTTGTTCATCCTTTTTGCTGTATTGCTTTTCATATACATTTTATTGCTGGTTAACGTGGTCATAGGTGTAATTATGGTGAAACTACTGAAATGTATTATGCAATTCCCTTGTAGGAATTCGGAGGTGGTGGACATCGTAATGCCAGTTCCTTTATGTTAAGCTCTGCAGAATTTGAGAGGTGGAAGGTGATTTAATGCTTTACTGATGCCAATTCTATCATTTTAAGGCAGTGAAATTTAAACCTTGGAAACCTGGAAGGGGAGCTGTTGCTTTGCCTGAGGCAACTTGTACTTTCTTGTAGTTTTTTTTTTTTTGTTTTCCCTTTCTCTTTTCAAATGCAAGACAAAGAGCTAACTAATGAAGGAACAAGTGAAAGACAATGAAATGAGGTTTTGTTTTCAATTTTTCATTCTTTAAATATGTGTGAGATTACGGGATTTAGCGTCCTTTATTTTATTTTCTGTTTGGTTCATTTCAATGCTCTAAGCTCCCATACATTGTGTAAATTTGTCCATCTTAGCGACTGAATTATTAGCAGGTTGTGTAATTGTTAAATTAATCAAAATGATAATTTATTGGGGAAATTTCACAGAACCCTCAATGATTTTGAATTTCAGACTGCATTGCAAGCAGCATGAACCTCTTTCAGATAGAAGGCTGGGATTTTCTTATTATTGTGAACAAATTGCTTACAAATAACGGCATATGTGTCACTGTCTTGATGATACATTTACATAAACATGCAATACAATCTCTTGAGAAGGTAATAGATGATGAAGAGAAAGCCAATGGTGATGCCCCACTGGGTCCAAAGGTCACGTACAGGATTCCTTATTTGCTGAGAGCTAGGCGGCTTCAGCTCTGAACCTTCTTCCCTGTGAACCAAAACCCGTGTGATTTTACAGTAAAGCCAGTTTGGACTCAGAAATCAACCAAAGACAAATGCAAAGATGAGTCAGAGCAAAGACGACTAAGTCAGTGCTACAATTTATTTAATTTTTCTTCTTAATTTTCTGAAAATTGTCCAGTCTAGCTCAAAATTTTCCATGTGAATTAGTCTCCTAAAATTAAAATTTCATATAACAGTCATAGTTTTCCGTACATGCCTTTTCTTTTGCTGAGCAGTCTTTTCTTGTTGGTTAGGTTTATCTATCACTGCTGATGCTGGTGGCTGGGGTTTAGCTATCCCTGTTGCTGCTGCAGGTTGCTGGGATTCAACTGGTGAAGTTTGTGCTGATTGTAGAGGTTCAGGAACTTTGATGGGTACATTACTTGCCTGAAACATTGTGAGTGTTAAAATAATGACTATCTAATGCTCGAAAAATTTTGAAGTAATTGGCTGAGCTAACTTACTAGTTTCCTGAACAGGAGACTATAGAACATCTGGATGTATCTTTGCTTAGCTTCCTTTGGTTCTTTGTTTATCTGCCTCCAAAATCCATAAATGGATCCCATGTTCAGCACTTTGTTTGCATAAATCTTCCATGTATAGCTACAATACAACATAGTACATATTAAATTATACAGAAAATCCAAGGGTATGTAATTTAAACATCCTGGTGGAGTGCCATGTTTTTACCATTCATATATACGTTGGCGACCTGCTGCTGACATCTGGTTCCAGTATCCAGCATCCGTCTTGCATTTTTCAAAGAAATCAGCAATCTTGTTGCTTGATTCATCACCATTGTTTGGGTCAATGTGGAAGCCTGAGACCCCATCAATGATGATTTCTGCTGGACCTCCTTGATTGGTTGCAAAAGTGGGTAAGCCGCAGTTCATTGCCTCTATGACTGTCAGACCAAAAGCCTCATATAGTGCAGGCTGCACGAAAGCTCCTTTTGTATCTGCAATACAGCGATAAAGCTCTCCGTTTCGATATCTATCAGTTTGAGCCGCAATCCACCTAAACTGGCCCTGAAGTTGGTATTTCTCAATCAAAGTATGCATCTTCTTGATCTCTGCAATTTCTTCTCTGTCATGCGATTTTGATGGATCGAAGAATCCGGCCACCACAACAAGATTCACCATATTTCTCAACCTCTTGTTTTTTCCATACCATTCGGTCAGTCCTGTAATGTTTTTCACAGTATCAAGTCTTGCCATTGAGAAGATTATTGGTTTCTTCCTGTCTGCCAGATATCCACTGTCCCAGACATTGTTAGTTTCAACAGTAAGCATTTTAAGCTTCTTTTCTGGTATTATTAGTGTTATGCATGAGATGAAACAAACTGGGAGACTTACATGTGCTCACTGTTATCCTCTTTGCTGTAGAGTAGTTCCTCAATGTCAGGATGAAATGAGGTTAGCCGTTTTTGTTTCTCAGTGTAGGGAAAGTAGACAGATTGATCAGCCCCAGGGGCAGCTATGTTGAACTTTGGATCAAAGACATTGATGCCTGAAACAACCCGACAAAGTCCTGGCATTGTGAAGGCAGTATGGCTTTCATACTGTCCTGGCCTATCCTTACTGAGAAAAGAAAAAACCAGTTAATATTTCAAGCAATTACCGATCCGTTCTGGGGTATATGAGGTTATGTAGCAGACTAACCTTCCAGCAATTTCTTGGTATGTGCTGGTTATGATAAAATCAGTTTGATTCATTGCAATTAAGTCAGCTGTGAATTGACATGAAAAATGGTACTTTGGATCTAATTCCTTCCATTTGGCATCTGAATCTTCATATTTTGATTTTTCTAAAGCATGTGCAATAGTTGCCTGGATTTTGTGGAAGCAAAAGATGAACATATGTCATACAATTGAAAGTGAGTGATTTTCAGAATGTTGTTGAAACTGTCAGAGATAACGGTTTTGACCTGCGTTATTCCAAGTTTTGAAGCCATTAGAGATGCCACCAAGTTTCCATCACTGTAGTTCCCAATTATAAGGTCTGGTTTGCCTTCCATGAGGTCAAGGATCTTAGCCGTGGCATCCTGATTCGATAAAACAGAGATTTAAAAATAAGTATGAAGTATTGAGGGGAAAAATAAGCAGAAGAAGATGAATGTTTGAGGCGAGTGAGGAATATGCCTGTGCAAATCTGCCAAGGTAAGGATAGATATCGAAACGGGAAACCCATTGTGGGAGAATTGCTTGCTCTGTCTTAAATGGGATCCTGAGAATGTGAGAGTGCTTGGTATCATAAATAGGCTCCAATTCCTGGTTGCACTTTGTTCCTTTTGAGTTTGGAATTAGACGTGTTACCTGCACATATGTAAAACTAAAGAGTAAGTGAAAATGCATTAGTTTTTGGTGTAATGCTTATTTTTTTGTAAATCATCTTCGGATTGAATGATTGTTGTAGAGTTTTGCTGACCACTAGAATCTGAGGCTTCACACTAAGTCCTTGCTGCTTGATCCTGAGGAGCAATTCTTCCTCTAAAGCTCTTACTTGATCAAGAATGTAAACCACCTGTTTACATTATTTCAGCATATAGAAAGATATCAGTCCAGGATGTCATTCCACAAAATTTTCATGAACGACTATGATAATGTGTTTTGAAATATGCAGTTATGTACCTGGCCTCCTGTATCTGGCAATCCAAGAACATCTGCCTGCCCAAAGTAGCCGTGGGGAGAGAAGATTACGACGTTGAACATGTTGGGAAGCCTGCTAAAAAGCACTTGCAATTTCGCAGCATCTGGCGCCTGGAGCACCTCTGAGAACAGCCTCATTGTCTCTCTAACTCTTTCTGCAGTATTCCCCCATCCTTTCTCAAAGCCCCATTCTTTGAACCTGAAAAGGGATAACAATGAGAAAGCAGTCAGCAAACGGTTTCCCACTTACAGAAGTATAACGTTGAAAGAAAAGCGAGACCTCTGCTGAAATTCCTGATATGGCGTGTCTTTTGGTAAATCGGAGATGGAAACTTCAGCTACAATAAGGGCTGCCTGAAGCTTATCAACTGTATCCAGCGTATCATTGATCATCAGTTGCTGCATGTCAGAAAATACAAGATCCCGTCAGTTTCTGCATATTGACTTGGCCTTTGGTTTCTTAATTTTTATATTTTATTGAAAACTTATTAGTGCTGTTACCTCTCCTCTGTGATTAAGAGCTAGTAGATAGTCCAGGAATTGCTTTGCTTTCTCAGAGTTGGCACTAAGCCTTGTGGACATGAACTTTGAGACGTAATTGACTCCATTTCCAATTGAAGATGAAAGAGTCAAGCGAGGACTAGAGAAATCCATTGCTCCAAAATCTAACTCCAATGCATTTTCGTCTTTTGCCCTGCATTTTTCAAGCGAAAAAAAGAAAAAAAAAATGGGGACTGATATTTATTTGTTACATAATATGTTTACAATTATATTTATATACGTACCAGTCTTGGTCGAAAATTGTCTCTTTGAACTTCAAGTATTCCAAAACATTGATGCCGTCAACTGTTAGATCTTCAGAATTCACCTTAACATACTCCCAGGATCCTGGATTCGGTCTCACAGCGAATGCAACATTAGGTGGAACAACCGCTGCCTCCTGCAAATTTTTAGAGAAAATGTTACATGCATGATTTAAATAAACATACTATATGAAGAGATAAAATTGGATAAGAATTCAATGCTGAGCTGAGTTTTTATTTAATACTGAATCAATAGTTATTAGGTAAGAAAAATAAAAACATAAAAACATAAAATAAATTTTGATTACTGATTCTTTCGTTAGCAAAAAATAAGCTGAGGACTGAATCCTAATTAGATAAAATTACGTGTAAATACCTGAGTCGAGCTAAGGATATAACCGAGTAAGCCCTCTAACACCTTGCCTCTCTCAATTTTATCTTCTATTGATTTTTCAACTTCATCCATCAAATGATGGCGTTTCATCAATCTCTTTCCCTTTGCAACGAACCTTTTTTTTTTTCCAAGAAAAAAATAATTATAAAGTTAAACTGAGTCGATGAAATAACATGCATGTGATCTAACAATTTGGAAAGTACGTACGTACCTTGAAAAACATTTTTTCATATAGTACCGGCTTTGCCTCAAGGCATCAGGCATGGTATCAGCAATTGTATCTGATCGCTTCAGTGATGGAGACGAAGACATTGTTGCAAGAATAATAATAATAATAATGATGTTAAAAAAATGATAATTGCAGAAAGAGAGATTTTGAACTGAGAACGCTAGCTGTTTGTTTTTATGTGCTTGTTATTGTTGTTTAATGTGCTTATATAGAGAAACAGATGGGACAAAAGTTGAGTACAATGGCTAAAAAAATGAGATTAGAGGAGAAAGAACATTCTTTGGTGCCAAATATGGGGAAAGAAAGATTGAAAGCAAGAAAGGAATTTTCTGATTGGGAGTTTGCCCTTTTTAACTAAATATTTTTTGAAAGCGGAGGGAAAGAATTTAAGGAACATTTGGGATGTGACTTCTTATTATTATTAATTTATTATTATCATTAGTTTATTTTTCCTGACGGCTCACGTGAGAATTTTGATTATTATCCTATGAGATGGACCATTACTTTAACGCACGTGAATTTAATGAAACCAACTAATAAAGAAAAAAAATAACACAAAAAATTCATATATCACTGTAAGTAAATACATACATTATGGGCGTATATTGTTTGTTTGTTGTTTCTTTGGAAATAAAAAAAATAACATAAAAAAAATCTCATATCAGTGTAAGTAAATACATACATTTTGGACGTAGATTGCTTGTTTGTTGTTTCTTTGATTCTGTTGATGTATTGTTGTTTGTGGAATGTGGAGACAGAATTGTAGCGGCGGCGAATTTGGATGTTGGGTGTTGTGTTTTGTTTTTGTGGGTGTTGTTGGTTGTGCTTTTCTGATCCTCTCAAGGTTCTTCCGGTGGCTGTAGATGGTGTTGTTTCAGTGTTTGGATTCAGGACGTGTCAGTATTCGGATCAAGAGGATATGCCTATATAGCCAGAAATTAAAATTAAGGGGGCTTAGTTTAAAAAATTTTATTTAACTTAAGAGTTAAATTATTTATTTTAAATGCATGAAAATATTATTTTTTAAAGTAGTTTCTACAAAATATTTAAAAAATAAAATAATGTGGCAATGGGATTTGAACCAAGACTTAAAAACAATCAAATATCACTTTTAACATTGAACTATAAGTCTTTAAACATACAAAAATATATTCAAATTGTTTTATCTAGCTTTTTTATAAGGAGTTTAGGATACATTTAAAAGAAAAGTTAATGGCCCAGAAGCGGTTTCAGCCTCTCCGGGGCCTGAATTGGGTCCGTTCATGCCTATATTAGAGTCAGTAAGTGGCCTAATGGTGGCGCATTGAGGTGCGAGGGCTTATTATCAAGAGGCTTTTTCTGGGGAATTTTTTGATAGCAGTGGTTTTTTTTATATATTTTTTATTGTGTTTTTGTTAGACTTTTATGTTTATTCATGGGTACTATGTTTGGTTTCTTTCCCACAGAAATATGACTTTATCTACAATAACAGGTTGGAATAGATTAGGTTAGTTCTGTAGAATCCTTTAGTACCTCGTTGCATCTTATTGTGTGCGCTCGTTGTTCTTTCTTCGGTTTTGAAATTTCGTAGTGAGTGAAGTATGATGTGGTTTGCCTTTGTACTAACCTGGGCTTAAACATTAGACATTATCCTAAAGATTGTGTTGTATTTAAGCCCGATGTGGTCTTGTATTGGTACCCATGTGGTGATGTATTATTAGATTTTTTGTCTTTGTTAATGAATTATACATATGTATATGTATATATATGTACATGTATATATATGTACGTATATATCTATGTATGCATGTATGTATATTTGTATTTATATTTTTATTTGTATTTATATACACACACATACAGTGTGGTGGCCCAAAGCAACCAACTAAGATAAACTCCTAATTCTTTCTAGGGATCGATCCTTTTACTGATTCATTTTGATTTTTTTTTTTCACTGCCCTTAATCTTGATTCGATTAGTTCTTTTTCAAGATTATCTGAGCTCTGTCTCTATTAAGGATGGCAACAGGCTGGGTATTGTGCGAAAATGCTAATATATGCACCCCGTACATCTTTTGGTCGGGGACAACCCCATTACCAATCCTTACCTAATGTGGGCTTGAATGGGCACATATTAGGGATTCCCCAATAAAAATTAGCAGATATTCATCCCTTCCCCTATCCCCTATATCCCCTTTTATTTTCTAAAAAAAGAAAAAATGATATCTCAACTATTTAGCTTTAGATGAACATGCAACATTTTATTTTAAAATATTTTTAAAAAATAGTTTCAATTTTAGGTAAATATTAATTATAATTTGATGGTTGTAGTTCAATTTTAATCAATGTACTACTAAATATTTGGATCAAAATCAAAAGTCTACGCTTTGGAATTTCCTTGTCCATTCTTCACCTATTTCAACTAACCCTAATTCAAACAATTTTCATATTATCATTTATTTCTTGGTAGGACAAGATTTTAAATAGTCTAATAAATGCCTAATTCTTTAAATGACTAAAATTTCGATAAACGTCTGCCATAATATCATGTTAAATGGTCTTTTTTTATTACTAAGATGCCAAGTGCTAATGTTTATACTTTAGGTTTTCAATTTTTTACTTTAATATTTATCTATTTAGCTATTAATTTTAACTTTTAAAACTTTTTAAAAAATAAATCATCAATAGTCAAATGAATTTAGTGAATGGATATGAGTATCAGTATTTTATACCCATATCCAAACTGCCCAATTACTGGGTATAAAAAATTATATTGTACCCGATCATTTTTGTAAAATAGAAATATAATTAAATCCAATACTTGCCCCTAACATAATGAGCCCCTACGAGCTCCATACTCACAGGGACTTTTTACCATCTCTAGTCTCGATGGTTTATATAGTAAATTAAGGTTGCTTAGATTCCATCCAACATTTCCCATATGGTAACTAGAGAGGATAAACAAGATCATATGATTGAATTAAGACTCTTGGTGAAAAATACTCAATCTTGTCTCACCAAAAATCACATTCTTAAAACTCTTGATGTCAGTAAGATACTGAGGGTGCTATTGGCACATACTCAATCTTGTGTCACTGAAAATCACATTCTTAGAACTCTTGATGTATGTAAGATACTAAGGGTGTTATTGGTACACTGTATTATATTATTCTTTTTTGTTTCTACGTAATATATATTTATTTAATTTATTGATTTTTTTTAGTAATTTACCTATTTCGAAACAAGGTCAAAAATTCGATTTTGAAATCCTTTCTTTGAATTGGCAATTGGGGATTCCCAATAAAAGGGATACTTATTAGGAAAATTATCAGTCATATATCCTTAAATGACACCAGTATCAAATGTATGAACACTTTTCAAGTATATCACTCGTATACCCTAAGTTGACAAAACATTTCTGCCGTCCACCAATCCATTAACTTCTGTTAGAAAGTTAACAGAATTGTGGTAAATTGACTATTTCGCCATTGAAACTCAAAATGAGGTAAAAAGATAAATTTACCCTAAAAATTAATTGTAAATTTTCAATACACAAATTTTTTTTATTTTGTTATTAACAATACATTATTTTAATTAAAAAAATGAATTATTAATGGTGCATATTATTAATAATTATCCATTAAAAAAATCATATTATACCATAAAAAAATATTAACAACATATTATTTACAATTATACATATTATACCATAAAAAAATCCAATTGGACCTTGGAGGAGTAGATCTTCAAAAATTTAGGTTAAATTTTTTAGGAGTAGATTCGGTTGTAAAATAGTTTTTTTTTAGCAATTATTAACAATTATCTGATAAATGAGATGACATGTCATTTTTATCAATATATATCATATGACATGTCATTTTGTTACTAGCTAAATGGGATGACATGTCGTTTTATTTAATCAAAGTTTCATCTATCTTAAAAGACTAAATTACCCTTATGATGTTAGCGCTTGCAAACGGCAGTTAATGGATTGGTGGAAGGCAGAAGTGTTTTGTCAACTTAAGTATTTTGTCAACTTAGGATATACGAGTGATACACTTGAAAAGTGTCCACACCCGTATCAAACGTGTGTCATTTAAAAGTATATGGCTGATAATTTCCTTACTTATTAGTATTAGGGGCCGAGACTCCTGTCAATTGCAAAACCCCTCGTTTGTTGCAGTATCACTTAAAAAGAGGGTTTCTTTTAGACTAAGAAAGGGAAAGAAAAGGGCGAACTGGTATGCCTATCCTAATTCCCCATCCTCAAATCAGTCCTTCCAATTGGAAGAGTTAAATCTTGATAGAATTCAAAAAAGTCAGAAACACAGATATAATAAATAAGAGAAAAAAATAAGTAAATTTCCCTTCCTATTTCTAGGATTAAACAAAAAGATTCACAAATAAAAGTGTTAATGCTACAATCAGCCCATAAATTGTTAAAGCTTTCATAAAAGCCAGATTAAGCAATAAAGCACCTCGTATTTTTCCCCTGCGCCTTGGGCTGTCTCAAGATCCCTTCTACTGCCTGGCCCGCAGCAATACCTTGACCAACTCCAGGTCCAATAGAAGCAAGCCCAACAGCCAACCCAGCAGCAATAACAGAAGCTGCAGAAATTAATAGATTCATGATAAGTCCCTCGCACTAAAATAAAGAAAAACTAAAGAAATCGTTAATGATACAATCGTCCAATAAATTATGACTTAATTATTCCGTTACTAGGATTTGCCCAGCCCAAGTAACTAAGAACTCCCAATTGGCATAACAATAATATTATTATTGAACCATCAAAACTTTTTAGATCTCTTTTTTAGTTTCGATCCACATGCACAACACATGATTTTTGTAAATCCATATGACTTTTGTTCTTCCATTTCTTTTTTCGAAACCTTTTTTGAATTCTTCATTCGTTTTCTTTCTTTCACCTCTTTATTTTTATTGATTCAATTCCCAGGCAAAGCAAAGATGAAATTAATATATTACATTATTTTAATATAAATATATTCTATTATACTGTATTGCATTAGCATTATTTTATAATAATATTATACAATATATAGTACTACATTGTACTATATTAATTTTTAATTATACTATATTTAGTGCCACACTGTACTATATTAATTTCTTTGGTGATTAATTTAAATCATATATTTAGAAAATAACATTTATTAGTATTTTAAAAAATACTAAATACAGAATTGTTAAATTTTAGAAATTTAACATTATTTTTTTAGTATAAATGTTAAAAAAAATCATAACTCTTCATAAAGATTTAAGCTTATGGTCTTAAATTTTTGTCAACATTTCCCAAATATATAACCTGTGAAATAAAGATCAATTTTAATAATGCAATTAAATAACCTCTAAATAATATCACAACATAAATAAATAATTAACACATACGAGATTAGTTCAAAAATCATTTTAGAATGATAGAATTAAAAATTCGTACACACCATAAGAAAATCACAAAATAATAAAATTTTAATGAATACACAAATAAATAAATAAATAAATAAACTAAACGAGACTAATATATAAAAATAAATTATAATAAAATATTATTAATAATATGACATAATATTATAATGTAATTATTTAATAATATATTATTATTAAATCATTTTTATATTATAAAAAATAATATATATAATAATTATTGACTACTTAATTTCAAACATTAATAATAAAATCCTCAAAATTTTATAAATTTAAATAATATTAATTTAATTTTAACATTAATATAAAATAATATTATTTCATTAAATTATAACTTAGTACAATATACCTTAATGCAATACAATTAACAGTGTAATGCAATAGTGTAAAAGCACAAAGAGAACGTTCATATCAATAATCAGATGTTTGATGGAATACGGGAATCCCAACAAACACCATTGTAGAAGCATGCTCCTTTAATTTTACAAGAACAAAAGTTAACCATGATCAGCCCCATGGATCCAAGCCTTCCATTCATCTTTTGATTGCAACCTGTTTAGTAAGGTCCAGTCCAAGCAGCACGGCACAAAATTCAGGTCACAATTGCACAATTAAAATATCACTGGCATCCATTACAGACAAGTATCGCATGCAATACACTGTAAGGCAAACCATCTATGGAGTTCTCAAAATAGATCTAAATCTTGACATCCTTGGCTCATCAGGGCAAATGTCGAATTCTTATCTCATGGAAAGGCAACCCTAACAGTAAAACATAACCCGCTTGACATTCTCCTTCAGGGCAGGAAGGGGTCTGACAGCAGCACCAACTCCAGGTCCACGTGTGCTCCTTGCACCGACCCCTCCACCCATGCCTCCACGTCCAATAGTTCCACTGGTCATTGAACCACTGTCTGATGTCTCTGGCTCCATATAGAAACGAGCTCGGAATGCTGCAAGGTGGGCATAGTATGCTGGGGGAACTGCAACATACAACAGAAACCTCACACAACATTGCATAAAAAATAGTTGGGAAAAAGAAAAAGCAAGATTGTGCATCTGCATTTGTGTGCATGCACTCGAATACGAGAATGCGGGCAAGAGAGAGAGCTTACCAATGGAAACAGAACGAGTGCACCTAGCATATCTGCAATAATACAGCATAGCAGCGACTCAATGTCACAATCTTAGGCTAAAAATCAATAAGGTGATAAATTTTCAACCTAAAAACCTAGGAAACCATGACAACCAGCAGATTATTACAATTCAATGAGGGACTTTTAACATATTGAGGTATCAATCAACTTACGTGTAGCAGAGGTTGTTTGTGAGGGACTGTAGTCCATCAGCTGTAAACTTGTTCTCATCCCATAGAACATGGTAATGGGCAGGACGGCTTGTACCCTGTTGTCATATTGGGAATATTAGAAATGCAATCTCACTACCTCAAAAACAGAACCTTAAAAAATAACTAACCTGTATTCCAGCATGGCTACAGAGGTAAAAGTCAAACTCAGTTGGGTGACAAATTTTTGAATCCACAACAGTACCTGCAGAATTTATTACAAAGAGTTTCACACCCCATCTGAAATCTCAGCAATCGTACTATAACCACAAAATCATGAAACTGTCAAGCCAAATCAGTTACCAGGCAATATATTTCCACTCCTGTCAACTGCATTGCGATCATGATGGTTGTTGGCAAACAACCTAGTGTGGTGACGCTTCTGAACCACAACAAAAGTCACAGGAGGCTGATAGTTTGGTTCCAAGGAGGCGCATGCCTGGAATTAAGTTAAATCAGAGAGAATTAATAAGTGGGATGTATGAACTTCAGAATTTAAACCAATTTCAATACAATCTTGAGCAAACTTGGAAGAAACATATTAGAAAATTGACCGGCAAAAACACTTTACCTTACGGATAGCATCAAGTTCATACAATAATACTTGATAGAACTGTCCTTCACTGACACCATCCCTGCAGATAAAACATTAAATAAGTAATAGCAAGAATGAGCATTGACATGCTGGACAATATCAGAGATTATGACAATGCCTGTAAAAGATTATGCGCTGAGGCTTTTGTCCAGTAGCTCTACGGAAAGATATAAGGAGTTCCCTGCATCCCCCAAAGGGAAAAAAGAAGGAAGTGTTATACTACTACCCACAAAGTTTAAGAACAGTTAGCACCGCAAACATCGGTTTCCAAATGCTGCTCCACATCAATAGGTATAAAAGCCAAGGTGACGATGTAGATGACAATGAAGTTTCAGTGTGTGCACACAAGAGGAAATAAGTAATAAAAGATAGATCAATCATACTTGATCATCCCACCAGACACTGCTCCTCTTACAGGATCCTGCCATGTCTTGAACAAGTCTTGAATGAGCTCCTGCCTATGAGCTTGAGCACAAACCAATCCAGCATACTTTGTGACCTCTGGCCAATCCTGAGAAGCTACGACCTTTGTTTTTCATTCAAAAAAGGCTCTCAATTAACAAGGATTGAAATATTGACAACCTAATTCAGGAAAATGCAAGGAAAGAAAAAAAGCATTCAGAAACTATGTAGAGATGGATTTGAAGAGATACAGCGGCAATAGACGGGCTTGAATCCTCTCCAGGGTGAGGATGGGTAACATCAGCACCAAAAATGATAGTGGGTCTGTCACTGACTAGAGGTATACGCCTTGATATTGCATCAACAAGCACAGTATTCCTCCCTCCAACCTTCACATTTATCTTCAAAGCCACATTGGCCATGTATTGCTTGCTCATTTTGAAAACATGCTTAGTCAAACAGCACTGGGAGACAAGCCCAAGGTCTGTCTCACAAATCCGCTTAAGATCACCTGCAACATAATTAAGTTTTAGATTAAAGAATGGTAGCGCTAAAATAAGCCAAAAAGAGTGAAGGAAAAATGAAATTGATACAAGATTCGTGGAAACAAATCCGGATTAATAGAAAAGAACCAATGCAGCAAAGGGAAAAGTGAAAATAATTTTAGTGGCATACCATAAAGAGAGCCATTATTATCAGGGAGAATGACAATAAGCAGGTCAAGCTCCTTCCCCTGACCCAATTTGGTCATTGCATCATGGTACCGAGTTTTCAAGACCTTCTCCACGTGCTCAGGACGAGCACTAATCGGAGGAATTACAGGTTCAGGATTAAACGCCTGCATACATCCAGATCTAAGGTCAAGACATCTCTGAAATTATATAATTTTTTTCAATCTTTTACCCTTTCAAAATAAATTAGTCAAAAACCAAAAAGAACATATGGCAGCAAGTTCCACACCATGCCAGAAATGTAACACATTTGAGCAAGCTCAAAACAAAACCCACGAGCGACGCTGTCTTGGACATGCCGAGAAAAGTTGATGCATATCCAGTGGTTCACTGTTCCTCCATTAACCATTTTCTGCAAAGAAACATAGATTAATCAGGAAAAAGATGTGATGGAAAAAAGTGCATGCAGATCCAATATTTCATACAATTTCCATCTTAAAACCATTTTCTTCAACCAAAATGATTATAATTTGTCCAGAAAAGGTTTTAAATCACTACAAAGTGATTAATACCTGCACACTTTGTAAATAAACTATCATGCATGTGTGCAGAATTCATCTAACAAATATACATTAGGTAATCCAATCAACATTAGATTTTACTGAGATCAGGATTGTTGTTTGTATATTTGTTGAAGTCTCAAATAATGCACAACAAACATTTCCCAGATAATTTTAATCCAGTGTAAGGAAACTGGGAAGAAATAATGATTTCATAGCAGCATAGATACCTTGTTCATCATGTTCCACTGCCCAACCTGAGGCAGACAATCCTTTTCTTTACCGGTATCATGATATTTAAGCTACATAAACAGAAGATAAGAGTCAAGCAGTAACAACCACAATTTCAAAGCTAAAATTTATAAGGCATACAACAAAAATTAAATTATGTAAAAGACAATATACCCAAGGGGCAGGCAGGATGCGAGCTTCAACTGATGCAAGCTTCTCACTAATTTTAATTCCAAATTCCCTAGCATAAGGATCCTCGTGATAAGCATTATGGTGAACAGTCTACAAAAACCCATTATACAATGCTTCCGTGAGATTAAGTAGGTAGATGTCATCAGGTTATTAACAAAGTCAATAAATACATGCTAAAGGCAAACACCAGCAATTTACTACCGTAGCTGACCTGCATGATATCGCGCTCCCTTTCATGAGGACGTTGACAGGTCACCTTCAGCAAAGCAGTAATCTGCCTCTCATTTAATCTCTTGGAGTACCTCTGACCCTCAACAATCTTGCAAACCTACATTTTCCAGAAAGCAATCAATTAGCATGCAGATACAAGCTTCATAGAAGTCGAGGATACAGTTACAAGTTTACCTCCATAGGCAAATAATTTGGTCTCTGCTGATTTCCCACTTGTAGGCAGGGCCACTGAGTATGTTGAATAACAAAACCATAGGTTTCGTAGAAGTATTCAACAACAGATTTCAGGGTACCACTTTCATCAACCGGAAAACTACAACAAACAAATCATGTTAGAAAAGAAAGTTTCAAACTGTGTTTTCATATGACCAAGACAACAAACAATTTAAAAACACACTCAACAAATTGCAAAGAGATTATATTACTCACGTGAGCTCTCCTGTTGTTTGCGATGTCAAGCCAGATATACGATACTTCCTACGCATATTTCCTCGATGCGTAACTTCAACCCTAACTCCTCTGAGAGCCTTCTTGATCTGTTGACATAAATAAAGCAACCAGCTCACATCTCATAACAAATAAATTATAGATACTACAGCGATTCTGATTGATCAAAGAACTATTAGTATACCAAAACTGCAAATGAATTAAGTTGATTTTGGAACAAATAAACTTCCATAAACCCAAGAAAAAAAAAAACTGAATTCCAAAAGTAAAAGAAAACAAATTTGATCGACTACAAATTGTTGGGGATAGAAAACAAGGAAAGTCTGACCTTAACACGATCAGCATCAGATAATGGTCTTGAGGAAACATCTCGGTTCAGCAACTGCTGTACGAAATCAATCACTGGCAAAGGCTCAATAAAGGCAGTAGAGGACATATCTGCATAACACATATGTTACACAGTGAGGAAAAAAGATGGAGTATAGGCAGCATGAACTAGAAACTTAAAGAGATGCAAGCCAAAAACTATAAAATAATCGATAATTAGAACAATAGAAGGTTTATAGTCAGGAACGTCCTGGCTTCTGCAACTGTGATAAAAAATAATAGCTGGAAATGGAGGAAAACATATTACAAATATGCCAAACAGGTATCCACACCAAAATAGATGAACCAAAAGTTTTATACCAATATTTAGGGATAGGCCCATCTGAGTTGGACGAATACTTTGGTAGAAACCACGCCAACTTTCCAATCCCTCCCCCAGTGGTTGCCTTCTCCCCAGATCAGGAGAATAGAATGAACGACCCACAGGACAGTACCTATCAACCAACAATCTCTCAATATCATTTTAAAAAAAAATTAAAAAAAAAGTGCACGTGATCGCACATGCTACTACAAGAGGGGGAAAAAAATATCACTACCGAGTTGTAGGTAATTCGCGCAGAACAATGTCGAGAACCTGCAGGGCTTCCTGAGGGGCATCAGCTTGCCTCCCCTGCAAAAAGAGTCCTAAATGATGTAGGTCAGCACGAGCAGCCAACTTTATCACAACTTTGAATTCTCGCTCCCTCCTGCATCAAAAAGAAGATAACTGCAATAATGTGCGAATGGAAGCAAGGAAAATTCAGTGTTAATAGAAAAATCTGACAAAATACAAACCTTTGGCCACCTTGTCCATCATCATCATCAAGGAGAGTGATTCTGAACTCCTTTGATAAAAAGGGAAGAGGCCCAGCAGTATACAGACTCTTCCTTCCATCATAAGCAGGAAGACGCTTTCCAAGATGGGATTCTCTGTATAGTTTCACCAGCTGCTCCATCACAGCCCGGTTGACACCACGAGAAGTGACCTCAGGTGTTATGGTAACCTAATATTGCATTAACACCTTCAATTATTAACGTAGTGTACTAGATATAAAGAAGATGGAAAGATAGAAACAAAAATAGAGAACTCACATCATACTGGTGTAAATCTTTATCAGGTAACTCGGCAAAGAAGTGGTTAGCCTTGACAATACACCTTGTCCCAGTACTACCCCTGCCAGGCCTAAGTGGGAACCTCACAGATTTACTCGAGGGTGGCGCAGGTTGAATAGCTTGGCTCGAAGAAACTTCTTCTGGTAAAGACAACTGCTGAAACTGCTGAGAAACTTCTGACAGTTCAGGTGAATGGGATGATGAACCTGCCTGAGATTGGGTGGGCTGAGTCATCACCCCAGATGAAAAAGGAGTTGGGGTTGCTTGGTGTAGCTCGGGAATTTGTGAAGATCTGGTTGGGCCACCAGAATGTCCTCCGCGGCCACCACTACCCATACCAACACCACCACGACCACCACCATAACCACCACGACCTCCAGGCTGGGGTGGCCCTCCCCTTCCCCTGCCTTGATATTCAGAGGTTCCACCATAGTGTTGCTGTTGCGGTCCACCGCGACCGCGACCACCGCCATAACCTCCACGGCCTCCTTGCTGCGACGGAGGACCCCAGCCTCTTCCACTACCTTGGTATCCTGTTCCGCCTCCACCTCCTCCCTGAGAAGGTGGAGCACTCCTTTCAGATGGGCGCTGAGAGCCACGACCACCACCTGCACTAGTTTCCTGGGATTCAGAGCTCTCACCCCCAGTAGACGGTTGTTCAGTTCTTTTCTTCCTCACCATAATGATACCTGGATGCAACAAAAAAATAATCAACTATGATAGAATACCACAAGGAAGTCATAAAATCCAACACAAAAGATTACCAAATAAAACAATGAAAAAGAAAAATTAAGATCATGAAAACATTAGGCAACAAAGACAGAAACTGCACCCTGACATTTCATTGCATGTAAAAAGACTGAGCTAATTAAGTCATCTACCAAAAACTATGAACATTCATAGTCACAAAAGCAATATATCTTAGCCATCAACAGTGTAAAAGAAGAGAAAAAGAGATGTAGTACCAACTACTGCAGGAAATAGGACTGAAACATTAATAGTGTACATCACAAGTGCGCGCACTTAGGCAAAAGGCAACATGAAAGGAAAAATATATGAAAACAACATTAGTTAATTTATGCGCTTTAAAACAAAAATTACAAACATGAACATTTCTTCACTACAACACTGAATAATGAATTCACAATAAAATATATAAGAAAAAATTGAAGTAAAGAGTTTCAAAAATACCCAGTCATATATTAATAACTGAAGAAAAAATTAAAGCACTTGCCTCAGAACCAAGAGACTGACCCACAGATTGAAAACATAGAATCAAAATTCAGAATAAACACAAACGGAGAAGATCTAACGATGTCCAGAAAAAGTACATAACACACAAAAAGTAGCAACAGGAGAGTAAAAACGAAGACAATAATACTAATACAAGTCATTCAGCAAATAAGTACCAAACAAAGTAGATCCGGACGAAACAGTCCACAATCGCTAACAACAACATAAACTAAAACCCTAGCAGGCCAGATCCATAACGGGAGATAAACAAACATCAATAAAGAGAATCACATTCATCAAACGAGTAATACGTCGTGATAAGGATGAATAAACCCCAAAACCACCATTATTACCTCGAAACCGCTATCGGAAAACCGCTGTGTGAAATGATTTTTAAATATTAATAAAAAGGGCCACTCGTACAACAACAACACGAGCTCACAAACAAACACACACTGTCTCCTTTCTCTCTCTCTTAAACTTTCCTTCGAAGATAATAAGAAAGTAAAATATTTAGAGAGAAGAAAGAGAAAATAGAAATAAAATAATAAGGGAAAAGGAAGAGGCTCTCTTAGTCTCTTTAGGTTACTGAACTGTCTTCTCTCTCTCCCTTACTCCGTGAAAACCCCAACAACGCCATCCACAACCCTTATAAAAAGGCGGTAGGTGCTCGAAAATGACAACTCCGTCCTTGCCCAAACCCTTTCTCTCTCTCGTTCTACGCTCGTTACCTGGAGTCTGACGTGGCGATCCACCAGATTTTTAGTGGTGATTACGTGGCTTCAGCTGACGTGTCACACAAGCTTGGTGGAATTTTGAAGCGGTTCACATGATTGGACACGAGGCCACACTGGGGTTAGCATTAATTTCCATTGACAAAAAAATTAAAATAAAAAAGGTTTCTTAAGCGCGTTTTTTTATTTACTCGCTCCTTTTGTGCGGCACGTGTTGATACGTCTAGCGAGTGTCGTTTACGACTACTTTCGTGGTTTGTCTTTTAAAATAATTAATTGAGGTCAAATGGATTATAATTGCTAAACAGTATCCAATCAAACAAATTATCGATAATATAACTTTATTATTTAATTTGGTCGATGCTTTGTTTCAAATATTTATATATATTGGTCGATGCTTTTTAGAAGTTTCTTTATTCTGCTTCCTTGCCAAGTTGTTGTGTAGTCTGTACTACTGCTGTGCATTGTCGCGAGTGGAGAACACTCATCTAGTCAGCTGACCGTTCTTAAGCTATAGCCGTAGTTGTCTTTCACTTTCTCTAGAGAGGTCCGATCACTAGTCCATTTATTTTCCTCCTCTTAACCACTCGCTCAATCGTCTGTGACAATTGAAAAATGCACGGATTGTTTAATGGAGCACAAATAAGAAAAGTGATAAATCATAATATTGTGTTTTTTCAATGACCTGAATAAATTGAGGTAGGGGTGGGCAAAATATCCGATTCGATCCGACCCGACCCTATTCGAAAAAAATTGGGTTCGCATCGGATTGAATTGAAGGCTATATCTGATCGGATGCAATATTGCCAACCTGATCTGATCTGAAAACTCGATCTGGTGGCTTCAAAAAAAAAAAGAAAACACTTAACACTCGTACACACAAATTACAATTTAGTATTCACACAAAAACACACCTGATACCACACCATACACACACACACACAAATCACAATTTACACAAATACACACCACACTATCCACATGCACACCACACACACACAGCAGTTGCAACCTCCTTCACCAGCTTACCCTCAAGCCTCAACCTCAAGTCAACTTTCAACACTCAACTGTCTCAACAACAGAGCAAAACACACACACTCACATAGATGCAGTGTAATCACCGTCGATAATCATTTGCAAATGCAGCCACCAGATCTGTTGCTCCGTGCCTGCACAATCACCAATTTCCTCCAAATCCAAGATCCACTCCAACCTGGCAACCCGAATTGTCCAACTTGGCAATTCGAAAATTGTCCTTTGAAATTTTGATGGTATATACTAATTTTCATGTAAATTGCTAAAGTTTATTTATGCTCAGCAACTGTTTAAGCTTTGGGGATTATTTGTTCATATTATCATATATGTTTTTTTTTAATTTTTTTTTCAAAAGACAATGGGTTTACAATTTACATTGTGTTTTTCTTTCGTCTAATTAACGAATCTATATTTTTTGAATTTGTAACATCCAGCTTAAATGTTAATCCAAGGAATGTTTTCAATCACTAATATTGTTAAAATTTATGTTATATATGAATTGAAATTAATTATTCTGTTCTAATCTGAACCCGATCCGAACCGAATTCAACTTGATTTTTTTACTCGATCCGATCTGATCAGAATATATTCGGATAAGATCGGATCGGGTTATAAGTTCGGGTTGAATTCAGATGAAATTTTGCCCAATCCGATCAACCCGAAACCCGATCGGATTCCGAATCCAATTTTTCCCAACCCTAAATTGAGGATCCATTAGCTATGGTGTTCGTTTGGCACCATACCCCATATTTTGTCCTTTTCATATGAACCATTAGATTCAACATAAAAGTAGTTTTGATGATTTAGATGGATTTTATAGTTGTTAACTTTATGATTTCTATTATTTGCTTGCACACTAAAAATGATAAAATTTTAATATTTTGACACGTAACTTTAGATTATTTAAAATTTTTACACTTAAGTACATTACCTAATTTGACTTTTTAATAACTTTTTTAAATTTGCATTAATGTATATTATTAATTTAATATATAATATATCTATGGACTATTTAGTGATCACTATTTAACACATGATAAATTTAACTGCATGCTAAATAAATTGACATTTATAACTCCACTCTCAATATTTAGAAGTGATTAGCCCATCATCATCGGTGAGAATTTTTTATTCATCACTTTAATCACATAAAATTTAATTATACCCTTATTAAAATTAAGGTAGAAAAAGATTTAATCACCATCACATTCAGTCTCAAAAATGAATTTCTCCTTTTAGTTCTAACCATATCATATGTCTCATGGCATATGCAATTGCAATTACACCTAAAAATTATGAATCAAAATTTTTCATGCCTAGAAGCGGCTAAAAGGTTTGGTTGTTGAAATAGAAAGTTTGAACATATTATTTGTAATCATGATAATAAAATTGGCGGTGATTGTATGCAATTTTTTTTTTTTAACTTATAATGATTATATGCAAATGAATACTAAAAAGTAAAGTTATTTTATCATGTTCAAAATATAATTCTCTAAAATAATAAAATCTAAAAAAAAACTACTTTATAATGGATGTTTGGGAAGTGAGAAAATGAAGGAAAGTGGAGGAGATGAGAAGAGAGTGGAGAGAAAAAGAGAGAAAAGAAAAGAGTAATGATTAAACATTAAAATAATATTAGTGGGTATCTTAGTCATTTCAAGTTAAGATGAGTGAATACTAAAAGTTAAAGGATAAGATTATTTGAATTCATAAAATATTCTTTATATGAGAATAGTTTAGGAATATAAAATTTTAGATGAAAATGGTTTTGAATTTTGAAGAGTAATTTTAGGGGTTTGAGTAATGAGCTAACTGCAATTTTTTATTATATTGAAGTAAAAAATGTAAATGAATGAGAAAGTAAGAAGCAAACTTTAATTTGCCAATGATCATCTCACAAAAGCCAAAACCGGAGGAATGGTGTCACAGGGGCACAATAGCTGGACCCATAAATTGATACTGATTTATAAATATTTCAACACATTTTCTGTTAAATATCCTTCTTTAAATATCATTGCCAATGATCAAAATAATGGGTGGTCCAGACTTCACACTACAGTTCTATTGCATGTAAAAAATTTAAATATAGCAAGTATTATCAAAATATACCGTCTTTTTTTTTAACACTTATTTTGATTAACAAGTTTGATCATGAAAATGAGTAACAATATTAGGTGTTCTGAATTTATAGTAATTAATTTATGACAAGATCATCACTTTCTATCTTAGTAGTTGTTATCTTTTTACCTCATTATTGAGGCCAATGGTTCAAATTCCCTCTTGTATTTTGCCCATGTGTGGTTAGAAAAAATGATAAGAGAGAAGAAGAATGGAAAAGAAAGAGAGGAAGGGAAAATAAGTGAAAAAGATGGTTAATATCATTTTCATTATTTGGTTAGACATGAAATTTATCTTTCTCTAATTATTTGTTTCCCTTCTCATCCTTTTTTTTTTTTCTCTCCTCTCCTTATATTTCTTCAAATAAAAAAAGGTAATTTTTATATGAGTAAATTTCATTGTGCCCCCTACTAGAGTGACTATCTGCAAAATAGCCCCCAAGGATACAAAAATATCACTCTACCCCCCAATTGCCATGACTTTAAACGGTTGACTAACGTTGAATAATTAAATTACGGGATTATCCTCTTGAGAAACAGATTATTCTATCTAATAGTGTTACTGTGTGAGGTTTTGATGTGACATCTTTGTCAAAAAATGTGGTAGTGTTAGCCTTATAAATATTTAAAATGTATATTTACTTGTTTAGTCAAAAAGTTTTAAGTTGATTCCTTATTTGCACTTTGGATTCAAGAAAATTACAAGACATGCCATTAAATAACACTTATTTATTGGGATTTGCACTGTGATTTCAACCACTCATTTTGAAAAAAAAATCATTCTCTCTCCATTACTATAACAATTCGAATTCAAAAATCAAAATCATCATTCGCTCTCATGACTATTACAATTCGAATTCAAAAATCAAAATCATCATTCTCTCTCCATGACTATTACAATTCGTATTCAAAAATCAAACTGACCATTATTTTACAGATTTGAACAAGGTTCATACTTAGCAAAATCCCAAACATGACATAACAAAAAAAAAAAATAACAGTAGGTATGTCATCTTCAAGAGAAAGTTGGTTTAATGTAGAAGACAAAGATGAAGATAAAAAAGAGAAGTTGGAGATCAATGGGAAGGTGCTCAAGTTCAGAAACAAAACATGCAGAGATTATGGTAAACATGCATCTATATACATCTCAGAGTCTGCTGCAAATCCTAAGAAGCTGTACTACAAATGCGATAATAAAGGCTGTAATTTCTTCAGATAGTGGAAACCAAATATGTACGAGTATAGAGTACTTATAAGAGGATTGGGAAAGTTGCATGACGGTTTCGAAAAGTGATGATGATATGGGAATTAAAGACAAGAAGATGCTGGAGATGGGAATTAATAAACTTACTGCAAAATCACATTCAATCATTAGGCTACTGCATATTATCTTGTTCATGCTGGTACTTTGCATGATGTATATGCTTAGTGTTGCTCATAACTGAAGTATATGGGTAGAAAGTAGTAGAAATTAAATTAAATTAAATAGCCGAATGAAAAACTTCCATGTACCAAAGAAGCTCATGTATTATATTCAGTGATATGTATTTTCAATTCAACAAAATATTACACTTATATTGTTGTAGTTAATATTCACCATCACTAGCAGCATATTACATTTTGCCTTTTCAACTTCTATGAAAAGGGATTACAAACCAGACCAAATATTAACTGCAACAACCCCAAGAAATAGTAATTTAGCCTAACTAATTAGATAAAGGGAAATTATCATTGCACCACCTCTATTTTTCCTTATGTTCATCCAACCACCACAAAATTATAACATGTTCTCTGTACCACTTTTCTTTTTAAATTTGTATCAATTAGCCACTTTTGCACTAACACCGTTAAATAATTAAAGTAAAATGATAATTTTACCCCTGAATAAATTAGAAGACCATTTTATTTTATAAAAACTTTAAAAAATAAAAAAAAATTATAATTATAAAAATACCCCTAAATTTAATTAAAATAAATCTCAAAATTAAAATTTTTATTTTTAATAAAAAATATAATTACAAAAATAATTACAAAATTTTGGATATAATAAAATCCCCTAAATTATTAAAAATTTTGATTTATTTTTAATAAATAAATTCATTTATTTTAATAAAATTTTGTAAAATTACATTTTTTTAATAAGCAAATTCAGTTATTTTTTATTAAAATTTTACAAAATTATAATTTTCTAATAAAAATAATTATTAAATTTTTATAAAATCTAAATTTAATAAAAATCAACTGAGCACCTCTAGTTGAGATTTATTTTTATTAAAATTAGGGGTATTTTTATAATTATAATTTTTATTTTTCAAAGGTTTTTATAAGATAAAATGGTTTGTTAATTTATTTAGGGGTAAAATTATCATTTTTTTAAAATTATTTAACAGCGTTAGTGAAAAAGTGGCTAATTGATATAAAATTAAAAAGAAAGGTGGTGCAAAGAATATGTTAGAATTTTGTGGTGGTTGGTTGAACGTAAGGCAAAACAAAAGTGGTGCAATGATAATTTCCCTTAGATAAAATTATAAAATTAACAATTACACAAAAACATGAGCACACATACTGCATCTTAGTTTTTTAAATCTACAATTAGGTTTTAATTACATAGATATATGCATTGTCGTAGCAGTGTATTCAAAAGCATCAAAATATCAAAATCAATAGCACTATTTTCTATAAATGTCCATACTGTTGCCATCATGCCATTCACTGTAACAATATTTCTCTACAACATAAAGCCCCAATTAGTAGTTACCATTTTGGCAAAACAAAAAAGATTATTTTTTTAAGAAAAAAGAAAAAAAAAATATCTTATATAATTTTTAAAGAAAAAGAAAAAACTTACAGCCAATTTAAGCGACTGCTTTGCCCTTCAAATCTCTCTTTGTTTGAACTGGGGCAAATTGTGAAGTGGTCCCACCATATTTGTCTCCCTCTCTAATTTTAATGCCACTTGTTGGTGGCACTGAAAATTGATCAAAAGCTGTGTTTGTTGTTGTTGATGCATTCTTTCGTCTATTTTTTCCTCTGCTTATTCCTGCTGTTTCCTTTGTTGCTGAACCCCTTGTTGATTGTTTTGGGGTAGGCGTAGAAGTATTAAGTGATGGCTCAGCTGCTGATCCATCAGATGCTGAGTTTCCAACAGAGTTCACTCCTGTAAATGATGATTCTAAGCCAGAGGCTGCTGCCAAGTTCTTGCGATGCTTCTGTTTAGCACAGTTAAAGTAAATTTTGTAATTATAATGTTAGTACACCTAATCCTTATGATAAATTCATATTACTCCCAACATATAGTGACAAAACTTCAATTTACATCCCAAAAAATGTAAAAACATCAACTTACCTCCCATATGTAGTCACTCTAGATAGGGGCAATTTGAAGATAACGTAACAGTAACTAAAAAAAATTTGAAAAATAAAAAATTAAATTGTAAGCAATTTCAAACTGACCAATATACGCTTGGTCTTCTTACCTCGATAGTATGAACAACATACTACAAACCTTCTTCTATGTACTAGTGGTTCATCAACCTCCCTTCTTCTACATGTTTTAGGTCTGTCAGGTGGTCTTTGAACAATTGCAGGTAATATTTCATTAGCTTCAACATGTGGCCATTTAGATTTGTCCGGCAATGGATGAATAATGCCAGCATAACATCTCAAATATACATACTTTAGGAAACAAGGGCAACATACTTCTCATAAGTAGCCCAAATATGAGCTATATTAGGCATTGCATGCTTATAAGGTAAGCCACTAATCTGCCGCAGCCGACAACTAAATGTATTCTCTTCAAGGTTGACAATATAAGACTATTGGCCTGTTTTAACTTCATATAAGGCATCACTTGTTGGTATGACGTGATAATTTCTACCAACCTTCAGCATGCTGTTCATCTTCTTATTAATAAAAGCAGGAATATCACTTGACCACTTCAAACAAGTTTGTCTTCTCTCAATTATTATTTTCATCATGCTCTTTCTAGTGTGCTCCACCAAAGCTATTGTGAGGTACAATTTTCACACTTAAATATAATATAATTTATTTTAAGTTAACAAGCTCCCTTAAGTATTAAAATAATAATAATATAAAATATTTAATTCTAAGTAATGATGACATAAGCAATCACATAAGCAATGACATGAGTGATGATGTAAGAGAAGTATGTAGAGAAAGTTAAGAATTCTATAATTTAGTAAGTTATTTATGAAGATTAATCTCAACCATTGATCAAGATTTATGGTGGCAAAATCCTAGCCATCCATTAGCCTTAAGAAATCCTATAAATACCCCTTCCCTTTCATTTTCAATCCAACCTAGAAATTTCATTCTCTTCTATTCTAAGTCATAATATTAAGAGTAGAGAAATCTTTAATTTAGAAAGGTCTAGAGAAGTCAAATTCAAGAGGTAAGTAACACTTCAACTACAATGTAAGGACAAAAATCTTTTCATATTTAACTTCAGTTTTAACCATTGCTTTATGTTGTGATGGCTATTATGATGCGATTAGTTATAATCTAAATTCTTATATAGTCGGCTATGCCGCCTAATCTATGATACTTAATTACGTAATGGTCGGCTCTGCCGCTTAATCTATGATACTTAGTTACGTTATGGTTGGCTCTGCCGTCTAAGCTATGATACTTAATTATGTTATGGTCGGCTTTGCCGCCTAATCTATGATACTTAGTTATGTTATGCTCGGCTTTGCCGCCTAATCTGTGATATTTATACTTAATTATGCTATGGTCGGCTATGCCGCCTGTATTAAAGAATCTTGTTCTTAAATAGTGTTGTTTGTTGATTATGTTATGCATCTAGGAACTTCAAATGTTATAACATAAGTTGCATTAGATACATGTATATCATGGATTACATTATGAAGAAGATATTTCAGAAAATGAATTTATAAAAAATAGGTGGCAAAGTTTCTAAGGAGGGAAAGCCCTCAAAGTTAAGTAAAAAGAAATCTTTTAGGGACGGTGATACATAACGCCAAAAAATCAACTAATGAGGCCCAAGGGCATAATGTTTAAAGAGTAAAAGTGTCAGCCTTATAGTGCAACATACCTATGGCCTTAATAAAGTTGTTTTATAAGTTTCTTTTAAAAACTTAATATGATTATCCATATGCATAATAATTTATACATGCATCCAAGTGTTATCTTACTAGACATTAGCTCATAAAGTCCTTACATTGCAGGTAACGATAAATAGGGTAAGCTGGCGCCAAGTCCTAGGCAAGACAAAGTGCATATGGACATAACAAACCTTGGGATTTTATGATGGGCTCAACTTTGTTATAATAATAAAAAAATATCTTAACTTTAAGTAATAATCAAGTTTTGAAATAAATTATGGAATCTCTGTATGACTTTTACTTTATGTAAGAAAGTTTTGTTTGTTGTGTGAATTTTTTTTAATCCATATTTATAAAAGCACAGTGTTTTAAACATATTTAAAATGAATATTTAAGTGGAGTGTTACAATTATAACTGGTGCTTTTCTCATTTCACCAAGCCATGCATTCCAACTTTCTGTCATGTTGTTTGTTGTGTGATTACACTTTACTCAAAGGCATGCACTGACTAATGCTTAGGATTTAACTTTCTCAGCCACTGAAATGCATCTTCATCAATTTTTCATATACCATTCATTGCCTTTACAAAAATATCTTTACTTGATGCTCTAGCTGCCCTCCAAAACTCATCCCTCAACTCCACTTATAGGAATCTTGTCTCGAGGTTTGCAAACACATGTCTTGCACAGAACCTATTTTGTGCTTTAGTGAACTCCAAATGAAGTGCATTAAGTACTCCCTTTTGCCTGTCAGTCATGAATGTCAACTGCCTGTCATTAGCTAAATACTCTTGCAAGTGGCCAAAAAACCGAGTCCAGCTTTCAGTATTCTCATATTCACAAACACAAATTGCAATGGGAAATATCCTCTAATTTGCATCCAAACTTACTGCTAAAAACAACACACCTTTAAATGGCCCTTCAAGTGATAGCCATCAAGCCCTATGAATGGCCTACAACCCTCATTGAACCCATATCTAAGGCCTAGGAAGTTTACCATAATCCTTTGAAACTCGCACTTATTAGCGGGCGTGTCATGATTTGTCACTTTCAACAAGGCCAATACCCCTGGTATTTGCTGTTTGATGACATTTGCATAATCCTACAATGACTTGAAGCTCTCAACATAGTCACCACTAGAGCTGATTTTAAAATTCTTCTCTTTGCCCTATAAACCTTTTGTGGAGCAACGGTCACCCCATGCATTTTTTCAGATCATCCACAAGTATGTCAACACCTATCTTTGGATCAGCAAGCACTTTATTATGGTACTTTCTTGTTATCCAAGCTTCAGTTACCTTAAGATTGTTATCGAGACCTTTACATGTGTGTATGTTGTGCAAAGTCTGAATCTGAAAGCACTTGCCCCAGTTTTGAAGTGCAGCATATACTCTAAATGGGCACTTGTCTGTATAATAGCCACACAAAATCCTTTTTCTCTCGAACTTGATCCTCCTACCCTTGAAATTTTGTTGAATACAGTAATCCTTCAGAGCCCATGCAAATTCTCTGAAATTCTTAAACATCATTCCCTCTCTAAATTCTATTGAACATTTGCCCACACAATGTATGAGACATCCTGCTAAATGAATGCTCATCCTCTGAGTCTAAAAGTGGCCCATAGTCACCATTGTCACTTTCATAGCCATCAAGTAAGTCATCATCTTCTTCGTTTTGAACTTCGTCTTCAGGTTGACTCTTATATGCTCTTGTGGCTTCACACATGTCATCTTCTGATTCAGACCAAATGTGGAAGTCCATTTCCTCAGCTGGTAGCATCACATCATCTTTGTCTGTATGTCTTGTTGGGCTAGCACCATCATCCAGGTGGCTTGATTTACTCTTTTTGCTTGCCTTGGGCTTGTTTATAACTTGCTCAGAATCTACAAAGTTAGTCATTCTCTTCTTCTTTATGGTCTTTTTATCAGCCTTGAGTAGAATGAGGCATCCTCTGATTTGTAATCCTTTGAGAAGCTCTAATTTGGACAACAGCAGACTTTTTCTTGTTAGCTTGCCTATGTGAATGGGTGATAGTAATAGGTGACTTGCTGGCATTTTTCCTCTTTCTTTTACAAGGTTCATTTCGCACAATCTCTGATGGTAAATCATCAGTAGGCACTGTATCTTCTGCTTGATCAATTGCTACCTTTGATTGAGAATGTGCACCCATGGATCTTCTAGACCTATGGGATGTATTACTCTTTAAAGATTGGGACCATGGTGGATCAACAGCCTCAACATCTTCCTCATTAGCTTCCACTGCAAAGTCATCCAAGCCTTCATCAACAACATGAAAATCAGATATGTGATCACTATGCTGTGAAAGGTGTACAGAGTTAGTCTTACCCTCATCAGCACCCTTTTCTAGACCACCATCACCTGAAGGATGGTTAAATATAAGTATTGATAATGAGGTTTCCTCAAACTAAGGTGGTACTGTTGTTGCTGGTATTAAGAATGAGGTTTGATCAAAATGTAGTGGTAGTTCTGGTGTGACTTGATTAAAACATGGAAATGTTTTATCTGTAGCCCCTTTTGTAGGAGTGACAAAGGGACCAAACACATTGAGTTGTATATTGTTGCTGATAGGTGCCTTCAATTTCTCTAGTACCTTTTGTGTAGTTTAAATCTCATGTTTAACTTCAGTGGGGACTCATGAGTAAGATCCGGATGTGGTTTAGACTTGAAACTGGTGGTTTGAGCTGTGGTTTGTATTGCAAGCTCATGTTCTGCTGCTGTGGTGGGCTCAGTTGTGGTTTTTCTTTTTGGACATTCTATATGTCTCTTGTTTCTCATTATCACTTCCTTGAAATGAAAAAGAAAGGCAATTTATAGAATTTAGTATAGGGGCATTTTTATCCATAAATTTTGATTTAATTTTTTATTAAACCCACTTGTAACCACTACTTTTAACATATAATTAAAAGCATAACTCTATTAAACATTTGATTTAATTCTTAAATTAAATTGAAAATATAAATGTTGCCTCATTAACTATATATTAAATTTTGGATTTAGTTTCATATTAAAATATGAATTTAATTTACTGTTATAATGTTACAATTGAAAAATAAATGTGCAACCCAAGAGGGGGGTGAATTGGAAATTTAAAAATTATCCTAGCAAATCTACACAACAAACAATCTAATGCCTTAATAAAAATTGAAAGCAATAAGTTTAATAAAGGTACAATAATTAAAGAGTAAGGGAGAAGAGAAACAAACACACGGATTTTTACGTGGTTCGGCAATCCCCGCCTACGTCCACGCCTCCAAGCAATCCAAGCTTGAGGATTTCACTATCCAAGCCTTTCCGAGGCTTCAACCGATTACAATTGACTTCGAGGTGTCAATAAACCTTTACAACGAAGAAATTATCTCCCAATCTCTTCACTCAAGTGTCTCACACACTCAAATTCTTACAATTGAAATGAAGAAATGAAAGTTACAATGAAACTCACTCAATGAGTAGATATTCAAAGATGAAGAACAAGGAATGATTCAATGTTTTGTGTTTTGCAAGTTGAAAACTCAAGATATCACGTGTGCCTTTTGTTTTTGCTTGTTGGAGAGCTTCAAAATGAGTTGGATTTGAGTTCTTATAGTTTGAGCTCAAAAACTAGCCGTTACTCACATTCCAGGCGTATTCGGTTTGCCGTTTATAGAATCCGGTAAGCCGGATTTATGTTACCGTTAAGGCAAAATTTTGAATTTTGCCTATTCGGCTTGCCAGTTACGGAATCCGATAAGCCGTTTTCGTTCTGGACGCTTACTGCCCGTATCCGGATTTTCAGTTTTCAGAATCCGGATAGCCGCTTGCTATAGTAACCTACTACAGTGAAATGTTTCTCAAATTTTCAGTTTGACCCCAAAACTTTATAAAATTGTGGTATGGCCCAAAACGTTATGAAACTTTGCAAATAAGTCTTATTTCAAAATTTCTAAGTAATGCTTCGTTAATCCCAAAACTTTTTGAAATTATGATATTGCCCAAACTTTGTGAAATTATAAAATGACCCAAAAATATTTAAATAGTTTCAAATAGATCCAAATCTGAAATTTAAAACACTATCAAAGATTTTGAAATTACTTTCATTTTAGTCCAAAATGCTTTAATTCCATAACATCATTTTCTTATTATAAAAGCACAATTCATAAATCTTTACTTAATAAATACATGTGGTTTGTTATCATTAAAATCAATATTTATAGCCATATAGGCTAACAATCTCCCCATTTTTGATGATGACAAAACACATTAAAAACTTTAATCTTGTTATGAAAAAGCTCCCCCTTAATCAATGCAAGTTAAAAAAATGATTTGAAAATTGTTTAACAAAAAACTCCCCCTGCATACATGCTCCCCCTAGATACATGCATATTTTCATAACACATATTTTCATAACACAACGCATATTTTCATAACACATATTAAATCATTCTCCCCCTTCATCATAAAAAAGAATAAAGGCTCCCCCTATCAATCATCAAAATCGCAACATAAGCACATTAGTAAAAAAAATATCCATAAGCATAAGAAAATTCATATAATCCATAATGATCAATCAAAACAAATCCATAACATCCAACATAAATAGTCACAACAAATCCATATCATCCAAAACAAATACATAAACCGAAAAGCATAATAACCATCCATAGAGTCGAAAATAAAAGAACACACAATGCAGTAAATGAAATGTAGGTGTGTCCAAGTACAAGCATAAGATACTACTCAGGTGGTGAGGATGGAGGTGGAGGAGGTAGAAACGGATATGGAATGCCGAAGTGCTCAAAGAGGAGGCGCTGTCCATGAATGAGCTGCTGCTGTAGCTGTCGCTGCTGCTGCTGCTGCTGCTGCTCTTGCTGATGCTCAGTCTGCCGCACCGAAAGTGTCCGCACCTCATCCATAAGCTGCTGAAGAGTAACATCTCCAGAGATAGGAGGCCGTGGAGGTGATGAAACAGATGCAGATGCACTAGGAGCCGAAGCAACCGTAGAAGAAACTTGGCGTCTACGCTGCCCTCGAAAAGAGAGTGAGAATACTGGAAGCTGATCAGCTGGAATCACAGCATTAAGTAGCCGATCATCACTTGGGGCTAGAAAGGTAAACTTGTTATCGCTGTATTTGACCCAAGTGCCTGTTGAGTGTTAGAAAATGTATATTTATAAAGGAGAAAATCATCATTTTACATTTTAAGTTTTACTAACAACCCTTACTTTTATGTATTTAAGCTTCTTGCAATTTAATTATGTGTGTTTGATTTTAATTAAGTATTTTATGTATTTTAGGGGCATCATGGTCATCATGGTGTTTTATGTATTTTAGACGCAAGTATCATTTACCCAATTTCTGATAGTTCATGGGTCAGTCCTGTACAAGTTGTCCCCAAAAAGTCAGGAGTCACAGTAGTTACGAATTCTGATAATGAATTGATACCCACTAGAGTGACTACAGGATGGCGTGTATGCATTGATTATAGAAAGTTGAATTCTGTCACACGTAAAGACCATTTTCCTTTACCATTTATTGATCAAATGCTTGATAGATTAGCAGGCCATGAATTTTATTGCTTTCTAGATGGCTACTCAGGATATAATCAGATCCCCATGGCACCAAAAGATCAAGAGAAAACTACTTTCACTTGCCCTTTTGGCACTTTTACATATAGGAGAATGCCATTTGGATTATGTAATGCACCTGCTATATTTCAACGATGCATGTTGAGCATTTTTTCTGATATGGTTGAACGATTCCTTGAAGTCTTTATGGATGACTTTTCTGTTTTTGGTAACTCGTTTGATCAATGTTTACATCATCTAACGCTAGTTCTGCAGAGATGTATCGAGAAGAACTTAGTCTTAAATTGGGAGAAGTGCCATTTTATGGTAAAACAAGGTATTGTTCTCGGTCACATCATTTTGAGCAAAGGTATTGAGGTTGACAAAGCCAAGGTGGATCTCATTTCTAATCTTCCTCCACCTAAAACAGTCAGAGAAGTAAAATCTTTCCTTGGACATGCTGGTTTCTATAGACGTTTCATTAAAGATTTTAGCAAAGTTTCTAGACCCTTATGCAATTTACTTGCTAAGGATGTACCTTTTATCTTTAATGATTCATGTCTCATGGTGTTCGAAAAATTAAAGCAACCCATCATTCAGGCCCCAAACTGGAGCTTACCATTTGAGCTCATGTGTGATGCATCTGATTATGCAGTAGGAGTAGTATTATGACAAAGAGTTGATCGAATTCCCCATGTTATTTACTATGCTAGTATGACATTGAATGATGCACAGTTGAACTATTCAACTACTGAAAAAGAAATGCTAGCAGTAGTGTTTGCATTAGAGAAATTTCGATCTTATCTCATTGGTTGTAAAATAATTATATTCATAGATCATGCTGCTCTTAAATATCTTCTCACAAAGAAAGATGCAAAAGCTAGACTAATTCGTTGGGTGTTACTTTTGCAGGAATTTGACTTGGAATTCAAAGATAAGAAAGGGACAGAAAATGTTGTGGCGGACCACCTCTCTTGTCTCCATTTTGACACAATTACAGAGCCATTACCATTAAATGAGTCATTCCCAGATGAACAATTAATGAATGTGGAAGTATTACCTTGGTATGCTGATATAGTTAATTATCTTGTTACAGGTAAACTTCCAGAACATTGGACCAAGCAAGACAAGGCTAAATTCTTTACGGAAATAAAGAATTTCTTTTGGGATGACCCGTATTTATTCAAGTATTGTGCAGATCAAATTGTTAGGCGATGTGTCCCAGAAAGTGAAATTCAAAATATCCTTTCATTCTGCCATGAACAAGCGTGTGGAGGCCATTTCAGTGCTAAGAAAACAGCTGCAAAAGTTTTACAATGTGGTTTCTATTGGCCAACTATATTTCGAGACGCTTACACTTTCTGTTCTTCATGTGATAGGTGTCAATGAATGGGGAGCATTACACGAAGGAACATGATGCCACTAAATCCAATTTTAGTGGTTGAGATTTTTGACGTATGGGGTATCGACTTTATGGGACCCTTTCCCCCTTCTTTTGGCCATCAATACATATTGGTTGGTGTTGACTACGTCTCAAAATGGGTAAAAGTAATTCCATGTAGAACCAATGATCACAAGGTGGTGATAGGATTTTTGAAAAGCAACATTGTTTCGCGCTTTGGATTCCCTCGAGCAATAATCAGTGATGGTGGTGCCCACTTTTGTAACAAAGCATTCAAAGCTCTTTTGACAAAGTATTCAATCACACACAAAGTGGCAACCCCGTATAATCCGCAAACCAGTGGCCAAGTTGAGATCTCCAATCGAGAAATAAAGCACATATTAGAAAAGACGGTGAGGCCAGACAGAAAAGATTGGTCATTAAGACTTGATGATGCATTATGGGCATATAGAACGGCTTTCAAGACCCCGATTGGGATGTCACCCTACAGGCTAGTGTATGGAAAAGCTTGCCACCTACCTGTGGAACTCGAGCATCGTGCATATTGGGCCATCAAGAAATTCAACTTTGATATGCAGCAAGCCAGCTCAGAAAGAAGATTACAACTGGCAGAACTTGAAGAAATTCGCAATGACGCATACGAAAATGCCAAGATTTACAAGTAACGAATGAAAGTCTTTCATGACAAGCACATTATGAGAAAATCTTTCACTCCAGGTCAGAAAGTGCTTTTATTCAATTTTCGCTTGCACCTATTCCCAGGTAAGTTACACTCTCGATGGTCTGGTCCCTTTATTATTCATACTGTTTTTCCACATGGGGCAATTGAAATTAAGGACCCAAAAAATAGTGTCACGTTTAAAGTTAATGGTCAAAGATTAAAGCCATATCTAGAATACCAACCACATGGAGAAGACACCGAAATAAATTTGAGTGACCCACCAGATTTGAATTGATTTTTATTCTTCTTTTCGTTGATTTGATTTTTCTTTCTTTCTTTTTATTATGCTTTTGCTAATTGAAATTATTTTTGCATAAGTGTGTTTGTTTAACTATTAAGTTTTCTCTTATCATTTTTCATCATGAGTACCATACTTAGACCGTTCCTCCTGAACATTCTTAAACCACTTCAACGTGTCAAAACTCATCTCAAAAGGCAGATTCAATTTTGTAAAACACAACGCATTTGGGCTTTACAACTACCAGAGTTAGTAGCCTATGTTGAGAATCTAGAAAGCCAACTCCGAGATATTGAGAGAAGTGTTTACGACATCCAGTTGGAGCTTGAGGTAAATTCAATAAGAGGACGATTTTAATTTTCTGTGTGTTTTAATTTGATTTTCTGTTTGTGTGCTTTAGTTTGTTACCCCGGTGAAGTGGCGGATAACGGTACTCCGTGACAATCAAGTCGGTTACTTCAGTTTCCCATAATAATTGATATTCTGAGGCGAAAGTATGGACAGAAACGACATTCTAGCAAAGCTTTACAAGCGATTCCCTTCACTTCCTCAGAATGCCCTCCGTACAATCTATAAAGCCTGGTCTGAACACATGCGATTGCTCATGAGGAATAACATACCTGCAGACATCTGTTGGTTAATCGAGGCTAAAGTACGATTGGCAAGTGAGTTACCTCCTAAATTTATTGCATACATGCCTGGTTGTGGTAAAGGAAATTATGCAAGAAAACGACGAGCTCGAAGAATTTCTGTTGCTTGTCATAAGTGTGCCAGAATGAGTTGCGATAGAAACCCATGTTCTTTAGGAATGGTGTCTGATAACAAAGAAGATAAGATTAAATTCATTAGGGATGGCTTGAATAAGGAGTCATTGGATGATATCCTTCTGTCTCTTGAAACGCATCCCAGTGGATATGTGCAAGGAGCGATTCTCCAGTTATGGCCATTATTCCAGAAAGAGCATGCATGATATAGTCTTGGGAATCTGACTATAAACGACCTTGTTTGCCAATTTATAAGAAAATTGGATGGGAAGCCCATCCTCGACCCATAGAGGGCGTTCAAGCCGTTTCTGAACGTAAAACCAGAGGAAGATGTGAGCCACAATCGCAACTACCTGTAAATATCCTTTTACTTTACTGTTGTTTTATTTTACTGTTGTTTTATTGTTTGCATTATTGTTTTTAATAATTTTATTACTGTTTGCTTTTTCCTTTTTACTGTTTCTTTTTTGACTCGGGAGCCATGTGCTTCACGCGTTATTTGACACTGACATGTTACCTCATTCACAGCTGTGACCCACTATCACCAAGACTCTTAAATGTGATTTCTTTTGTCAAACACTCACAAATTATTTTTGAGAAATATTCCAATGGCAGCTACTCCCAATAGACAATTCAAGAACATTTGTGTGCTTTCTGGATTTACCTATGGCAAACATAAAGAGTTCGTTGAGGCAGCCATAGATCTTGGTCGAAGCATAGCAGCGAGAAATTTACATTTGGTGTATGGAGGAGGTAACCGAGGGTTATCAAAAATGGTCTCAGAAGCAGCTTTTATCAGAGGAAGTCAAGTGTTAGGCATCATCCCAAGAGTCCTAAAACCATTAGGCAGTTCGTCTGACTCATCAACTGGAGAAGAGTTAGTCGTCTCAGGTATGCAAGAAAGAATAACTGAAATGCTTAATCATGCTGATGCTTTTATTTTCCTTCCAGGAGATCTTGCAACACTAGAGGCACTTATCACACTAGCATCTTGGGCCCATATGCACATCCACCAGAAACCCATCGGTTTGTTAAATGTCAATAACTTTTATGATGGCTTTATCGCATTTCTTAACCATGCAATAAAAAACTATTTCATTCCTTCTAATGTGAAAAAACTCTTTATTTGTGCTCACACTGCTAATGAGCTACTTGATATGTTACAAGCTTATAAACCGGAGCCAGACCCCTGGACCTTTGTGTTAGAGCGACCAAATAATGATGGTAACAGTAGCTGCAGTAAGAAGTACAAATTAGATTTAACTCTCCGCCTGTAAATATTTTCTTCTGTGTTGCACCACCCAGGTGATGTCTTCTAAACTCTACTTCTTTCCTTTAAAACATTGAGGACAATGTTTCGTTCTGGTTGGGGGGAGGGACTAGTCGACAATTGTGGAATCTTGGTTAAGTTTTTACTGATTTTTTGTTGTAGAAACTAACTGTTGCTAACGTTTTGTGTTGAAGATGGCTGAATATGGAGTGTAGTTACTCTAGAAACGCATCTTCATCGTTTAAAAAAAAAAAATCGTTTTCTTCCTCTTTCTCCTTTATAAATATATATTTTCAAATTTTTGAGTCGAAGATGGCTGAATATAGAGTGTAGTGCCTCTAGAAACGCATCTTCTTAGTTAAAAAAAAAAATTTTCTTTTTCTAATTAATTTTTCTACATCATTTTCATATTTCTGCATGCATATTTTCCTTTCATGTTTAGAATAGGTTGGGGGGTAGAATGTTGTTTAAAAAAAAAAAATTTGTGTGATTTGTTTTAACATTGGATGACATGATTAATTTCAAATTTTAGTATTTGTATTATCTTTGGTCTTAAGTGATGTTACGTTATAATTGCTACTTTACATGTTGATGTCAGAGACAAATATGAGTTGCTTGAAGGAATGAACATGTCATAAATAAGTGCCAAGTGAGTTTTTGAGCCTATCATTTTTCTTGGAGAGTAACCCTTTTGCCCATTCTTTATACAGCTTAGCAGTTTATTATTTTATACACGATCTCTAGATTTCTTTTGAGTTAACCCTTAAAAAAAATGGTAAAATTAAAAAAAAAATGTGTGTTGCTACATTGGGAGGCCCATCTAACTAGTAGATATGAATAATTATTTAGAGCCCTAAAAGACGATGGAAATACCATCTTTGATTCGTTTGAGCCTTTCTAGCCATCCCTTTTATTAAATATCCATAGTTACCCCTTTTGAGCCTTTAAAAAAAAAAAAAACCTTTTCTTTGTCAACTTATCATCTTGACCCACTCCGATTTGGAGTATTACCCGATGTCTTATAAGTTCCATCACCTATTTATGTTTGAGAAAATGTAAATAATTATGTTGTTCAGTGAAGTTATGCCAAATAAAAGCAAAAAAAAAAACAAAAAAAAAACAAAAGTTATTGTTTCAAAAGAATAAAAATAACAATAATAGGTGAAATCCACCTTGCAACTTCCAAAAAAATAAAAAAAAAATTTCTCTGCATTTTTTTCAAACATACACTTTGTTTTCCTTATTTCCTTTCTTTGTTAGCCATATCCCTAGCCTACGTTACATCCTAATAAAAGTCCTTCTTGATTTTAGGGAACTATAGTTTGAAGTAGAAGCTAGTTATATGGGCTAAAAAGATGTAGTAGGGCATATTAATAAAAGAAAAAGAGATAAATAAAATGGTTTGACTAGCATTTTTGTTTGACTTGAGATCGTATTATTTCTAAGCTGAGGGCATATTTCTTTCATCTTGGTGAGAGCATGTGATATCACTTCTTTATTATTTTCTCTCAATTACCATTAATTGGAGTGACTATTTTTATTGGGTTTAATTTCTTTGTGAGAGTGTCACTACTTCCAGTGAGATTTTGGGGTTTAACATGTCATTCTTGAAAGTAGCTATAACAAAGTCTACTGGGCTGATTCATGTGGATGGTTGATGTGGGTGTGATGTTTCTTTAGACTAGAGATAATGCTTATACTTTTATTTGATTGCTATAATTAATTTGATTGAATAAACACGAGTGTTTCTATTTAAAAAAAAAAATCATTTTGGGTTTGAATTTCGTTTTCGCTTTATTTGCTAGGGACTAGCAATAAGCTGGTTGGGGGGTGTGTTGAGTGTTAGAAAATGTATATTTATAAAGGAGAAAATCATCATTTTACATTTCAAGTTTTACTAACAACCCTTACTTTTATGTATTTAAGCTTCTTGCAATTTAATTATGTGTGTTTGATTTTAATTAAGTATTTTATGTATTTTAGGGGCATCATGGTCATTTCACAATAAACGAGAGATCAGACGGCAAAACGGACATCACTTTTGAACTCAAGACGGCCAAAAACCTTAGGAGGAGCATAAAAGGAAAAATGACACTATTCACATGTACGGTACTATTCACGTGTACAGTACTGTCTACGTTATTGTTCATGACACTGTTCACATAGACGGATCGATAATATGGCATTAACCGATGATGTGGCATTGACTGATGAGGTGTCACGATCCTGTTGGGCTAAAATTCTTATGTACTGTTGATGGTGACGTGGCAGCATATCAGTGGATGAAAAATCTCGCGTACAGTACATGCATCACACAGGATTATTTTCAACCAAACCGCGTCACTGTTCACCCGGGTCAAACCGTGTTACTGTTTATCCACGTGGTCAAACTGCGTACTGTTGACTGATGACGTGGTGCAATCCTGAGCGTCCAAACTGTTTTTAATCCGTTGGCCATGATTTACTCCATGTATCTATAAAAAAGGGGCCTCCCCCCCCTAATTTGATATCTCTGAATCCATTTTTAGGATCCATTTTCTGTAATTCCTTCTCCATCTTGTATTTTCTACGTATTTTAAGAAATTCCCATTTTACCCCTAGTTCAATTATGAGTGGCTAGTTTTCTTTCAAGCTTGGGTTGAAGGTGAAGTCTCAACATGTGTCATGGGCTTGATTTGGTAAATTTATTTTCTCTTCCCCTCTAATTTTTGTGGATGATTTGACTTTTCGTCGACAAATAATAATAGTCTTGTCTAGATACCGCCTTGGTTACACCAGCTCTCTAGTACAAGGTTATTATTATTTGGCACGATAAGCCCTTAACACTATATTGATTAGAGCGTGGTTCATGAGGTGTGGATTCCCCCCTCATGATTTAATTGGCATTAATAAGGATTATATAGCCCATGATGCATGTTGATACGGATCCAGATACCCAAGTACGTCATTTCAATAGAATTCTCTTCAATTTATTCTCGCCATTTCAATTCCAATTTTAGAATTTATTCTCGCCATTTTAATTTAAGTTTTAGCATATTCCAAATCATTTCCACCACAAATCCAATCACCCATTTACAAAATTAATTCTACACACAATTAAAATCTACCTCCTCGTGGGATCGACACTCGTCACTATTGATCTATACTACAATAGATTCGTGCACTTGCGAGTACATTAAAATTTGCACAACAGTGCCATCCTTCCACTCAAAGCCTAATCCAACAATAACCTCATCCCCAATACCCTTGGACGGCCTACAAGACGGTTTTAGAATCGGCACTTCAAAGAATTTAAGAATTCGGGTAATGAAGTGACCATAAGGAAGAGAGCGGGTAATCAAGGCAGGAATGCTCAACATGGTGCGGATGATTGAATAGCCCAAGTCAACCGGGCGACCTCTAAGAATACAATCAATCATGACCACATCCATGTGAGAAACCTCATCCAAATGTCCTGATCTAGGAAGTACAATGGACTGGATGATACGAAGCAAAAAACGAGTTTGAAGACAAAGACACTGAGTACGGAAATGAATGGTACAGTCTTCAACAGAAAGATCACTACGTCGACAAATATTACGAACGGCATCAACATGAACATAATCATCAATATCAGGAGGTTTCCTAAGAGAAAAAATGTCCAGGCCATCATCGGAAGATCCTAGGATGGAGTTCAAATCCGAATCATCAAATTCAATCAAAACTCCTCCAACTGTGGTGATTACTCGATTTTCTTTCTCCGCGGAACAATCCATATTCGAGTAAAATACTTTCACCAAGTCGGGATACACATTCTCCTCAATCAACAATGCATCAATCCAACCAACATCTCCCAACAATTGAAATAGATTTCTATGACTAATCTGGAGAGTATGCAAAACATCCGGTAAAATAAAGAAAGTGTTGAGTACCTCACGAGTCCAAAAGTTTTGTTGGAACCTTTTGATCAAGTGTTGCTTGTTCTGAAAATGAATGGACTCAAAGGTGGATTGACTGGAGGTGCCCCTTGCTTCCCGTGGCCGTGTGGATGGTTGAACCGGTTCTTTGCCTTTTCTTCGAACCGGCCGAGAGCTTGACATTTAGATTTGGTTGATTTTGAGTTAAAAATGATAAGGAGAATGATGATGATGAAGATTGAAAGTGATTTGAAGAAACAAATTGGATCAAAAACGACTTGAGAGTGAGAAATCTAGAGAGAGAAAAATCAGCTCAAAACCTAGGTTGAAATTCAGATCTAGAGTTTTGGATGTTGAAAATTGAGTTTAAAGATGGTTTTGAGTGAATTAAGTGATGGGGATTAGAATTTATGGACTGATTTGCATAAAAAAAGAGTAGAAATGGTGGATTTTGGAGTGAAATTAAGAGATGAGAAATCGGCTTTTAGAGAGAGAACAATAAACGGAAGACCGAATGAGGAGACGATGATGAACAGCTGAAATAAACCACGAATCCGGCTTGCCAGATTTACTAACCGGCTTGCCGGTTAATGGGCAGTAACTCACAATTCCACAAACGGCTTGCCGGTTAGCTCAGGAAACAGAAAATCTGGAAATCCGGTTCTTGGGCAGAGAGTTGAAAGCCGAAAACGGCTTTCCGAATTTAGAATCCGGTAGACCGGATATGGACCCGAGAGCAGCAAGAGGAAATTCGGCTTGCCGGTTTCCTTAACCGGTTGGCCGATTTCGAGAGCCTCTAAAAATCCAGTTTTCCGGATTGTCTCTAACCGGAAATCCAGTTTTGTTCCAGCTAATTTCCAAAGCGAATTCGGCTTTCCGGTTTTGATAACCGGTAGACTGGTTGTGAGGCAGAGATGAAGCTTAGCAAATCCGGTTTTCCGGATTGAAAATTCGGTTGTCCGAATGTTGTCCCGAGAGCAACCAAAGATAATCCGGTTTTCCGGATTGTGAATCCGGTTATTCGGAATTTGTCCCGAGAGAGATCAATAAGAAAGAATGTTTTTCCGGATGAATGGAAAGGAAATATTTGCTAGCTTTTATACTTGTATTACACACACCATTTCATTTCCGGCCTTAAAAATTGATTAATTTTAAATCATTTTGAGATTTAAAACTTTTCAATAAGCCATTTAATGCATGAAACACAAAATCATAAAATCATAAATTTACAAGCATATCAAGTTATCTAATTCATAAAGCATAAATCCATATGATAACAAACATATCAAGCCATGTAGTAAAACATGAATTAAGATTCAACATTCATCATTCCAAGCTCATGTCTTATCTTTATAAAATGCTCTTCACTAAGAGGTTTTGTAAAGATATCCGCAAGTTGATTTTCAGTAGAAACAAATTTAATTACGACATCTCCTTTTTGAACATGATCTCTAAGGAAATGATGTCTAATTTCTATATGCTTAGTCCTAGAATGTTGAATGAGATTCTTGGAAAGATTTATAGCACTAGTATTGTCACATAAGATAGGTATTTGATCAAGTTTAATACCATAGTCTCTAAGGGTTTGTTTCATCCAAAGAATTTGTGCACAACAACTACCTGCGGCAATATATTCTGCCTCGGTGGTTGAAAGCGCAACCGAGTTTTGTTTCTTACTAAACCAAGAGACAAGAGAATGGCTTAGGAAGTGACATGTTCCACTAGTACTTTTTCTATCAACCTTATACCCAGCAAAATTGGCATCCGAATAACAAGTTAGATCAATATGAGTTCCTCTAGGATACCAAAGGCCAAGATTAATAGTGCCAATTAAATATCGAAAAATGCGTTTGACAGCAAGCATGTGAGACTCTTTAGGACAAGATTGAAATCTAGCACACAAGCAAACACTAAACATAATATCAGGCCTACTAGCAGTCAAGTAGAGTAAGGATCCAATCATACCTCGATATGTCTTGATATCAACTTCCTTACCTTTCTCATCTTTGTCCAGCTTGATGGTAGTACTCATAGGAGTGCTTTTTGCCATTCCATTATCATAGCCAAATCTTTTGAGTAAATCTTTCACGTACTTGGCTTGGTTTATGAAAATTCCTTCCTCGTTTTGTTTGATTTGAAGTCCAATGAAGTACTTCAACTCTCCCATCATACTCATCTCAAACTCTTGGCTCATACATGATGAAAAATCTTTACACAACAACTCATTAGTAGAACCAAAAATAATATCATCAACATAAATTTGAACAATAAGTATGTCTTGGTTCTTATGCTTAACAAAAAGAGTTGTGTCCGCTTTTCCCATTGAAAAATCGTTATCCAACAAGAAATTTTTAAGCCTATCATACCAAGCTCTAGGTGCTTGTTTTAGACCATACAAAGCCTTGGATAACTTATACACATGATCTGGAAATTTTTCATTTTCAAAAACAGGAGGTTGTTTCACATAAACTTCCTCCATAATATATCCATTTAAGAAAGCACTCTTGACATCCATTTGATATAAAATAAAATCCTTATGACATGCATATGCTAACAACATCCTAATGGATTCTAACCTTACTACAGGTGCAAAAGTTTCATCAAAGTCAATTCCTTCTTCTTGGTTGTAACCTTGAGCCACTAATCTAGCTTTATTTCTTACAACCACACCGGATTCATCCATTTTGTTTCTAAATACCCATTTAGTACCTATAATGGATTGATATTCCGGATTAGGAACTAACTCCCACATATTGTTTCTCTCAAATTGATTCAACTCCTCTTGCATTGCCATAATCCAAGATTCATCATTTTCCGCATCCTCAAAGGATTTTGGTTCAATTTGAGAAATAAATGCAGCATGCTCACATGTGTTTCTAAGGGATGATCTAGTGGTAACACCTCGTGAGGGATCTCCTAAAATTACATCCTTAGGGTGAGAGGATACATACCTCCACTCCTTGGGGAGTGTTTGTGAAGTACCTTCATTTTGCTCTGCATTTGTTTCTTCATGATGTTCTTCTTGAATTCCATGTGGAGCGTCTTCTTGGTTGTCATTCGATGCTTCTTCTTGTTGTTCTTCTTCTGCATTATCATCAACAACAACTTTCTCCGTAGAGGATGGTTAGACTCATCAAATGTAACATGCATAGATTCTTCCACAACTAAAGTTCTTTTATCATAAACTCTATAAGCTTTGCTTGAATTTGAATAACCAAGAAAAATACCAACATCAGATTTTGGATCAAATTTACCAAGATTATCTTTTGTGTTCCAAACAAAACATTTGCATCCAAAAACTTTAAAATAGCCAATGTTGGGTTTTCTATCTTTCCAAAGCTCATATGGAGTTTTATTAAGATTAGGTCTAATCAACACCCGATTTAAAACATAACAAGCGGTGTTGACGGCTTCGGCCCAAAAATACTTAGGCAAAGAGTTTTCATTCAACATAGTCCTAGCCATTTCTTGATTAGACATATTCTTTCTCTCTGCTACTCCATTTTGTTGTGGAGTCCTAGGTGATGAAAATTGATGTTCAATGCCAAGGTCATTACAAAAATTTTCAAATGCATGATTTTCAAATTCTCCACCATGATCACTTCTAATACAAGTAATAGAATAACATTTTTCATTTTGAACATTTTTATAGAAAATTCGAAATACATCAATGGCATCATCCTTATTAGCTAAGAACAATACCCATGTGTATCTAGAATAATCATCCACAATTACAAATGCATAATATTTGCCACTTAAACTAGCATATCTAGAAGGTCTAAATAAATCTATATGAAGCAATTGAAGTGGTTTTGAAGTAGAGACATGATTCTTGCTTTTGAAGGAAGTTTTGATTTGTTTTCCAAATTGGTATGCTTCACAAATTCTATCTTTTTGAAAACTGATTTTTGGAAGACCTTTAACTAAATCATTTTTCATGATTTTTGAAATCAAATCCATGCTTGCATGACCTAATCTTCTATGCCACAACCAGCCATCATCATGCAATGCGGAGAGACATTTATCATGTATTGATGCACAATCTATATTAATGGTATAGACATTAACACATCTATTTCCTATAAACAAGACTTTCCCACCACATGCATTCTCAATAACACATTTTGATTCATCAAAGATAACTCTATATCCTTTATCGCATAATTGACTAATACTAAGCAAATTGTGTTTCAAGTTTTCAACCAAACACACATTTTTAATGAGAGTAAAGGATACATTACCGACATTTCCAATCCCAATGATTTTTCCTTTTGAATTATCTCCAAACGATACATCTCCACCATTTTTCGATCTTAGTGAAACTTAAAAACCAAGAATAATTCCCTGTCATGTGTCTTGAACAACCGCTGTCCAAGTACCACACATCTATTTTTCATATGACCATCTTGATTGCAATAATGACATACAATTTGATTGTTAATAGATGTATTCTTCACAAAATAACTCTTGTAAAATTTTTGTTTCAAATTCGGTTTATAACCTATGCCACTTTTGTCAAATACACATTTTTGTGAGTTTAGCAAATTGTCCAATATCTTTTGCCCATTTGTGAATTTTAGCACAATTTCATTTAGTTCATTGCTCTTCTTTTTAAGCATTTCATTCTCATTTTTCAAGTCATTCATGTGTGACTCTAAGTGCTCATGTGAAGTGCTAGAATTCTCAAATGATGCAATACTCTCATGCAATGTTTTATTTTCCAATTCTAGGCATGTAATGAATCATTTTCATTCTTAAGCTCTATCATCTTCTTTTTAAGACATATATTCTTTTTACCAATCTTCATTAGCTCATCATGCAAATCCTTAAAAGCATTATGCAATTCATCATATGTAGGAAGAACACTTACCTCATCAAGTTCATCACATGATTCTTCCCCAACGGCCATGAGAGTTAAGTTTGTCATTTCTTGTTGGTCATCCTCATCACTTGTTTCCTCATCGCTATCATCCCATGTGGCCACCATAGCTTTCTTCTTGAGTTTGTTGAGAAAAGGACATTCCGGTCGTATGTGTCCGGACTTCTTGCATTCATAACAAGTGATTGACTCCTTCTTCTCCTTCTTATTCTTGTAGCCTCTAAACTTTCTCTGCTCATTATTCTTCTTGTAAAATTTTCTGAATCTTCTAGCCAACATAGCCAACTCCTCATCATCCATTTCGCTTTCCTCATCACTCTCACGTTTTGAAGCCTTGAGAGCAATGTTTTTCTTCTTTTCCTCATGCCCTTTTTCAGCTGTCAAATCTTCTTCATATGAAATGAGAGAACCAATTAAATCATCAATAGGTAATACATTTAAATCCTTGGCTTCCTCAATGACAGTCCTTTTTGGTCTCCATTCCTTAGGTAGTGACTTAATGATTTTCTTGACTTTTTCGCTATTTGAAAAAGTCTTCCCTAGGGCTCCTAGAGTGTTCACTATATCCGTAAATCTAGTATACATAGAGTACACATTTTCATTTTGTTTCATTTGGAACAATTCATATTGTCGAGTGTACCTACTTATTTTAGATTCTTTCACTTGGTTTGTGCCTTCATAGACAACTTCAAGTTTGTGCCAAATCTCATTAGCACTTTTGCAGCTAGACACTCTATGAAACTCTTTCTTATCTAGTGCACGAAACAAGGCATTCATGGCCTTGGAATTTAGAGAAGCTTTTCTCTTTTCGAATTCATTCCAATCCCGTGAAGGTTTTGGAATATCTTCTCCGACTTCATTTTTAGTCAAAGGCATGAAAGGACCATCATTAACAATTTCCCAAATCTCATAATCTAAGGCTTGCAAGTAAATTATCATCCTAGTTTTCCAATATGGGTAATCGTTTCCATCAAAGTAAGGTGGTCTAGTGGTGGACCGCCCTTCCCTAAATGTGGAATCATTTTGAGTTGTCATTGATCTTTAACTCTAGATGGTTAAATCTAAATAAGAGCACCTTGCTCTGATACCAAATGAAATATAAGTGTGCAACCCAAGAGGGGGGTGAATTGGAAATTTAAAAATTATCCTAGCAAATCCACACAACAAATAATCTAATGCCTTAATAAAAATTGAAAGCAATAAGTTTAATAAAGGCACAATAATTAAAGAGTAAGGGAGAAGAGAAACAAACACACGGATTTTTATGTGGTTCGGCAATCCCCGCTGGTCCACGCCTCCAAGCAATCCAAGCTTGAGGATTTCACTATCCAAGCCTTTCCGAGGCTTCAACCGATTACAATTGACTTCGAGGTGTCAATAAACCTTTACAACGAAGAAATTATCTCCCAATCTCTTCACTCAAGTGTCTCACACACTCAAATTCTTACAATTGAAATGAAGAAATGAAAGTTACAATGAAACTCACTCAATGAGTAGATATTCAAAGATGAAGAATAAGGAATGATTCAATGTTTTGTGTTTTGCAAGTTGAAAGCTCAAGATATCACGTGTGCCTTTTGTTTTTGCTTGTTGGAGAGCTTCAAAATGAGTTGGATTTGAGTTCTTATAGTTTGAGCTCAAAAACTAGCCGTTACTCACATTCCAGGTGTATCCAGTTTGCCGTTTATGGAATCCGATAAGCCGTTTTCGTTCTGGACGCTTACTGCCCGTATCCGGATTTTCAGTTTTCAGAATCCGGATAGCCGCTTGCTACAGTAACCTACTACAGTGAAATGTTTCTCAAATTTTTAGTTTGACCCTAAAACTTTATAAAACTGTAGTATGGCCCAAAATATTATGAAACTTTGCAAATAAGTCTAATTTCAGAATTTCTAACTAATGCTTCGTTAATCCGAAAACTTTCTGAAATTATGATTTTGCCCAAACTTTGTGAAATTATAGAATGACCTAAAAACATTTAAATAGTTTCAAATAGGTCCAAATCTGAAATTTAAAACACTATCAAAGATTTTGAAATTACTTTCATTTTAGTCCAAAATGCTATAATTCCATTACATCATTTTCTTATTATAAAAGCACAATTCATAAATCTTTACTTAATAAATACATGTGGTTTGTTATCATCAAAATCAATATTTATAGCCATATAGGCTAACAACAATAAATTCTAAATTTAAATAGCAGTTACACATAATAAATTCTAGAAATGATTTCATATTTAACTAGCCATTATAATTTTTATAACTCTTGTTTTTATTCAATGAAGTTAAGGTTGTACTTTAAGGGATAAGTTATCATTCACTATAGCATCGTTTTGAGTGTACAAATATATGATCTTGAAGTACTCACAAAGGAAATTTTGAATCATCCTTGACTTTCTATTTACAGTAAGTGAGTCATACTCAAAATTATGCTTTTAAATAGCAACTCATTATTCCATTTTTTCAATAGATACAAAAATGAAAAAAAAAGGGTTTTAAAAGATTTCTTGAAGGGTGCCAGAAGTCCAACTCTAATGATAATAAGAGTGAAGTTATTTGAATCCAATAAATTATTCATCAAACCCATAAATTTTACAATATTTTATTACAAACATGCCCTTCAAAAAAATTACTTGTAAAGAGTTCATTTGTTCTTGTCCTTCATCCGTCTTTCATAGTATTAAATTTGTCTCTCTAGGAAGTCAAATTCAATTAATCTTCCTTTTGGACAAATCATCTCAGGCAATCCAATCAATTATTTTCCATGGAAAACTTAGTCTTTCATCTTCACAGACAAAACATCACCAATCTGTTAACTTAATGATTCTATTCATAGTATTCTTCTATGGAGATACTTACTTATTTTGCAAAATTCTTCTTTGAAAGCTTGGTTAATGGTTACGACCAACCTATCGCAATTTACAGTTATATAGAATAGACTTAACACGATGATACTTATTCTATATATCTATGGAGATGCTATTAAACATTGAAAACTATAAACAAGGCTCAACTAATGATTAGATGATAAAAGTTATTAAATAAATCTAACCTAAAAGAATATCTTTGAGAGGCTAGTCTTTAAAAATATTGCAAGTTCATTCTTATCAGATATAGTTGTATTGATACATATGACATGAGAAATTGAGTAAAAAATTACCGTGATCGACTGAGAAAATGGAAAATTACCGTGATTTTGGGAATTATGACGGATGTTTAAAGTAAAAATATAATCTTAAAATTTTAATACCGTGTCTAATGAGTTATTAGGTATAGAGAGTAAATTTGTGTAGTTCCTACTTTTAATAGTAATATTCTCTCTCTACTCTTTCTCCTTGTTTTTTTTTCTTGCCTTTTACTCCTTTTATCCTTAAAGTGGTACTATTTGCACCTTATAAAACCCCACTTCTTAGGATACCCCTTTTTTTTTTTCTATGAGGATATCCCATTTAAAGCTATTAAAATATCGGTTTCAGTCTAAAAGCTCCCCCTATAATTGCAGTTATAATCCCACATTTTTATTTCTCTAAAAACCCCAATCTCACTCTCTCTCATAGGGCTCCATTTCATTCTCTGTTCATATCTAGAACATTTTAAAACTTGTTCTTAAATTCTTCAGTTGCTAATGAATCTTCCTTTACATTTGTATTATCTCTCATAATAAAAAATTATTTGCGCATTTCTCAAATTATAGATGAAAAAAATATTTTGATATTCATTTGTTTATATTTCAAATGTACTTCTTTTTTTAAGCAATTATTCACTGACCACTTATTTTTTCATACTTTTTTAAAAATACACATATCCTTTTTCTCTTTGTAGAATTCCAGTTGAAGTTTACATTGTGTTGCACCCGTCTATTTCTATTGTCACCTATTAAGACCTTACTGATGTCATATGGATAAAATTGTCATTTGACTCGAGCAGTAAAAAAATGAGTTAGAAACGAAAAAAAGGGCAAAAGTGGTCTAGAGTTTCGTTGCGAGTGTCTCCAAAAAATGGCTTATGATATTGACTAATATTCGTACACCTGAAATTTGCAAGTTGGAGAAGTTGGAGAAGGAGGGTGTTGCATCAGTTACTAATTATGTTGAAATTGTCTCATTCGATGAAGATGGTAATGGTTATCTTACTATGTGCTTGGATAAGAAGAAAGCAACAAATCTAAGACTTGCTGTAATTGCTGTTAGAACAAGTGGGCATAGGGGGCTTGGGAAGCTTTCAATAAGAGGAAACAAATATAATTACGAAGTCACTTTGCCACCTCAATATTAACCTCGCATCCTTTGTAGATTTGCTAAAATGACACATGTTTCAAGAAGAATAACAAGAAGAGAGGGCACGTCAGCGCCATTCATGGTCGTATCGGGAAATACAAAAAGGATCTTGGAGGTAGCAATAATGCCAGAGACATGCACCACTACAGAGTCCTCTTCAAAAAGTATCATTCAATTTTTTTTTACTATAGTAGGTATGAGGTAATTCCACAAGCTCCACAATAAGTACCACTACCCCATCATCAACATCGACAAGATTTTGTCCATACTCCCACAAGACGTGAAAGCAAAGGCCAGCAAGGGCAACGTTCCAATGATTAATGTCACTCAGTTTGACTACTTTAAGGCTTTGGGCAAAGGTGTTTTATCAAAGAACTAGCTCATCGTTGTCAAGTCCAAGCTTGTTTCTATACCGCTAATAAGAAGATCAAGGAGGTTGGTGTTGTTATTGTGCTCACAGCTTAGGGTTATTTCGGTAACTCTACCTTATTTAGGGCAGCACAATATGTTATTGTGCTCAATATTATACGTTTGAGGGGCAATAATGTCATTTGACTAATATTCTGTTAATTCCCTTAACTGAGTGAAGAGGGAAGTGGACAGGAGGGGTGGGCAAATCGGATTTTGGTTCGGGTTATAAATTCTAGTTCATTCATATTAAAAAGCCTAATTTTATCTCCATAAAAAAATAATTAACTAAATATGAAACAAATTTCTCATAATCTTATTCATATATTAACTAATCAATTAACATAAAGAATTCTATATTTAATAATTAACAAAAAAATTAACAACAATTAACAAAAGAAAATTAAGAAATTAACTAAAAATTAAAGAAATTACTAAACAATTAATTAATAGGAGATTAGAAAGAGAAGAAGAAATATTTGTTAGTGGAGGAAGAAAAGAAGAAGAAGAAGAAGATGTTTGGCAGTAAGGAAGGAAAGAAGAGAAGAAGAATTGAAGAAGAAGAAGAAGATGATGTTTGGCAGCGGCGGAAGGAAAGAAGGAGAAATGAAGAAGAAGAAAAGAAAAGAAGAAGATGATATTTGGCAGTGGCCGAAGAAAAGAAGAAAAAAAAGAAGTAGAGGTGTCAGGTGGCGGTTGATAAGTGTATATTTGGGAGTTGTGACGTGTTGTTAGGGCTATGAAAACGTTGTTAAATTATATATACTTTTTTTAATTTTCTTGGTTAACTCGAAGCGAAATACAACCCGATCAGGTTTGAATTTTCAACCTAAATGGGTTGCAAACTTCAATTGGGTTCGGATCAACTTAATTCAAACACCCACCCCTATGGATAGGTGCAACAAATGTAAACTTCAAATGAAATTCTACAAAAAAAAAAAGAGTTTATTTTTAAAAAGTATGAAAAAACTAGCGATCGGTGGATAATTGTCATTTTTTCCCCTTTCTTGTAGAGACTTTTACTTAAATAATTGAGAACAAATTTTTAGGTATTTAAATAATTGAGAACAAATTTTTAGGCATTCTTTTTAATAAAAGAATCAAATATTGTAACTTTTAGTAAACCAGTGATTTTTTTGTTTTGTTTTGTTGTGTCTTACGAGGAAGAAACGTGGGGTTTAATTAGTTTGTTTTCAAGTATGAAGGGTGAAATTTCAAATATATAAATAAGAGTTTGATAAGAGTTTTGAAGGTGTGTCAATAGTCCAACTCTTGTCCTTCTTGAATTTCTCACTCTCCAATTTTTTTGGGTTCTCATGGGCTTTAAATGAAGATGCGCTTTTGTGGCTTCCTTGTTTTAGAATAGCGCTATCAGCACCCTTTTATTTTCCTAATAAAACCCTCCCGCATGGCATTGTAAATACAGACATTTATTATTCCAAATAAAGACTACTGCTTTTTACACCCTATTACTAGATAAAGTTACATAAAGGACTTTTATAATTTAATTAAATTAAAATGTCTTTACAAATAATGACCCCTTTAAATCTTAATATATGATATAATTAATTTTTTTTTTACAAAATCAAAATCAATGAAGAAATATATTACCTAATAATAAGATTTTTTTTCTTGAGAAAGTATATTTAGAATCTAGTAACTTATTCTAAATGATAGTAAATTTTAATTAAAACTCTAATAAAAGGGTTTCATAAGAATTTTAAAAGGGTTGGAAGCTCTACTCCTAATTAAACCCTCTAACATTTCTCTCTTAAAAAAAATCATGAAATCTGATCTAATGAGCTCTTTGCCCCTTAATAAACCATACCCACAAAAATAAGTTGATATTGTTCGCTTTGGACACACAATTTGTTATAGTTTTTTGTTATTGGTTTTGCATTCAATTATGTCCATAGTCTACTTATTTAGGAGACCTCATGACTTATAAACTAGTCTAAGAACTCTCTCACCAACAATAGATGATATTACAGGTAGAGATGGCCAATGGGCTCATGCGTGCTTGTGCCCATGTCGCGTCGTGCCCACTATGTGTTTCATGTCGTGCCAATTTTTTTTTTGCTTAGGCCCGGCTCGGCACACGAGCCACACTCACTTGTGCCGTGCCCACATATGCCATGCCGTGCCGTGCCGTGCCATAGAAAAAAAGCCCAATAAACTTTTCTTTTTTTAATTTTTTAAGAGTGCATGCTAAACTGTTGGCATATTTTTTTAGGTCTTTGTGCTTTTTTTAGATCTATGCCTTTAATTAAATTTAATATAATCGAAAATTCAAAACTCAAGTCCATATTCAATAATAATAAACAAATAATAGTAAGAGAATGTAATATTAATTACTAAGTTTGACCTTATAGTATTAGAAGTTTTTTACTACTTAACAGTAATAATAATAATAAATTTTTCTTAAGGGTTAACTTAATTGTTAACTTGGACCTACATAAAGTTATAGATCATAGTTTACAATAATATTAATGCATATTTATAAAATTGTGATATTCATAATTTTATTCATTAAAATCATGATATCAATTATAGTATTTTTTTGAAACTAAGAATTAAATGAATTTAAAAAATTCAATTTCAATTTATTTGTAAAATCATAAAATTTTAAGTTTACTTTCATTAAAGAATAAAACGTGCTTATTGCGGGCTTTTTCATCGTGCCGTGCTTTTAAGGCCTGCATGCCTAAAATTTTAAGTCTGACCCATCCCACATGCGTGTCGTGCCGTGCCGCGTGCCCCACTGAAACGTGCTCGTGTCATGCCATGTTGTATGGACACGTGCCATGTTACTACCAGTGCCACGTGCCGTTTGGCCCATTGGCCATCTCTAATTACAAGTAACCCATACCTTAAATGAACTTTTAGGGCTTGGTTTTGAGTCCTAACGTATGATAGCTAGGACTCTTCTCCCTTCTTTATTCCAATATACGCTAGGACTCTTCTCCCTTCTTAATTCCAAAATTAGGTAGTAGTCATTTCCTCCACTATGAGTGGAGTAAGTTTTCCTCAAATATTTATAGATTATGCCATAATAGACTTTATCTAAATTGTCTCAGTATATTTATAAATATTAGTAGAGTTTTGATTGTAACGTCAAATAAAAAATCTTAAAATCCACATGCATTATTGCATTTTTTTCTTTTCCTTTTTTTTTTTTTTTGCAATTAAAAATGGCTCAAACATGAGGATAATGAATCACTTTGCGGCGATCTAATGCTAATAACCTTTCCGACCTCATCAAGAATCAAAATACAAAACTGAAAGAGGATTTTGTATATGTGAGAGTGAAGTGGAAGAAAAATTAAGTTTAATTTGTACACGTGCCACATGGCACTGTTCGATTAGTGTCCACACTTCTAACAGTACTCAATGAATCTCATAAATCTGCCACTTGTTTAGATGCTCATCATATGGCCTATATATTAATATATATATATATATATATATGTGTGTGTGTGTTATCTCGTTCCTTCACTTTTGTGTTGACCTTATTGTTGAAGCTGCTTATAATATTAATAGCCCAGGATATAAAGAAAACAAAGTGAAAGAAATTAACTGTAATAAATTAGATAATATAGAAGTGCTTTTCTTTTACCACACAGGCCATAGCTAGCAAAAGAGCAAAAGTAATTGAGAGATGTCAAATGATAAACCATCTTTTTCCACTTGATTGACGACAAAATCTTGAAAGATTGTAAAATGAAGAGGAAAGAGATAAAAGTACAGATTATGAAAAAAAATGTAAACAGATCGAAGATTGATTGTTCCCCGAGCAATTATTTCATAATAGGGTGGGGATTTAAAGAAACAGAAAGTACGACCGATTGAACTACAGAAAAGAGTGCCATTATATCCTTAATTTTGAAACCTACCTCTATTGAATAACATGGGATCAGGGGCAGACCGAGACTCTTAAATTACTCCGGGATATATATATAAGCATATAAAATATGAGTAATGATACAACCACAAACTATTGTACAAACTTATTTTGTACAAACTGACGTGGCACTAATTCATTGGTTGAATGAAATTATAAAATAATGAAAACAAATCATGTGGGCCAAGTGATATTTAATTCAACCAATCTTATCATGCCACATAAGTTTGTACAAAATAAGTTTGTATAAGAGTTTGTGGCTATATCATTACTCATAATATATATATATATATATATATATATATATATATATATATATACGTTTGTGTGAGTGTCTGTACATATAAAATAAGAATTCCTCTATGATGCTGTAAAGTTTTTTACAGCATCAATAATGTATACAATATTTGTACTAAAAAAAATTTAAAAATAATGGTAACCGTTCAAGTGGGTGGATAATTTTTGTGAAATAATTGTGACCACCCTTAGAGTTTGAAACAATTTCACTTAAATAGTATATTTATTTAAAATTACTTTTCAGCCCTCCTTTAAATTTGTAATATGATAATCTCTTTTAAACAAATCTTTCAAAATCAGTTACCATTAAGTATAAAATATAATATCAAGTAGGTTATTTAACACAAAGTCTTGTAATAATTTGTATTGTATGAATTTAATTACAAACCATTAATACCTAAACAATAATGATAATAGAAAGCATTGCAATAAACTATTTTATATGTGTTTTATTAATAATACTATATGAGTCACAACAAATGAGAAATATTTTATTCACCAATTATTATTGAAAAATATATATGTCTATATAACTATAGAGTGAGAAATATTATGATTTAAATTTTTATCAAAAAATTAAACTATGTATTTCATGCAATTCAATGGTGGAGGATATAACATTATGAAATGTTGCTTTGACTTTCAATATCAATCATTAGACTATGAGATATTAGTGGGTCAAATATTATGCCAAAATTTTAAGTTAAAGTATTCCAAACCATATCTTTATAATGGAAATATAAAAACATACAATGATTTTTTTTCCTCATTTTATCCATTAAATATTATTTGATGTAATATTTTATTTATTGTCACTATTCATTATCATAATAAAAGTAATGACTCTTCGTAGCATAAAAATTTTATAATTACTATCAAAGAATAACAATAAAATTATCTTTCATGATTCATAAACTAAAGTTAATTAGGAATATGTGTTATATTTAACTTTTATGAAATTAACAAAGTGACATTTGAAAATAAAATGAAAACAAACTTGTGAAAGTTAAATTTTATAAGGCTGAGATAATTTCCTACCATGTTAATAAAAATCTAAAAATATACATGATATTCTTCACTTTTTTTTCCAACGTAAATATTATTGGAGGCAATATTTTATTTATTGTCACTATTAATTATCACAACAAAAGTAATGATTCTTAATAACATAAAATTTTATAATTACAATCTAAGGATATCAATAAAATAATTTTTCACGGTTCATAAACTAAAGCTCATTAGGAATATATATTAGATTTAACTTTTGTGAAATTAACAAAGTGATATTTGAAATTAAAATGAAAATATATAGGCTTATAAAACATAAAATTCCTATCATGTAAGGATATTAATTGTAAGATAAATATAAAGTTAAGAGAATAAGTATGTTAAATGGGTATTAAAAATAATACATACTTCATGATCAATTATACAATGACCCTTAATATTATATAAAATAATGAATATTTTAATATACGATATTAAATTTTATTAAAACATGTGTGATCAAGTAATTTTTATGTTACAAGCAATCTCAACAATGAGTTTATTGATGTAACTATGATATTTACTTAAGTATATGTACTTAGTTGTGTTATTTATTACTATTATATCATATATAAAATTTTCAATTGCAACTTATTTATTTGATTTGTATTAAATAACCTACCATTATATTTTATACTTAATGGTAATAGATTTTGGAAGATTTATTTAAAAAAGATTATCACATTTCAAATTTAAAGGAGGATTGAAAAATAATTTTAAATAAAATATGCTATTTAAGTGAAATTGTTTCAAACTCTAAGGATGGTCATAGTTATTTTACAAAATTCTCCACCCCTCACATGTTTGTTAACCGTTTACCATTATTTTTAATTTTTTTTTTAGTACAAATATTGTGTACTATTGATTAAATCTAATGATACACAATTAAAAACATTATTGATGCTGTAAAAAAATTACAGCATCATAGAGGAACCCAATAAATAATAAAGAAAAAACATAAACATCAACCTAACGGCGTGCGTAAACCTATTTCTCTTTGTTTCATATTCCATACATGTAAATACATATGGACTTAAATAGCAGCATGCATAAACCCAATGGCGTGCATGGACCACCACATACATATGAACCGATGTTCATGAATATATAAATAGGCGGTTATTAGAGTTGGAAAGATGTGGAAGAGTTAATGGATAAAGAACTCGAAGCATTATTTTTATGAGAAAGAAGAAAGGGCTTGCAAGAAACGTTTGTCTAAGAATCTTTAAAAGGCAAAGTGAAAATGAACCAAAGAGAAGGGGACTTTGAATCCTTTATTTATGAATTACAAGTCATGATAGTTGTAGAGATAAAAAGAAAAGAGTATAACTACTACACTTTGCACAGAGAGCAAGTGCTCAATCATAAGGTCGGAAAATCACAACAAATTAAAATGGCACCTGTAGGATTACCTCCTGGTTTTAGATTTCATCCGACGGATGAAGAGCTTGTGAATTATTATCTGAAGAGAAAAATAAACGGCCAAGAGATCGAACTTGACATTATCCCTGAAGTTGATCTTTACAAATGTGAGCCCTGGGAATTAGCAGGTCTTTACTAATTAATTTCTGTTTGATGTATATCTCTTGTATTAATTTCTCATTACAACTTACTATAATATTTCTTGTCGTAATTTCATTTGCATTATTGTAGAAAAATCATTTTTACCAAGTAGAGATCCAGAGTGGTACTTCTTCGGACCGCGAGATCGGAAATATCCGAATGGGTTCAGAACAAATAGAGCAACGAGAGCCGGATACTGGAAATCGACCGGCAAAGACCGGAGAGTTACGTACCAGAGTCGAGCCATTGGAATGAAGAAAACGCTAGTTTATTACAGGGGGCGAGCTCCTCAGGGAATTAGAACTGATTGGGTCATGCATGAATATCGCCTTGATGACAAAGAATGTGACGATATCTCTGCTGGAATTCAGGTAGTTGGTACATTATAAAATTTATCATTACTCAATCTTTATATACACACACACATATATATTTACTGATTAATTAATTTATATGATTATCATCATCATCGTATGTATAATTCTTTTTAATCAGTCCTGGCTAGCTTACAGAACATTTTAATTTCCAAATCATTGGCTTTCTTCATACCATCCTATGGTTAAAAGATCAACTTTGAATTTACTATGAAAATAAAAATTAAACACACATAATTTTAGCTACAATTAACTTTTTTTGGATAGAAGCGGTTGTCGACTCTCAGCCAATTACTTGTTTTTGAATATCTTCTTCCATCTTACGAAACAAATTCTGTCTTTTTAAATTCTAAATTTGCAAACTTTTGTCTGTAATAATTTTATTTTCTTTTAGTTTGTTTCATTAATTTTGATAATTATGTGACCTCGGTTGAGTTGCAGGTGAACTAATAAGTCTTAATAATTTTATCTCTCAAGGCATAAAATTCAGTTGAATGTATGCCGTAACCATTGAGAAAAGTATTTTTTTAATCATTTCTTTATGGCACAAAGTACTCAAAGTAAGTTAAAGTTTCCTCTATTCACCTAAGGGCTTGATCGAGTATTTTTCATGTAAATTTATTTAACTGACCATTCAAAGAAGATAAGGACAAAAAAATTAACTTTATCATTGGAGTTCATTATTTCATCATCATCGTAGATAAATTAAAACTCCTACAATGTAAAATGTTCTTATAGAGTAGTGGGAAGAATTAATTAAGGGTCATTCATATTTAGGCCTTCGCTATTTGTAAAAAAATGATTAGTAAAATGGATGAATGGAAAATTGTTCTATTAAATTTTAGGATTAGGCAGCATCAATGATATACAGTAATGATGAAATCTCCAAACGTGAAAAGTGCATGACGTGCATGGAAAGTAAGAAGCCAGCGTCACTGTTCCCTCACATTTCATGTCTTTTAATTGTTTTTAATTGTTTTGTTTTTGCAATAAAAATCAGATACAAAAATCGCTGACATATTCGTTGCTTGCTCTAGAGTAGATCTTTGATCTCTTAAGTTGGAAATATTGGCTAAACTTCGATTTTGTTTTTCTTTAGTGAGACAAAAACAGTATCCCCTCAGAAGCCACGACTTGTATTAAATTTGATTCAACATACTTTATCTTTTTTAAAACTCTCTGATCTATGATTGTAGATTCTGTCAAAAATGTCTTATGTAAATCATTTAGGCTGTTTATATGCTATAGCAAACCCAAAAAGTGGCTTCTCCATCTCTTTCATGGTGAAGAATGTTGTCGGCTGCTTTTTTACTTTATTCCAAACACCAAAATAAGCCAACGAATATCAAAATCTAGAGGCATGCTCTGATCTGAATATCTCATTGGTTAACCTAGCCTTCATTTTCCTATTTTAATTTGTTTCACGTTCCATATTTATTATCTAATATCAACATAAGCTAATTGTGCGTGACTATATTATATTGCAGCATTTGTAAGTAATATAACCACTTTTTTTTTTTAATTTGTAATAATTTTTTGTTGTCTGTACAATTTATGAGCTAATTGTGCGTGACTATATTATATTGCAGCATTTGTAAGTAAAATAATCACTTTTTTTTTAATTGGTAACAATTTTTTGTTGTGTACAATTTATGTATTTAGTAGAATAAAAAAGTTGTTACTAATTTACAGAATGTTTTTCGATGATAACGGTAATGTTGAGGGGCTTAACTTAAGATTTTTAGGTATCCAATCCAAAAAATTAGTTTATTGGGTAGAGTGATCTATTCTACTTATAAATCTAAGTAACTCTCCCCACCCCACACTATTGGACCCCGGTCGACAATCTTGAGTTGTTCCACCACTATATTTTGGTTACTAGAGTCTAGTTCTGACAGCAATTATTGGGAGACTTGTCCTAGGATTTCTACTTTCTAGGTATCAAATTCAAAAGATTAACCTATTGGGTGGAGTGACTTATCTTACTTACAAACCCAAGTAACTTCCTTTACTATCTAATATGGGACACAACTCAACAGGAAAAACTATAGGTTGACTTCTGATAATTAAGTTGCATTAGGATACCTCCTTTGGACGTCTATTATTTGGAAACAATATATCTACTTGCCACTGCCCACTAGGATCAACCTAAAACATTGACTCTTCACTTTCATATCTTGACTCTAGGCATTGCTATCAAAAAGGATTTGGTTTAAGACCTTTACCCTTTACAAGCTAAATTTGAACCTTTTTTTTTCCTCTGAAGTTTCTTTAAGGACGAAGAACAGAACACACTAATCACCAGTTCTTACCTTTATTATTACTCAAAATCGGGTGACATAGGTGCAAAAGCACATATATGGCTAACTGAAATACACATAAAGATCACTTTGTATGTTTCTCACAATCCAATGTTAAGGTTCCACTAGTGCATGCAATAATGTTATTAATTTGTTACGTATTTTATTCAGTATTCAATTTTTGACATATATTTTACTAATTATATTTGGCTGTTTTTGGCAGGATTCTTATGCATTGTGTCGAGTATTCAAGAAAAATGGAATTTGCTCTGAAATGGAAGATCAGCACGGGCAATGTAGTGGTTTATCATCATCCTTAATGGAGAACTCGCAGCAAAGTCATGGAATCAGCATTGAATGTGAAACAATGTCACCAGATGTTCCAATAAATTCATCATCTTGCATTGATGAGGAAGACAAAGATGATTCATGGATGCAGTTCATCACAGATGATCCGTGGTGTTCTTCCAACAGTACTTCTACTACTTTTACTGGTGACCAAGTTTCTCATTTGGAATTCACTAACTGAAATTAAGTGTTATTATTATGATATTCAAAGAAAACAAGCAAAAATATTGATGCTAGTGGGTGAATAACATAATGAAGAAGGACCAAAAAAATATATTGGTGTTGCTGATTTATTTCTTACAATAAGTTTCAGAAGAAGAAAAGAAATATATTCATAAAATTTGTCGGTTCCCATTGTTAGATTCTCTTTAATTTGGTGTAGTTACGTATTTTGTCATATATTGGTTTGGTTGGTGGTTTCTGTGGAGGCAATTCACAGCATGCTATGTGGATTTTTGTTTTGACATCTTGTTCGAGGTCATGGTTCGAGTGTTATTCATAACTTGTGCATGGAATAAAACGCAGTTATTATTTGGTACTATACACTAGGGAACAGTAATTAACATATACCATTTACACTCCTTCTGTTTTTATAATGGCCAAAAACCCCACTGACAACATAAGTTTACAATATTATCTTTATTTTTAATTACTCTTTTATTTACATTTGTTATAAATTAAATAAATTACATGAATAGAAACTAAATAAAAAAATTAAGTATTAAAAACAAGAAATTTATGTTTTGATATGAGCAAAAGAATTAATAATAATTTTTTTTTTCATGTAATTATTTATTTTGTGAACATTTCCATATAATAAACATTTTATAATATTTTAAAATTAAATGTAAAAAGTATAGGCAAAATATTTTATTATTTATCTTATAATAAATTTTTATTTGTCATTCAAATTTTCTTATAATAATTTTTTTATCATTTTATAATAACTTTCTTATATATTTATTATAAGAAAATTTACACAAAATAAATAAGTACAAGAAAAAAATTTTATTATTAATTTTTTTCTCATATCAAAACATATATTTCTTATTTTTAATGCTTAATTTTTTATTTAGTTTCTATTCATGTGATTTATTTAATTTATAATAAATATAAATAAAAGAGTAGTAATATTTTAAAATTAAATGTAAAAAGTATAGGCAAAATATTTTATTTTTTATCTTATAATAAATTTTTATTTGTCATTCAAATTTTCTTATAATAATTTTTTTATCATTTTATAATAACTTTCTTATATATTTATTATAAGAAAATTTACACAAAATAAATAATTACATGAAAAAAAATTTTATTATTAATTCTTTTGCTCATATCAAAACATAAATTTCTTGTTTTTAATACTTAATTTTTTTATTTAGTTTCTATTCATGTAATTTATTTAATTTATAACAAATGTAAATAAAAGAGTAATTAAAAATAAGGGTAATATTGTAAACTTATGTTGTCAGTGGGGTTTTTGGCCATTATAAAAACAGAAGGAGTGTAAATGGTATATGTTAATTACTGTAGGGGGGAAAGTGGCAATCCCACCTATATACTATGGTATTAGTTTTGTGTTTTGGCTTTTTATCGTCTTGTGTCCATGCAACTTCTTCTATCGATATCGAATTATGTGTTAGAAGCATAAAACATCAATTTTACATAATTGGGGGAATCGAAAATGTATAATTACAAAATGTATTTGAAACTCCAAGTACACATGTTCTATATCGAATTTCTAACAAATTAAGGCTTGTTTATAATTTTTGGTCGTCGATCGTGCTTCCAAAAGACAACTTCACTCTTAATATTATGGGTCAAAGATTAATTATTTAGAACAGTATGGGTCAACAATTAATTATGGGTCAAAGATTAATTTGTTTACGACAATAATCCAAACTATGATCCTTCAAGCAAAAAAATATCAAACAAATAGCAAATAGAAAACAAAAAAGAAGAATAAAATTAATCATACAACACAAGAATTTACATGGAAACTCTTATATCGGAAAAACCATCGCTGCCAAATGGACAAAGAAAAAATCCATTATGCATTTCTAGGCGATGTCATTTGAGAGAACAACATTTCATCTGGTGGTATTCTTTTCTAGATGCTCACAACGTTCATCCTCTTTGAAGGTCAGAGGCAACACTCAAAACCCTGATAACACCTAATCTATTAATAAACTTACTGTTTACTTGCAAAGAAAATTGAATATTCTAAATTCATACAAACAAGTTAACCTAACATCCTTATATATAGAGAATATTTTTTTGCAAGAGAAGTATTCATTTCCTTATGCAAATTGTATTCCTCTTTGAATAAGTTAAGTCCTAAAAGGAAATTGCTTATTCCTAAAATAAGAATCCTTCTAAATAAGAAAGTATCTTAGGAGACATATTTCCTAGTATTTTCATAATATAAAGCCTTATTGAAAAATGCGACATATTTCTTAACATAATTAAACATTTTAGATGACGGATTCAAGCTTATGACTCACTCATGAGAATATAGTTTTTCTATTGCTAGTAGAGTCGGATTTGTTAGGGGTTATTCAATTATTTAGAAAAAAAAAAGAATCATTCATGTATTGAGCTATATTTTGGATTATTTTGGATTATTTTGGAGGTGCAACAACTAATTACACCAAAGACATATTTTTTTTAGAATTTCTCATATACTGAGAGTTTTTAATTAAGTTATAGTTACTTATATGGGTTGGGCGCATCACCTTAGCATGATCAGTAGAAGCTTGTAATTTAGATAGATAAAGTGGATCCCACAATGAGACCTGCTAATTTATTGTTTTAAATAACTATTCTACAATGTCAAAGTGGGTGGGTCCAGAATAGAATCCACTAACCTGTCCAAATGACTCACTGGTGAGAATAATTTGTCTTTATTGGTGGTAGAGTCGGATTTGTTAAAGGTTATTCAATTAGTTTCCAAAAAAAAAATTAATTCAAGTATTGAGCTATAATTTGGATTATTTGTGAGGTGCAACAACTTATTACACTAAAGACATAATATTTTAGAAACCCTCATATAAGTTTGTAATTAAGGTTAGCTACTTATATGAGTCGGGTGCACCACTTTAGCATAATCACTAAAAGCTTGCCATCGGATAATGGGGCATAATTTATTGTTTTTAAATAAATATTTTACAATGTTAAAGTAGGTAGGTCCCATACTGAATCCACTAACCTATCCAAATGAAAATATTTGAATGGTCAAGGGCACCGACTTATGTTAAAGTGGTGGACCAGACTATGTAAGTTTTTGTTATTATCTAAAAATTGATACTATAGTAGACTCAAGCCACTATGTTACGACATCCAATTTAGGTTGTGGTTTACAAGACATAGATGTGTTCAGAGTTCAATTTATATTAAACTCTTAACTAAGTCCATTTAGAGGACCTTTGCCTAGAAGGGCATGCCTTATAGAATGGGCTAATAGAGAATCAATAACCCTATAAAGCCCATAAGTGACTTAAACAACCCATTAGTGCACTACCCATATTTGGGCTACATAAAGATCATTACTTTGATGTAATCTTAGGCCTAACCTAAAAGACCTTCTAGAAGACTCACTAAATCCTAATTTTATCCCAAATAAAGCCTATCCACATAATTCATGTTGTCCGGTGGTTAGGAAAGGTAATCCAATTCTAAAAGAATCATGACCTCATCTAAAGAAAGGAAAGACAATATATTCCTCATGATAATCATCACTTACCTTTTTCGTCAAGGATTCCAACTATTTTGTAGGGATCAATTCCTTAACTAATAGGATTAAGGTTTTACCTCATAGGCCTATCCTTAATTGAAGTAACTGTATATAAAACTAGTGAGAAAAGGTATCAAGATCTTCTCAAACACAACATCACTCTTAGAAACATATTATAGAATCTTAAATCCTATCTTTTAGGATATGAAAATCTCAAAACATTATCCTTAAAGTCCAGACCCAATTAGGGTTTCTTTAGAGCTCACCACAGGATTAGTCTCTTCGACATTCATTAACAAAATTTCTTTATTATGTTGTGGACATCATCGACTCCTACACCACTATCTATAGTAGAGATCATTGTCTAAAGCCTAATACTTGCTAACAAGTCAACCCTAGAGTCAAAACTTTTTTGGGTCAAACAAATGCTAGATATGTTTGTGGAACTTTCCCTCGAAACATAAAATAGGAAGGCAAACTCATAGACTACACAAAGCTTGAATTTTTTGTCCTCTAGCTAATCCTAAGATGAAATGTAGCCAATTGAAATTCATCTCCAACTACAAGAATGATTGATTTCAAACCAAAAAATATACGTTAAGGGAAATAAACTTAATAAATATGTGGAAACAAAATTATATCTCAGCCATTTTTTACTATAAATTTAATTTTACCATGAAACCCAAACAATAATCTCCACAAATTCTATAAGACTTAAATTCAAAAAAAAGAAAAGGGTGGCCCCAAATAAAGTGAAATTGAAATTAAAATTAAACACTAAAACCCCCAATCGTAAGAAAGTTTGGTGGTAGTGTCGTTAGGGTGCATCGACTATAAAACCTTACAAATAATATAAAACAACTAGTATAGAGCAAGTAATGATTGATCCCATGAAGACTATGTGAGTTATATTTGTTGTCAACTTTAAAGCAGGACTTAAAATAATAATAATAATAATAATAATAATAATAATAATAATAATAATAATAATAATAATAAAATTAATCTAACTAAAGAAAATGCCAACTATAAATAAAGGGGGGGTTTTATGAAATTTTAACTAAATAGCAGGAAATAAAGAAATTAAAACTACGAAAACAATAATTTAATAAAAAATCTAATTAAAGGAGAAAGAAATAATAATGATGAAAACTTTGGTTAAACGATCATTCGCCACCACCAAACATGCACATGATATATCAATTCTATCATCAATTTCTATTGAAATTATCAACCGTAGATAATAATAAGCTCTATTAGTCTCAATCTGTGAGACACAATTTTCTCACTTAAATATAATAGAATTTATTTTAAGCTAACAAGCCTTCTTAAGTATTAAAATAATAATGATAATAATAATAATATAAAATATTTAATTCTAAGTAAACATGACATAAACAATGACATAAGTAATGATGACATAAGTAATGATGACGTAAGCAGTGACATAAGTGATGATGTAGAGAAGTTTGTAGAGAGAGTTAAGAATTCTAGAATTTAATAAGGTATTTATGAAGGACAATCTCAACCATTGATCAAGAGTTATGGTGGCAAAATTCTAGTCATCCATTAGCCGTAAGAAATCCTATAAATACCCCCTACCCCCTTTAATTTTTAATGAAATCTAGAAATTTTACCCTCTTCTATTCTAAGTCATAACATCAAGAGTAGAGAAATTCTCAATTTAGAAAGGTCTAGAAAAGTCAAGGTCAAGAGGTAACACTTCAACTGCAGTGTAGGGACAAAATTCTTTTTATACTTAACTTCCACTTTAATTAATTCTGAATCTTGTGATGACTATTATGATGTGATTTGTTACTATCTCAATTTCTACATGGACGGCTATGTGTTGTGCAAATTTTATTGAACTCGCAAGCACACAAATCTATTGTAGAATAGATTAATGGTGATGAGTGTCGATCCCACGAGGAGGTAGATTTTAATTACGTGTAGAGTTAATTTTTGAATTGGGTAATTGGATTTGTGGTGGAAATGATTTGGAATATTCTAAAACTTAAATTAAAATGGCGGAAATGAATTGAAGTGAAATCTATTGAAATGACGCACTTGGGTATCTAGATCCGTATCGACATGCACCATGGGCTAAATATTCCTTATTAGTGCCAATTAAATCATGAGGGGGAAATCCCCACCTCATGAACCACACTCTAATCAATATGGTGCTAAGGGCTTATCGTGCTAAATAATAATAACCTTATACTAGGGAGCCGGTGAAACTAGGGCGGTATCTAGACAAGATTATTATTATTTGTCGACGAAAAGTCAAAAAATCCACAATAATTAGAGGGGAAGAGAAAGTAAATTTACCAAATAAAGTCCATGACACATGTTGAGACTTCACCTTCAACCCAAGCTTGAAAGAAAATTAGCTACTCATAATTGAACTAGGGGCAAAATGGGAATTTATTAAAATACGTAGAAAATACAAGATGGAGAAGGAATTACAAAAAATGAAGCCCAAAAATGGATTCAGAGATGCCAAATTAGGGGGGGAAGGCCCCATTTTTATAGATACATTGAGTAAATCATGGCAATCGGATTAAAAACAGTTTGGACGCTCAGGATTGCACCACGTCATCAGTCAACAGTATGCGGTTTGACCACGCGGTTTGAATAGTCAACCAGCTTGAACAATGACGCGGTTTGGTTGAAAATAATCCGGTGTATATGCATGTACCGTACGCGTAATTTTTAGTCCACTAACATGCTGCCACGTCACCGATCAACAATGCATAAGAATTTTCTCCAATGGAATCGTGACACCTCATCAGTCAATGCCACATCATCAGTCAATGCCACGTCATCGATAAATGCCACGTTATCGTTCCGTATATGTGAACAGTGTCATGAACAGTAACATGAACAATACCGTACATGTGAATAGTGTCGTACATGTGAACAATGACATTTTCCTTTTATGCTCCTTCTAAGGTTTTCGATTGTCCTGAGTTCAAAAGTGATGTCCGTTTTACCGTCTGATTTCTCGTTCATTGTGAAATGACCATGATGCCCCTAAAATACATAAAATACTTAATTAAAATAAAACACACATAATTAAATCACAAGAAGCTTAAATACATAAAATTAAGGGTGTTAGTAAGACTTGAATTGTAAAATGACGATTTTTTCCTTTATAAATATACATTTTCTAACACTCAACACAATGCCGCCTATATTATAGTAAATTCTTACTTATCCTTATATAGTCGGCTATGCCGCCTAATCTATGATACTTAATTATGTTATGGTCGGCTCTGCCGCCTATACTATAATTCCATTTTGTTTAATCTCTGTATGGACGGTACTGCCGCCTATATTAAAGATTGTTATCCTTAAATGGTTTTGTGTGTTGATTATGTTGTGCATCTAAGAACTTCAAATATTATGACAGAAGTTGCATTGGATGCATGCATATCATGGATTACTTTATGAAGAAGACGTTTCAGAAAATGATTTTATGAAAAATGAGTGGTTGTACTACCAGGTGGTAAAGTTTCTAAGGAGGGCAAACCCTCCAAGCTAAGTAAAAAGAAATCTTTTGGGGACGACGATACGTAATGCCCAAAAGATCAACTAATCAGGGCTCTAATAAAGTTGTTTTGTATTTTCTAAGTTCTTTTAAAAACTTAATATGATCATCCATATGAATAATAATTTATACATGCATCAAAGTGTTATCTTACTGGGAATTAGCTCACAAAATCCTTACATTGCAGGTAACGATGAGTAGGGCAAGCTAGCGCCAAGGCCTAACCGAGACAAAGTGCATATGGGCATAACAAACCTTGGGTTTTATGATGGGCTCAGCTTTGTTTCAATACAAAAATAAGTATCTCAGCTTTATGTAATAATAAAAGTTTTGAAATATGCTAAGGAATCTCTGTATGACTCCTACTTTTTGTAAGAAAGTTTTGTTTGTTGTGTATAACTACTTTTAGAATTTGTATTTATATTAAAAGTACAACGTTTTAAAACATTTTTTTAATAAATATTTTAGTGGAGTGTTACACAATCTTTCCTTAATATGTCGTTCAGTAAAACAAGTTCTTCACCTAATCTCTAACCAATAAATAATTTAAAACAAGCTATTTAAATTTAAAATAATGGAAGCATTAAGTAGAGAAATATATTAGGTTGAATTAGAATTAGATTCATATATGGGCATAAGCAAATCCACCAAATTGAATTAGATTCAATTTCTTCTTTAGTCTCCACGTGATGGCCATAATCTTCTGAATGAACATGAATTAATTTTATTGGCTTCCCAAAAATCTTCAATTGTCTTCCTTTCTGATTCTTTAAAGTAGATTTTTTTTCCTGAATGTCCTGATTTAATTCCTCTTTAATCCCTGAATATACTTAAAATAAAAAAAAAATATAAAAACTAAGATAAAAATTAACATAATAAAGTAATTAGAAAATAACTAAATTAAAAATTTACTAAAGTAATTAGAATCTTTAAGACCAAAACAAGAAAAAGATGGAGAAATTAATTAGTAAAATGTAGAGAAAATATGCACTTATCAAATCCCCCATACTTAACCTTTGCTCATCCTTGAGCAAACCTAAAATAAGACAAAAAGAAAACTTAAACTAGTCCACTTTCGTAGGAAATCACGATTGCATTTAGCATATGCAACAAGTCTTAAAACCCCTAGGTGGCCCTAGCGGATGAGTTATAGTCTCGTGAGAACTTTAGCGATGATCCCACAAAGATCATTCATTTTTTCCCTTTGGAATAGCATAAGCCTTAAAGATTGCATAACTTATATAGCTCAAAGAATATTTCAAATATTATCAAAGTTCTAACTTTAATTCAATACTCAATCCCATCTCTCTTTTGATTCTTATAATATGCGCGTGTGTGTGTGTGAATCAATTCAATCAAAATCCATTGCCAAAATCTTCAATATCAATAGCCTTTGCCTTGAATAAAGAAAAGAGTAGGTTAATCTAATCTTATCATCTTGATCTCCACATTTTTTTTTCATAGGCATTTATGTGCATTTTCTTTTTATTTTTCTTTTCTTTTCTTTTTATTTTTAACCACATGCCCTTGATTGATTTTTTTTTTTTAATATCTATAGTTAGGAGCTTTTACTTTACCCCTTAAAGTATCTTTCTCCTCATGGTAGATTATCATCTATATATTGGTGGCACATTGACCCAAATTACTCAAGAATAGCTTCAATCTTAAGGGTTATAGGTAGCTATTTCTAACTATGGTGCCTGTGTATACTGCACTATATTCAGGAGATAAGAATTAAGACAAACAGTTATTTACTCAATTTAAAATTCTCAACTCAGGTTGTATCAATCTTAAAGTTTAAGCCAAAATTATGAAAGAATTGATGTTAATGCTCATGGTGAGGAAATTAACATAAGAATCAAGTATAAACTAAGACCATATTCAACCCTTTCTAAGAACCATATTTATTGTCAATCAAATTCTTATCATTGGGTTATTCAAGACAAACAATTTGTTTTTGGTTTTTTTTAATACAAAAGTTGCCAAAACAACAAAAACTAAGTTTGAAATCATCCCCCCCACACTTAATTCTTACATTATCCTCAATGTAAGCCTAATGTCACGGGATCAGTGTTTTGCGCAGCAAACCCGTGCGACACTTAGACGATTTCTAGCACACAAGTCGCTGAGTAAGCCTTTCGATCTTCTCAAACTAGCCAAGCAACGATTCTTGCGACAATGCTAGAGAGAAGAGAGAGCAATATAGGCAAATATAATTTTATTACACACTAAAAAGAAATTACAAGAGAGCTTGTGCTGGTAGTTGTGTGTGTGGTGTGGTGATGAGTAAATAAAGAGGGCTCACCCCTATTTATAGTTGTTGGGTGCTAGGTGAGGAAGCTTCCTAGCAAGTTCTTTCTCAACTGCATCATGAGAAAAAACATTAGTAACAACAACTTAAGGCGAGAATGAAATACCAAAACTTTCTATCCTACTTCAAAGTTCTTTCTCAAAATCTGCTTTTCATGAAAAGCCTTAGTCTTTTCCTTGTAGATTTGAGAATTCTCATGGCATCGTTCTAAATTTCCTCTAATTCTTGCAATTAGAGCTTCCTGTGTTGGTCAGCAGCATCCAACTCCATGTTACATTGTTTCACAGCCCACTAAGCTTTATGTTCAAGTTCCACCGGAAGATGACAAGGCTTACCATATACCAACTTGTAAGGTGACATACCTACGGGTGTCTTGTATGCGGTTCTGTAAGCCCAAAGCACATCATCAAGTTGTAGGCTCTAATCATTTTTATTTGGATTAATTGTCTTTTCAGGGATTGATTTCTCTGCCTTATTAACACCTCAGCTTGCCCACTAGTTTGTGGATGGTAAGATGTAAAGACCTTATGAGTGATGTTGTATTTTCGAAAGAGGACTTTTACTCACCTGTTATAAAAGTGAGTGCCTCTGTCACTGATAATAGCCTTAAGCTTTCCAAACCTCACAAAAATGTTGCACTTTATAAAATCTACCACAACCTTTGAATTGTCAATTTGGGTAGCTTTTGCTTCCACCCATTTTGAAACATAATCAACCGTAAGAACAATATAGAGATTACAAAAGGATGAAGGAAATTGTCCCATGAAATCGATGTCCTAAACATAAAAAATCTCTACTACAAGAATGGGAGACTTTGGCATTTGATTTTTAAGTCCTAAATTACTTGTTCTTTAATAACGATCACAAGATTTGCAAAAGAGATATGCATCCTTAAATAATGATGGCTAATAAAAACTGCTTGCAAGTACCTTAAGGGTTGTTCTCTTTAGTCCAAAATGTCCTCTACAAGCCAAAGTATGACAAAAGGTAAGAATAGAAGTAAATTCAGTTTTGGGTACACACCTTATAATAACTTGATCAGAGCAATGCTTCCAAAAGTGTAGCTCGTTCTACACATAGTACTTTGCATTACTCTTTATCTTGTCCTTTTGTGCATGGGTCAACTCCTTTGGTATTGTTTTAATAACCAAGTAATTTACAATATCTGCATACCAAGGAATAACTGTACCTACCTGTAGTAACTGCTCATTCGGAAAGTTCTCATGCATTGGAAGTGCATCTTCGTTATGGGTAAGACGACTTAAATGATTTACCACTAAATTCTCAAAACTTCTCTTATCTAGAATCTCTAAGTTAAATTCTTGCAATAAGAGTATCCATTGAATAAGGCGCGACTTAGCATTTTTTTTTATGTGTAAGTACCTAATAGCTAAGTGGTTAGAGTAAAGGATTACTTTAGATCCAATCAAATAAGAATGAAATTTCTCCAAGGCAAAGATAATCACTAAAAGTTCTTTCTTGTTAGTGGAGTAGTTGAGTTGTGCATCATTCAGTATACGAAAGGCATAGTAGATGATGTTGAGTGTTAGAAAATGCATATTTATAAAGGAGAAAACCGTCATTTTACATTTCAAGTCTTATTAACAACCCTTACTTTTATGTATTTAACCTTCTTGTGATTTAATTACATGTCTTTTATTTTAATTAAGTATTTTATGTATTTTAGGGGCATTATAGTCATTTCACAATAAAGGAGAGATCAGATGGCAAAACGGACATCACTTTTGAACTCAGGACGGTCGAAAACCTTAGGAGGAGCATAAAAGGAAAAATGGCACTATTCACATGTACGGTACTATTCACGTATACGGTACTGTCTACGTTACTATTCACGACACTGTTCACATAGACGGATCGATGACGTGGCATTGACCGATGATGTGGCATTGACTGATGAGGTGTCACGATCCTGTTGGACTAAACTTCTTATGTACTGTTGACGGTGACGTGTCAGCATATCAGTGGACGAAAAATCTCGCGTACGGTGCATGCATCACACAGGATTATTTTCAACCAAACCGCGTTACTGTTCATCCGGGTCAAACCGTGTTACTGTTCATCCGCGTGGTCAAACCGTGGACTGTTGACTGATGACGTGGCGCAATCCTGAGCGTCCAAACTGTTTTTAATCCGATGGCCATGATTTACTCCATGTATCTATAAAAAGGGGGCCTCCCCCCCCTAATTTGATAGCTCTGAATCCATTTTTGGGATTCATTTTCTGTAATTCCCTCTCCATCTTGTATTTTCTTTGTATTTTAATAAATTCCCATTTTGCCCCTAGTTCAATTATGAGTGGCTAATTTTCTTTCAAGCTTGGGTTGAAGGTGAAGTCTCAACATGTGTCATGGGCTTTATTTGGTAAATTTATTTTCTTTTCCCCTCTAGTTTTTGTGGATGATTTGACTTATCGTCGACAAATAATACTGATCTTGTCTAGATACCGCCTTGGTTACACCGGCTCTCTAGTATAAGGTTATTATTATTTGGCACGATAAGCCCTTAGCACCATATTGATTAGAGCGTGGTTCATGAGGTGTGGATTCCCCCCTCATGATTTAATTGGCATTAATACGGATTATTTAGCCCATGATGCATGTTGATACGGATCCAGATACCCAAGTACGTCAATTTAATAGATCTACACTTTAATTTCTTCTCGCCATTTCAATTTCGATTTTAGGATAATCTAAGTCATTTCCACCACAAAATCCAACCACCCATTTACAAAATTAATTCTATACACAATTAAAATCCACCTCCTCGTGGGATCGACACTCGTCACCATTGATCTACACTACAATAGATTCGTGCGCTTGCGAGTACATTAAAATTTGCACAACAAGTTTTTGGCGCCGTTGCCGGGGAGGTAAGTAATTTTAATTCATAGAATTAATTTTTGTGAATAATTTCTTTTATTTGTTTTCTTGTATTTTTTTTTCTTATTAAAAAAAAAAGAAAAAAAAAAGAAAAAAAAAGAGTAAATCTACATTTAAAGGTTAGTATTTCTTTTCTTTTTCTCTTCTTTAAAATTCTGTAATTTAATTTTCAATTTATTTTTTCTTTGTAATTTTTGTTTATTTTATTAATTTAATTTTTAGTTAATTTCATGTATTTGTTTTTGTGTATTTTTATAGAAAGGTTATAACAGCGTAATAAGGTTAGTATCGTAATTTCTCCCTCTTCTTTATTTTTATTTGTTTTGTTCTCATCTTTATTTTTTTTATTTGTTTTGTTCCCATCTTTATTTTTATTTTTATTTTATTTTGCATGCATGGTCGTAGGTCATTATTTCCTAATCTTGAACCTATAGACCTTGAATTAGAAAAAACACTTCGCACACACAAACACGTTAAAAATAAAATGGATTTGCAACCACAGGAGAGGCCATTTAAGGACTATTTTAGTCCCTTAGCTAATTTGAGCACATCATGTATTAGATACCCAAATGTAGCTGCTAGGAGCTTTGAACTAAAACCTAGTGTGCTAAATTGTCTCCCCACATTCTATGGCTTAGAAAATGAGGACCCATATAATCATCTGAATGATTTTCATGCTATTTGTCAAACATTTAAATATGAGAATTTTTCAGACGATGATGTTAAACTCAGACTATTCCCATTTTCTTTAAAGGATAGAGCTCGTTCATGGTTAAATACGTTGCCTGCTAATAGCATTTCATCATGGGAACAAATGGTTACAAAATTTCTAAATAAATATTTCCCAGTGCATAAAACCAATTCTATTCGCAGGGAAATTTCAGAGTTTACACAAAGAGAGGACGAGCAGTTTTTCGAAACATGGGAGCGATTCAATGGGCTACTCTTGAAGTGTCCACATCATGGGTACGAGAAATGGCACCAATGCCAATACTTTTTGGAGGGATTATTGCCGAATGTGCAAGAATGGCTAATGGCAACAAGTGGAGGAGAGCTAATGTCAAAAAGTGCATCAGAGATTTGGGAATTTTTCCAGCGACAAGCGGATAATTCCCAACAACGGAGTCGATCACTCAGGAATACTAGAAGAATTAAAGGAGTGAATGAGGTTCAAATTGGCGAGTCAACTTCGGGAATCAAAGAAGTCAAGGAGATGGTTGAAGGTCTTGCTCGACAAATAGCATCGTTATCGACTGCTAAATCAACAGAATCACATGACCCTGACTCATATCCAGATCAAGCCAACGCCATAGGTGTAATGAGAAAGCCATCTAATTACAACCCATACTCCAACACCTATAATCCTGGATGGAGAGACCACCCCAATTTTTCATGGTCTCAAGGATTCCAACAGAATGGACCAGCAGCTCCAGCTCCACCAATGCAACAAATTCCTCAAAATCCTCAAGCCTCTCAGCCACCATTCAGACCATACAATCAGAACCAGAACTACTCTCAACTCAGACCATGGGAGGATGCATTCCAGAATTTCAAGAATGTTACTCACTCCACGATTGAGCAACAGAACCGCACCATTGATGGATTACGAAATGAGTTGAGAGCGGGCTTCAACTCACAAGCCCAATCAGTTTCAAGCCTTGAGAAGATGGTGGGACAACTTGCTTCTTCAGTTCAGACCTTGGCAATGACTGTTGAGAAAGGAAAATTTCCAAGTCAACCAGTGCCTAATCCTAAAGGAGTACATGAAGCAAGTACCAGTTCACCACAACAGCATGGAGAGGTCAAAGCAGTCATGACCTTGCGAAAAGGAAAGGAAGTCGACAACAAAGTGGAGATGCCGGTGACAAAAGAAAATCAAATTGTACCTGTGAATGTTGAAGACTCACCACCGGAGGAGAAAGAAGAAACCAACCCACGAGAATACGTTCCGAAAGCTCCATTTCCTCAGAGGTTAGCTAAAGGGAAAAAGGGAAAATCCACAGGTGAGATTCTCGAAATCTTCAAACAGGTAAGTGTTAACATCCCTTTACTTGATGCTATAAAGCAAGTTCCATCTTATGCCAAGTTTCTTAAAGACCTTTGTACTAAAAAGAGAAATATGCATGTTCAAAAGAAGGCATTTTTAACAGAAAACGTTAGTTCTATACTCCAACATAAAATTCCTTTAAAATGCAAAGACCCAGGCTCCCCCACTATCTCATGTAGTATAGGGAACCACCCAATTGAGAATGCTTTGTTGGATTTAGGAGCTAGTGTAAATTTATTGCCTTATTCAGTATTTGTGAAACTTGGACTGGGAGAATTACACCCAACTCCAGTGGTGTTACAGCTTGCAGATCGGTCCACGAAAATACCTCGTGGTATTGTGGAGGACGTGCTTATCCAGGTAGACAAGTTTTATTTTCCTGTTGATTTCATTGTAATTGACACTCAACCAATACAGGACTCAAGGAAGCACATCCCCATTATTCTAGGCCGACCTTTCTTGGCAACTGCAGATGCTCATATTCAATGTAGGACCGGAAATATGCAATTGTCCTTCGGCAACATGACTATGGAGCTAAACATTTTCAACATTGCCAAACAACCTCATACTGCAGATGATGAAGTTGTTGATGTGGATTTAATTGAAGCATTAGTTGATGACACTTTTCTTTCAAACCTTAGTGATGATCCTTTACAGACATGCTTAACTCACTTTGGTTTGGATTTTGATATTGACAGATCGGTCGAAGAGGTCAACGCCCTACTTGACTCAGCACCATCCATGGACACTAATAAATGGAAGTCAAGAGTTGAACAACTAGCACCATCAGAGAAGAAACTCATTCCATCATCAGAATCACCACCGAAACTCGAGCTCAAACCATTACCCAACACTCTGGAATATGCATTTTTGGGAGAAGAAAGTACTCTGCCGGTAATCATCTCATCATCCCTAAATGACGAACAAAAAGGTAAGTTGTTGGATGTGTTAAAAGAGCACAAAGGGGCATTAGGATGGACCATAGCAGACATAAAAGGTATAAACCCAGTAGACTGCATGCATTACATTCACCTTGATGAAAATGCTAAAACTACTAGGGAGATGCAACGTCGGTTAAATCCTAACATGAAAGAAGTTGTTAGAACTGAAGTCCTTAAGCTATTAGATGCAGGTATCATTTACCCAATTTCTGATAGTTCATGGGTCAGTCCTGTACAAGTCGTCCCCAAAAAGTCAGGAGTCACAGTAGTTACCAATGCTGATAATGAATTGATACCAACTAGAGTAACTACAGGATGGCGTGTATGCATTGATTATAGAAAGTTGAATTCTGTCACACGTAAAGACCATTTTCCTTTACCATTTATTGATCAAATGCTTGATAGATTAGCAGGCCATGAATTTTATTGCTTTCTAGATGGTTATTCAGGATATAATCAGATTCCCATAGCACCAAAAGATCAGGAGAAAACTACTTTCACTTGCCCTTTTGGCACTTTTGCATATAGGAGAATGCCATTTGGATTATGTAATGCACCTGCTACATTCCAACGATGCATGTTGAGCATTTTTTCTGATATGGTTGAACGATTCCTTGAAGTCTTTATGGATGATTTTTCTGTCTTTGGTGACTCGTTTGATCAATGTTTACATCATCTAACGCTAGTTCTGCAGAGATGTACCGAGAAGAGCTTAGTCTTAAATTGGGAGAAGTGCCATTTTATGGTAAAACAAGGTATTGTTCTCGGTCACATCATTTCGAGCAAAGGTATTGAGGTTGACAAAGCCAAGGTGGATCTCATTTCTAATCTTCCTCCACCCAAAACAGTCAGAGAAGTAAGATCTTTCCTTGGGCATGCTGGTTTCTATAGACGTTTCATTAAAGATTTTAGCAAAGTTTCTAGACCCTTATGCAATTTACTTGCTAAGGATGTACCTTTTATCTTTAATGATTCATGTCTTATGGCTTTTGAAAAATTAAAGCAGTTGTTGACATCATCACCCATCATTCAGGCCCCAAATTGGAACTTACCATTTGAGCTCATGTGTGATGCATCTGATTATGCCGTAGGAGCCGTATTAGGACAAAGAGTTGATCGAATTCCTCATGTTATTTACTATGCTAGTATGACATTGAATGATGCACAGTTGAACTATTCAACTACTGAAAAAGAAATGCTAGCAGTAGTGTTTGCATTGGAAAAATTTCGATCTTATCTCATTGGTTGTAAAATAATTGTGTTCACAGATCATGCTGCTCTTAAATATCTTCTCACAAAGAAAGATGCAAAAGCTAGACTAATTCGTTGGGTGTTACTTTTGCAGGAATTTGACTTGGAATTCAAAGATAAGAAAGGCACAGAGAATGTTGTGGCGGACCACCTCTCTCGTCTCCATTTTGACACAATTACAGAATCATTACCATTGAATGAGTCATTTCCAGATGAACAATTAATGAATGTGGAAGTATTACCTTGGTATGCTGATATAGTTAATTATCTTGTTACAGGTAAACTTCCAGAGCATTGGACCAAGCAAGACAAGGCTAAATTCTTTGCGGAAATAAAGAATTTCTTTTGGGATGACCCGTATTTGTTCAAGTATTGTGCAGACCAAATTGTTAGGCGATGTGTCCCAGAAAGTGAAATTCAAAATATCCTTTCATTCTGCCATGAACAAGCGTGTGGAGGCCATTTTAGTGCTAAGAAAACAGCTACAAAAGTTTTACAATGTGGTTTCTATTGGCCAACTATATTTCGAGACGCTTACACTTTCTGTTCTTCATGTGATAGGTGTCAACGAATGGGGAGCATTACACGAAGGAACATGATGCCACTAAATCCAATTTTAGTGGTTGAGATTTTTGACGTATGGGGTATCGACTTCATGGGACCCTTTCCCCCTTCTTTTGGCCATCAATACATATTGGTTGGTGTTGACTACGTATCGAAATGGGTGGAAGCAATTCCATGCAGAACCAATGATCACAAAGTGGTGATAGGATTTTTGAAAAGCAACATTGTTTCACGCTTTGGATTCCCTCGAGCGATAATCAGTGATGGTGGTGCCCACTTTTGTAACAAAGCATTCAAGGCTCTTTTGACAAAGTATTCAATCACACACAAAGTGGCGACCCCGTATCATCCGCAAACCAGTGGCCAAGTTGAGATCTCCAATCGAGAAATAAAGCACATATTAGAAAAGACGGTGAGGCCAGACAGGAAAGATTGGTCATTACGACTTGATGATGCATTATGGGCATATAGAACGGCTTTCAAGACCCCGATTGGGATGTCACCCTATAGGCTAGTGTATGGAAAAGCTTGCCACCTACCTGTGGAACTCGAGCATCGTGCATATTGGGCTATCAAGAAATTCAACTTTGACATGCAGCAAGCCAGCTCAGAAAGAAGATTACAACTGGCAGAACTTGAAGAAATTCGCAATGATGCATACGAAAATGCCAAAATTTACAAGCAACGAATGAAAGTCTTTCATGACAAGCACATTATGAGAAAATCTTTCACTCCAGGTCAGAAAGTGCTTTTATTCAATTCTCGCTTGCACCTATTCCCAGGTAAGTTACGCTCTCGTTGGTCTGGCCCATTTATTATACATACTGTTTTTCCACATGGGGCAATTGAAATTAAGGACCCAAAGAACGGTGTCACGTTTAAAGTTAATGGTCAAAGATTAAAGCCATATCTAGAGTACCAACCACATGGAGAAGACACCGAAATAAATTTGAGTGACCCACCAGATTTGAATTGATTTTTTCTTTTTGTTGATTTGATTTTTCTTTCTTTCTTTTTATTAGTCTTTTGCTAATTGAAATTATTTTTGCATAAGTGTGTTTGTTTTACCATTAAGTTTTCTTTTTTCTTATCATTGTTAATCATGAGTACCATACTTAGACCGTTCCTCCTGAACATTCTTAAACCACTTCAACGTGTCAAAACTCATCTCAAAAAGCAGATTCAATTTTGTAAAACACAACGCATTTGGGCTCTACAACCACCAGAGTTAGTAGCCTATGTTGAGGGTTTAGAACGCCAACTCAGAGACATTGAGAGAAGTGTTTACGACATCCAGTTGGAGCTTGAGGTAAATTCAATAAGAGGACGATTTTAATTTTCTTTGTGTGTTTTAATTTGTTTTTCTGTTTGTGTGCTTTAGTTTGTTACCCCGGTGAAGTGGCGGATAACGGTACTCCGTGACAATCAAGTCGGTTAACTTCAGTTTCCCATAATAACTGATATTCTGAGGCGAAGGTATGGACAGAAACGAGATTCTAGCGAAGCTTCACAAGCGATTCCCTTCACTTCCTCAGAATGCCCTCCTTACGATCTATAAAGCCCGGTCTGAACGCATGCGATTGCTCATGAAGAATAACATACCTGCAGACATCCGTTGGTTAATCGAGGCTAAAGTACGATTGGCAGGTGAGTTACCTCCTAAATTTATTGCATACATGCCTGGTTGTGGTAAAGGAAATTATGCAAGAAAACGACGAGCTCGAAGAATTTCTGTTGCTTGTCATAAGTGTGCCAGAATGAGTTGCGATAGAAACCCATGTTCTTTAGGAATGGTGTCTGATAACAGGGAAGATAAGATTCAATTCATTAGGGATGGCTTGAATAAGGAGTCATTGGATGATATCCTTTTGTCTCTTGAAACGCATCCCAGTGGATATGTGCAAGGAGCGATTCTCCGGTTATGGCCATTATTCCAGAAAGAGCATGCACGATATAGTCTCGGGAATCTGACTATAAACGACCCTGTTTGCCAGTTTATAAGAAAACTGGATGGGAAGCCCATCCTCGACCCATAGAGGGCGTTCAAGCCGTTTCTGGACGTAAAACCAGAGGAAGATGTGAGCCACAGTCGCAACTACGTGTAAATATCCTTTTACTTTCTGTTATTTTATTTCACTATTGTTTTATCGTTTGCATTATTGCCTTTAATAATTTTATTACTGTTTGCTTTTTCCTTTTTACTGTTTTCTTTTTGACTCGCGAGCCACGTGCTTTACGCGTTATTTGACACTGACATGTTACCTCATTCACAGCTGTGATCCACTGTCACCAAGATTCTTAAATGTGATTTACTTTTTGTCAAGCACTCACAAATTATTTTTGAGAAGTATCACAATGGCAGCCACTCCCAATAGACAATTCAAGAACATTTGTGTGCTTTCTGGATTTACCTATGGCAAACATAAAGAGTTCGTTGAGGCAGCCATAGATCTTGGTCGAAGCATAGCAGCGAGAAAATTACATTTGGTGTATGGAGGAGGTAACCGAGGGTTATCAAAAATGGTCTCAGAAGCAGCTTTTATCAGAGGAAGTCAAGTGTTAGGCATCATCCCAAGAGTCCTAAAACCATTGGGCAGTTCGTCTGACTCATCAACAGGAGAAGAGTTAGTCGTCTCAAGTATGCAAGAAAGAATAACTGAAATGCTTAATCATGCTGATGCTTTTATTTTCCTTCCAGGAGATCTTGCAACACTAGAGGCACTTATGACACTAGCATCTTGGGCCCATCTGCACATCCACCAGAAACCCATCGGTTTGTTAAATGTCAATAACTTTTATGATGGCTTTATCGCATTTCTTAACCATGCAATAAAAAACTATTTCATTCCTTCTAATGTAAAAAAACTCTTTATTTGTGCTCACACTGCTAATGAGCTACTTGATATGTTACAAGCTTATAAACCGGAGCCAGACCCCTGGACCTTTGTGTTGGAGCGACCAAATAATGATGGTAACAGTAGCCGCAGTAAGAAGTACAAATTAGATTTAACTCTCCGCCTGTAAATATTTTCTTCTGTGTTGCACCACCCAGGTGATGTCTTCTAAACTCTACTTCTTTCCTTTAAAACATTGAGGACAATGTTTCGTTCTGGTTGGGGGGAGGGAATAGTCGACAATTGTGGAATCTTGGTTAAGTTTTTACTGATTTTTTGTTGTAGAAACTAACTGTTGCTAACGTTTTGTGTTGAAGATGGCTGAATATGGAGTGTAGTTACTCTAGAAACGCATCTTCATCGTTTTTTTTTAAAAAAAAAAAAAAAACATCTTCATCGTTTTTAAAAAAAAAAAAAAAAAAAAAAAAAAACTCGTTTTCTTCCTCTTTCTCCTTTATAAATATGTAGTTTCAAATTTTTGAGTCGAAGATGGCTGAATATGGAGTGTAGTGCCTCTAGAAACGCATCTTCTTAGTTAAAAAAAAAAAAAAAAAAAAACAATTTTTTATTCTAATTAATTTTTCTACATCATTTTCACATTTCTGCATGCATATTTTCCTTTCATGTTTAGAATAGGTTGGGGGGTAGAATGTTGTTTAAAAAAAAAAAAAAAAAAATTTGTGTTATTTGTTTTAACATTGGATGACATGATTAATTTCAAATTTTAGTATTTGTATTATCTTTGGTCTTAAGTGATGTTACGCTATGTTTGCTACTTTACATGTTGATGTCATAGACAAATATGAGTTGCTTGAAGGAATGAACATGTCATAAATAAGTGCCAAGTGAGTTGTTGAGCCTATCATTTTCTTGGAGAGTAACCCTTTTGCCCATTCTCTATACAGCTTAGCAGTTTATTATTTTATACACGATCTCTAGATTTCTTTTGAGTTAACCCATTAAAAAAAAAAAAGAAAAAAAAAAGAAAAAAATGAGTGTTGCTACATTGGGATGCCCATTTAACTAGTAGATATGGATAATTATTTAGAGCCCTAAAAAACGATGGAAAGGCCATCTTTGATCCGTTTGAGCCTTTCTAGCCATCCCTGTTATTAAATATCCATAGTTACCCCTTTTGAGCCTTTAAAAAAAAAAAAAAAAAAAAAAAAAACCTTTTCTTTGTCAACTTATCATCTTGACCCACTCCGATTTGGAGTATTACCCAATGTCTTTTAAGTTCCGTCGCCTATTTATGTTTGAGAAAATGTAAATAATTATGTTGTTCAGTGAAGTTATGCCAAAAAAAAAAAAAAAAAAAAAAAACAAAAAAAACAAAAACAAAAACAAAAGTTGTTGTTTCAAAAGAATAAAAATAACAATAATAGGTGAAATCCACCTTGCAAGTTCCAAAAAAAAAAAAAAAAAAAAAATTCTGCATTTTTCTCAAACATACACTTTGTTTTCCTTATTTCCCTTTTTTGTTAGCCATATCCCTAGCCTACGTTACGTCCTAATAAAAGTCCTTCTTGATTTTAGGGAACTATAGTTTGAAGTAGAAGCTAGTTATATGGGCTAAAAAGATGTAGTGATGCATAATAAAAAAAAAAAAAAAAAGATATATAAAGTGGGTTGACTAACATTTTATTTGACTTGAGATCGTATTATTTCTAAGCTAAGGGCATATTTATTTCATCTTGGTGAGAGCATGTGATATCACTTCTTTATTATTTTCTCTCTCAATTACCATTCATTGGAGTGACTATTTTTATTGGGTTTAATTTATTTGTGAGAGTGTCATTACTTCCAGTGAGATTTTGGGGTTTGACATGTCATTCTTGAAAGTAGCTATAACAAAGTCTACTGGGCCGATTCATGTGGATGGTTGATGTGGGTGTGATGTTGCTTTAGACTGAAGATAATGCTTATACTTTTATTTGATTGCTATCATTAATCTGATTGAATAAACACGAGTGTTCCCATAAAAAAAAAAAAAAAAAAATCATTTTGAATTTGAATTTTGTTTTCGCTTTATTTGCTAGGGACTAGCAATAAGCTGGTTGGGGGGTGTGTTGAGTGTTAGAAAATGCATATTTATAAAGGAGAAAACCGTCATTTTACATTTCAAGTCTTATTAACAACCCTTACTTTTATGTATTTTACCTTCTTGTGATTTAATTACATGTCTTTTATTTTAATTAAGTATTTTATGTATTTTAGGGGCATTATAGTCATTTCACAATAAAGGAGAGATCAGATGGCAAAACGGACATCACTTTTGAACTCAGGACGGTCGAAAACCTTAGGAGGAGCATAAAAGGAAAAATGGCACTATTCACATGTACGGTACTATTCACGTATACGGTACTGTCTACGTTACTATTCACGACACTGTTCACATAGACGGATCGATGACGTGGCATTGACCGATGATGTGGCATTGACTGATGAGGTGTCACGATCCTGTTGGACTAAACTTCTTATGTACTGTTGACGGTGACGTGTCAGCATATCAGTGGACGAAAAATCTCGCGTACGGTGCATGCATCACACAGGATTATTTTCAACCAAACCGCGTTACTGTTCATCCGGGTCAAACCGTGTTACTGTTCATCCGCGTGGTCAAACCGTGGACTGTTGACTGATGACGTGGCGCAATCCTGAGCGTCCAAACTGTTTTTAATCCGATGGCCATGATTTACTCCATGTATCTATAAAAAGGGGGCCTCCCCCCCCTAATTTGATAGCTCTGAATCCATTTTTGGGATTCATTTTCTGTAATTCCCTCTCCATCTTGTATTTTCTTTGTATTTTAATAAATTCCCATTTTGCCCCTAGTTCAATTATGAGTGGCTAATTTTCTTTCAAGCTTGGGTTGAAGGTGAAGTCTCAACATGTGTCATGGGCTTTATTTGGTAAATTTATTTTCTTTTCCCCTCTAGTTTTTGTGGATGATTTGACTTATCGTCGACAAATAATACTGATCTTGTCTAGATACCGCCTTGGTTACACCGGCTCTCTAGTATAAGGTTATTATTATTTGGCACGATAAGCCCTTAGCACCATATTGATTAGAGCGTGGTTCATGAGGTGTGGATTCCCCCCTCATGATTTAATTGGCATTAATACGGATTATTTAGCCCATGATGCATGTTGATACGGATCCAGATACCCAAGTACGTCAATTTAATAGATCTACACTTTAATTTCTTCTCGCCATTTCAATTTCGATTTTAGGATAATCTAAGTCATTTCCACCACAAAATCCAACCACCCATTTACAAAATTAATTCTATACACAATTAAAATCCACCTCCTCGTGGGATCGACACTCGTCACCATTGATCTACACTACAATAGATTCGTGCGCTTGCGAGTACATTAAAATTTGCACAACAGATGACATGAGGAAGCTTGGCCACACGCTGTACCAACACAGCTTTAACAGCATAGCCACAGACATCGCACATGATCTCAAAAGGTAAATCTCAGTTCAGTGGTTGAATCACAGGGGTTGATGTCAGAAGCTCTTTTAATTTCTCAAAGGTTGTTTGGCATTTTTCATTGAAGTCAAAAGTCACATCCTTTTGAAGCAAATTGCAGAGGTGTGATGCTATCTTGGAGAAGTTCTTGATAAACCTGCGATAGAAGCCTACATGACCAAGAAAGGAATGAACATTCCTTATAGTAGCGGGAGGTGGTAAGGAGCGAATAAGATCTATCTTAGATTTATCAATTTTAATTTCTCTTTCAGAAATAACATGTCCCAGTACAATACATTGATTAACCATACAATGACATTTTTTCCAATTAAACATAAGGTTAATGTCAATGCGTCGTTTAAACACAAGTGTAAAGTTATCTAAACATCTATCGAAATTTTCTCCACATAATCTGAAAAAAATACTTATCATACACCTTTGGAATGTGGCAGGAGCATTACAGAGACCAAACGACGTGCACTGATAAGCAAATATGCCGAAGGGGCATGTGAAGGTCGTTTTCTCTTGGTCTTCCAGGGAGTGATAACGATCTGATTATAAATTAAGCAACCATCAAGAAAACAATAATGAGAATGACCTTTTAAAGCATTTGATTAATAAATGGCAAAAGAAAATAATCCTTACGAGTGGCCGCATTCAGTTTGCGGTAATCAATGCAAACTCTCTACCCCGTTTGAACCCTAGTTGACACAAGCTCATTTTCTTCATTCTTGACCACTGTGATGCCTAATTTTTTTGAAACTACCTGCACAAGACTTACCATTTACTATCAGAAATGGGATAGATAATCCATACATTAAGAAGCTTCAATATCTTTTTTTTACGACTTCTATTATTAGTGGATTAAGGCGACATTGTGCATCTCTTGTTGGTTTAAACCCTTCCTCTAGCAAAATGTGATGCATGCACATGGAAGGACTAATTCCCTTAATGTCAGCAATGGTCCAGTCAATCGCCGTCTTGTGATCCCCAAGCACCCTAATTAGGTTTTCTTGTTGAACTGGAGTACGGGGTTTAGCAATGATGACTGGAAGTGTATCATTCTCACCCAAGTAAACATATTGCAGGTGCTTTGGGAGTGGCTTAAGTTCTAAGATAGGTACTTGCATAACTGAAGGTAAAAGTTTCTTGCTGGATAAAGCAATTTAAAGTAAGAAACATCATACCTATTGGTATGTAATGGGGCTGCTCCATCTAAGATCGCCATAGCTTCCTCTACCTCATCATCCAAATATAACAAATTTATCTATTTTTTAGAATCCTCCTTTATAATATTTTTGCTTATGACGATTTTAAAATTGTCGTTACCAGATAACTAAAAGATTTCCTACACTAAATGTTCATATCATCTATGCGAAAATAGAGTGTAAATCACTGGGATACATCTTCGTTTCAAAGATATTGAAGCGGATCACTTCACCATCGAATTCCATTGTGAGGGTTCCATCTGAACATAGATCTTGGTTCGGGCCATCTTAAGGAATAGTCGCCCCAATAGAATAGCCGTGGGATTGGGTGATTACTCATCCTCCATTTTAAGGATATAAAAATCAGCTGGAAAGACCAATTCATTGACCTACACAAGAACATCTTCCACAAACTCCTTCGGGCAAGCATTAGATCTATCAGCCAATTGAATAATTATACCATTTTCCTCCATTGGACCCAAATTCAAGGATTTATAAATCGAATATGGCATAACAATTATTGAAGCCCCTAAATCTAGCATACATCTTTCAAACCTGGTATTGCCAATAGTGCAAGGGATAACGAAAGTGCCTGGATCCTTAACAGAAACATTCTCTCATACACTTACCTTTTCGTTATCGCTCAACTTTCGTTTATTGTTGCATAATTTCTTTTAAAATTTTTGTATAATGCGACACTTATTTAATAGCATCGAGTAGATGAATATTTACCTCTACTTTACAGAAAGTCTCAAGGATCTCATTTTCTTGCTCATCTTTTTTGGATTGTTTAATCCTATTAAGAAATGGTGGAGGAACATGAAAGGTCTTAACTTGAGATGAAAGGGTACTTATCTGGCCAAATGAGACGATTGGCAGTGTAGAGTGAGAATCGTCCTTTCCTGTTAAAGGAAGAGCCTTAGGGAAGGGATTAGTCATAAGATGTGATGATGTTGTAGACACCTTTGATGGCTTAGCTAATGATGGTTCCAACTGCTTTCTGCTCCTAATTTCTAGTTGAGATGGTAACTTTCCTGAAGTTCTAGCCTTTGTCCTACTCATAGATGTGGCCAATTAGCCAATTTGATTCTCCAAGTGTTGGAGCTGTGTTTGGGTAGTTTATTGGAATTGCATAGAATTAGTAGCAAGAGCTTTTACGAGATTTTCTAAGGACGTACCTTAATTATAGAGAGGAGGAGGTGGCCGAATTTAGTAAGGCTGTTGTATCCGTTGTTTGGGGTAGCCCATTAGGAACAACTTTTTGTTGGTTCCTATACTTAAGATTATGATAATCATTCCAACCTTCATTGCAAAAATTAAAGTAAAGATCATACCTCTGTCTTGATTGGCCTAAGAACGCGTCAACTGCATTGGTCTGCTCATGTGAACCCTCTTGGAGAGCAGGACACATATCAGTTACATACCCGACCATGGAACATACACCACACGGTTTCACCTGTTGTCCTAGAGCCAATTGTTGCACTAAGGAAGTAAGATTTGAAACTTATTATTCTAGGGAAATTGTTCTTACCTTATTAACTCGCTTAGGTGGCGGTAGTAGATTGTTCCAGGTGTTAAGTTGTCAGGAAGTAGCAGCCATGTTGGCAATGAAATTTCTAGTTGCTTTTGGTGTCTCATCCACCAGTGCTCCTCCACTAGCGGCATCAATCATGCTCTTATCTATCTAGAGTAGACCCTCATAAAAGTATTTAATAAGGAGTTGATCATTTATCTGATGGTCGGGGCAGATGGTACATAACTAATCATTCTTAGTAGTCGTAGAGTGACTCTTCATTATATTATTGGATTCCATAAATTTCTTTTCAAATGCTGCCAATTTTTTATGCTGGTAAGTATTTCTCCAAAAATAGCCGACTCATGTCACTCCATGTGGTGACAGTACCAGAAGGAAGAAAGTAAAGCCATTCCTTGGTTGAATCTGCCAAAAAGAACAAAAAGGCCATTAGCTTAACTTGCTCTTTAGTAACTCCAGTTGGTTTCATTGTGGAGCATACCACATGAAACTTCCTTAAGTGCTTATTTGGGTCCTCTCTTACAAGACCATGAAAAGTAGGCAAAAGATGAATCATCCCATATTTGAGTTCGAAGTTTACCTAAGGATTTAGATTCTAAATGCATAATTGTTGGTCCAAGTTAAGAGCCGCCAACTCTTGAAGTGTTCAGTTGTTGTTCTAAGCCATTAGTTTGGGTTCTTGGCTGCTTGGCTCTATCTTCGGCAGTGGAATGTGGATGGCAAAATCGAGTTCTGAATGTGATGAGGTTGCTCTAAGTTGTTGGAGTTTTAGTCAAATGTCCTCTATGCTCATAAAAATCTAAATATAGAACATAAATAACTAATTAAAATAAAATAAGTAAATAAATAAATGAGAAAATAATAAGTAAGAAAAAAATAAAACGAATGGTAATAAACAAACTAGATACTATTTCCCAGCCACGATGCCAAAAATTTGGTAGTGTCGTTAGGATGCATCAGATTTGGTAGGATAGAGCGAGTAAGGATTGCTAGTTATATTTATTATCAACTCTAAAGCTGGACTTAAAATAAAATAAATATCCATAACTAGGCCACCATTCTTTGATGGTAATGACTACCCATATTGGAAAACTAGGATGAGAATTTATTTGCAAGCTTTAGATTATGAAATTAGGGAAGTTGTTTGTGATGGTCCATTCATGCCTATGATAAAAAATGAAGTAGGAGATGATATTCCAAAACTGTCAAGTCAATAAAGTGAGTTAGAAAAGAAAAAGATATCTTTAAACTCTAAGGCAATGAATGCTTTGTTTTGTGCTCTTGATAAGAAAGAATTTCATAGAGTATCTAGTTGTGAGAGTGCTCAAGAAATATGGAATAAACTTAAAGTTGTCTATAAAGGGACAAATCAAGTTAAAGAGTCTAAAATCAGTAGATACACTCGTCAATACGAATTGTTCCAAATGGAACAAAATAAAATTGTGTATTTTATGTATACAAGATTTATGGACATAGTGAACACCCTAGGAGCCCTAGGAAAAACTTTTTCGAATAGTGAGAAAGTTAACAAAATTATTAGGTCACTTCCAAAAGAATGGAAACCTAAGAGGACTACCATTGAAGAAGCCAAAAATTTAAATACTTTACCTATTGATGATTTAATTGGCTCTCTTATTTCATATGAAGAAGACTTGACAGTAGAAAAAGGGCATGAGGAGAAAAAGAAAAGCATTGCTCTCAAAGCTTAAAAATATGAGAGTGATGAGGAAAGTGAACTGGATGATGAGGAGATGGCTATGCTAACTAGGATATTTAGAAAATTCTACAAGAAAACTAGTGAGCGGAGAAAGTTCAGAAACTTTAAAAATCAAAAGGAGAAGAAAGAGCAAATTACTTGTTATGAATGCAAAAAGCTCGGACATAAATGGTCGGAATGTCCTCTTCTCAATAAGCTCAAGAAGAAAGCAATGGTAGCCACATGGGATGATAGCGATGAGGAAACGAGTGATGATGAAGAGCATCAAGAGATGACAAATCTAGCTCCCATGGCAATCAGGGAAGAATTATTTGATGAACTTGATGAGGTAAGTGATCTTCCAACATATGATGAGTTACATAATGCCTTTAAAGAATTGCATAATGAGTGGATAAAAATTGGTAAAAAGAAAATGCTAGAACTTACAAATGAAAATGATGCCCTACAAAAATGCAATGATTCATTGAATGAACAGATAAAGGAATTAGAATTAGACAATAAAATGTTGCATGATAGGATTGCATCTTTTAAAGGTAAACAAAAAATTTCATATGATAATGAAAAATCACATGTTGATGAATTGATAAAAGAGAATGAAGTGCTTAAGAAGAAGAATAATGAGCTAAATGAAATTGTGCTAAAATTCACAAATAGGCAAAAGATGTTGGATAAGGCAAATTTGAAACAAAAGTATTATAAGAATTACTTTGTGAGTAATATCTCCATTAAAAATCAAGATAGTCACATGAAAAATATATATCCAGTGAAAAGAAATGCATATTATGGTGTCAAATGTATTTGGGTTTCAAAAGGAACCATTGCTAACATTCAAGGACCCAAGAAATTTTGGGTACCTAAAACTTAGAAACTTTTTCTGCAGGGATCAAAGAAAAGGATAAATAAGTGGTACTTGGACAGTGGATGTTCAAGACATATGACAGGGAATTACTCTTGGTTTTCAAGTTCTACCAAGATCGAGAACGGTGGAAATGTTTCCTTTGGAGGTAATTCAAAAAGAAAGATCATTGGTGTTGGCAATGTCAGTAATGTATCCTCTACTCTTATTGAAAATGTGTGTTTGGTTGAAAACTTGAAACACAATTTACTTAGTATTAGTCAATTGTGTGGTAAGGGTTATAAAGTTGTTTTTGATAAAACTAGATGTGTTATTGAGAATGCATGTGATGGCAAGATTTTGTTTGTAGGAAATAGATGTGTCAATGTTTATACCATTAATATAGATTGTGCATCTACACATGATAAATATTTTTCCGCATTGCATGATGATGGTTGGTTATGACATAGAAGACTAGGACATGCAAGCATGGACTTAATTTCAAAGATTTCCAAAAATGATTTACTCAAAGGTCTTCCAAAAATCAGTTTTCAAAAAGATAGAATTTGTGAAGCATGCTAATTTAGTAAACAAATCAAAACCTCTTTTAAACGTAAAAATCATATTTATACTTCAAAACCTCTTCAACTAGGGGTGGGCATCGGATCAGATTCGAATAAATCCGGATTTGAAGGCAAATCAGATTGGTTGAAATTTGTACGATCCCATCAGATTTGGTTCGGTTCGGATCGGATTCGGATTTGAAGGAAAATTCGATTGGTTGAAATTTGTGCGATCCAATCGGATTTGGTTCGGATCGAATCGGATTCGGATCAATCCGAATCATCCGATCAGATCTGCATTGTAAAAAAAAATGAAAATTAAAAAAAAAGAAGCTAAAGCTAAAGCTAAACGACTAAGGACTAAACCTAATTCACCACTCACTAGTTCACTCACTCTCATATCTCAGTCACAACCAAGTACCAAGTACCAACTCAAACTGTCAAACATTAACAAAAGACACAGCGACTCAGCGAGCAGCCGAGCAAAAGCAAAACGCCAAAACCAGCTTCATCCCGTCATCCGTCTTGAACCCATTAACCCACCGACGACCCCTAAGTCCAACGACCACCCCAAAACTCAGATGCCGCTAGCCCGCCGACACCAATCGACTAGAAGCTAGCCGATTTTGAGCAAAACTGGGCGAACGGAACCCAGTTAATCGACCCAAACCCAGCTGGCAGCTGCCTCTTCAAGACTTCAACCGCTGATCATGTCCAGCCAGCCGGCTAGTTGCCACGCCAAATGCCGATAGTCCACTTCCACTATTCCCGAGCAGCTAGCAACTTTATTCATGGTAAGCAATTAAACCCGACCCATGACAATTGAAAGTTGAAACTTAAAATTTCATGCTTCTTTTAGTCGCGGGTAGCCGCTTGGAAAATGCCCACAAACCCAAGAGCAAGCGGCTAACCGCTTGGTCATGGGTTTAAGGGTTTTTCTTCCCCTTTCTCTTGCTTTCTTCAACCTCTCTCCATTCTCTCTCAAGGCCTAACACATCTGTGTCTATGCGATTTGTTTAAAACTTGGAAACTAAAAAATTTACTGTTCTTGAATTGTTCTGTTTTTTCCTTTTATTTTTTCTAATGTATGATTATTCATTTGTAACATTAGTTGAGAAAGACATGAATATGTATTGATGTATAACTATAAAATATAAATTGCAATGGGAAAGACAACAAAAGATGAATTTATTTGTCCATGTATTGAAACTTTGAAATATACGATTTGTTCATATTTTCATTCTCTTCAGTCTCCACAGTTGAAATTTTTTCTTTTAATTTTTTTCATTATTTCATTTTCATTGTCTGATAATTCATTATTTAAGGAGCTTAGCTGAATTTTATTAATTATTAATAAACTAAAAAACAATATAGTTTCATTCAAATTTATTAATTATTAAATAATCATCATTATTTAATGTATGCTTATTCATTTGTAACATTAGTTTATTAATTATTAATAAACTAAGGAACAATATCAATTCTTTAAAATTAAAAATTCAACTTCATACCGTACGTTGTGGTAGTAGAATTATTTTATGATAAGTTAATGTCATTAATTGCTTTATTTCCAAATAATAATTTGATGAATGAATTTGTATAACTAGTAAGCTAGGCTGAAGAGATTATATATAGTCAAAAGTCATATTTATTTTTTAGTTGAAAATTCATAAACGGAAGTTACAAAACAATGATGATTGATATAGTTTTTGTATTTTCATATGACTAGACATTCAAAATCAAATTCAAATGATGATGATGAAGTTGAAAGTGTACAAGTACCCACAGAAAAGACAAATACAAAGCGGAAGAAGCCAACTCAGAGACGACCAATGAAGAAAAGATCCGAGACATGGAATCATTACATTGTACTTGAGGACAATCAATATAAAGCAAAGTGCAACCATTGTGGCAAGATATATCAGTGCCATCCCAGGTTTGATGGGATTAGCAATATGGGAACTCATTTAAAAGTATGTGAAGCATACTTGAACACGAAGTGAGAGCAAGATGACAGACAACAAAAGTTGGCAGCCGACAGTGGTGAAGGAAATGCAAGTAATATGGTTTTGGCCAAAGAATGGAGTCAAGAAGCTTGTAGAGGGGCAGTTAGTAAAATGATTATCTTGGGCGAGTTGCCGCTTAATTTTGTTGACAACAAAAGGGTTTAGGCATTTTTGCAAAGTAGTTGTTCCTCAGTTTATTATGCCATCTCGGAGAATTATTAGTAGAGATGTTAGGGATATGTTCTTGGAAGAAAAGGTAATTTTGAAGAGTTTGATGTGTAAAAATAAGCAGAGAGTGTCTCTTACAACTGACATATGGACTTCAGTTCAGAACATGAGTTATATGGTAATCACATAGGAAGATTCTCAGTTTCAGCGTGACTGAAGACTATAAAGGGAAGTTGATTGGCAAAAAGATTGAGGCCTGTTTGTTTGAATGGGGAATAGAGAGGGTGTGTGCAATAATTGTTGATAAGGCGTCAGGCAATGATGTTGCTATTGATTATGTGAAGAACCAAATGCTTATGTGGAAGAATGTTGATGCACTTGTGTTGCGGGGTGATTACATGCATGTGCGTTGTTGTGCACATATCTTAATTTTGATCGTCCTTGGGGGGTTAAAAGAGTTGCATGCCTCAATTGCCGGTATTCGGAATGCTGTGAAGTATGTGAGATCATCCACTTCGAGATTGAAAGCATTTAAACAGTGCGTAGATCATGTGAAAGGCCCTTATGGAACTATGGTTTTGGATTGTATCACTAGGTGGAATTCCACCTATTTGATGTTGATGACTGCTTTGAAATTTCGGGAGGCATTTGAAAGGATGGCAGAAGTAGATAAACCGTATGAAGCATACTTTAGAGGGGAAGAAAACGAGAAAAAAGGGTGGGGCCACCTAAGCTTGAAGATTGGGAACATGCCACAAGAATTGTGAGGTTTTTAAAGATCTTTTATGATGCTACATTAACTTTTTCAGCCTCTTTGAGTGTCACTTCTAATCTTTGTTATGATTCATTGAGTGCATTAGAAAAAAGCAAAGATGTTTATGTGCATTTGATGGCTTCTAGTATGAGGGAAAAATATGACAAATATTGGGAGTGCACGGAGAAAATCAACAAAATCTTATTGCCTCAATACTTGATCCGCGCTGCAAAATGGATTTTACTAAACATATTTTTAGTATGATTTTTTTCGATAATAGTGCAAAGATTGAAGAAATGGTCGCGGTGATGAAAGGCTTGTTGAATTCACTTTCTGATGCATATAGTGGATGGAACTCCTCACCACCATTGCCTAGTGAGAGTTTTCCTAGTGGCAGTGCTAGTTCTTCTCCGCACCTTGTAGATGACACGGATCGGCAACAAGGGTACTTAATGGAACATGGTGATGATACTTTATGAGTTGCTCGCTCGTTTCTTGGATATGCTAAGAAAGTTTTAATTCAAAACGAGGGCGAGCTTGTGACGACTGAGGTGGAAAGATACTTACTTGACCCGATTGAAGATCCTAGTAATGATAAACTAAGTGTTTTATTATGGTGGAAGGTGAACTGGTCGAAGTATCCAATATTGTAGAAAATAGCAAGGGATATCCTTGTAATTCCGGTATCCACTGTGGCTTCGGAGTCTGCCTTTAGCATTAGGGGTTGTATCATTGACGAATATAGGAGTTCTTTAACTCCCACTGTGATTGAAGCATTGATTTGCATTGAAAATTGGTTGCAGTCTAAACATTTTGCCACTCCCATCTACGACCTTAATCAAGAGTTGAAAGATCATATATATCAAATGGAGTTACAAGAAGGTAAATTTTTTATATTACATTTTATATATAATACCTTTTAAATTTATTATAACACATTTTTTAAATTACTCATGCACTAATTATAAGTTATTACGTTTTTTTTTTCATTTTAAAGAGTATGTACAATCACAAGCTTCAACAATTACAATGATGGGTGCTAGTACTCGTCATGATATTTGAATAAGTAACTCTTAAATTTAATAGATCTTTTGTTTTCAAGGTATTATATTTATAATTGTTTTACTTTTGGTTTTAAGTCAATTGTAACATGATAATTGTTTGTGATCTTATGTTAGGAAAGTTGAAGTTGGTAGTTGGAAAGCAAAAGTTAAGGACTCATCAAAGTGTGTTGTGAGTTTAATTTGGTGTTATTGTACTTTTGGTTTGAAGAACTTGTAGTCTATCTAAATGTTTTTGGATGATAATTTTTATTTTGGTTTATTTTATTGTTGGATGATATAATGATAATATTTATTTTGTGATTTTGTGTTTATTTATTTGGAGACTTGGAGTTGGAGTAAAGTTTATTTTGTGTTATTCATTTGGACTTTGGAGAGTTGGAGCAATGTTTATTTTGTGTTGCTTATTTGGAGGCTTGGACTTGGAGTAATGTTTATGCACCTAGCTTGTAAGAGCATTACTAATTAAATGAAATGGGAGTGTTTGTACAAAATGAATGCATATGAGAATATAAATGGGCCGTTCATTATAGATTATTAGATTTGATTATTTAAATATTTTCATTTTAATGGTTTATATTTTTTTTATTTTTGTGAATGGAAACTTTGTATCGGCTTGTTTTATTGGTATATGTCAATGCCATATTGTCAAGGAAACAATACATTGTCATTTGTCAACTTGTTTTCATTTTTTTTATGGTTAGTAAGTTTTCATCAATTATAGATTTCATAAATTTTTGTGAGAATTGTGAAAAAGGTCCAAATCCGATTTCAATCCAAATTAAACCGAATCCAAAATATAATCCGAAGCCGAAAATTAATCCGAAATCCAAACTCATCCGATCCGATTCGAATCCCAGTAATCCAAAATTTTCATCCGATCCAAATAATTCGGATCAGATTTAAAGTTGGATTGAATTCAGATGAATTTTTTTTCAATCCGAATTATCTGAAATCTAATCAGATTCATCTGAATCCGATCCGAATCCGAAATTGCCCACCCCTATCTTCAACTACTTCACATAGACTTATTTGGACCTTCAAGGTGTAACACTCCACTATATTATTTACTATAAATACGAATTTTAAAAGTTTAGCACAATCCAACAAAAACTTTCTTACAGAAAAGTAAAAGTCATATAGAGATTTCTTAGTTTATTTAAAAACTTAATTATTACATAAAGCCAAGATATTTATTTTTATTAACACAAAGTTGAGCCCATCATAAAATCCCAAGGTCGGTTATGCCCATATGCACTTTGTCTTGGTTAGGACTTGGCGCCAGCTTGCCCTACTCCTCGTTACCTACAATGCAAGGACTTAATGAGCTAATGCTCAGTAAGATAACACTTTGATGCATGTATAAATTATGATGCATATGAATGACCATATTAAACTCTTAAAATAAACTTAGAAAATACAACACAATTTTATTTGGGCCCTAGGTATGTTGCACTACAAGGCTGGCACTTTTACTCTTTTAACAATATGCCCTTGGGCCTCAGTAGTTGATCTTTTGGGCGTTACGTATCGCCGTCCCCAAAAGATTTCTTTCAACTTAGCTTTGAGGGCTTGCCCTCCTTAGAACTTTGCCACCTGGTAGTACAACCACCTATTTTCATAAATTCATTTTTTGAAACGTCTTCTTCATAATGTAGTCCATGATATGCATGCATCCAATGCAAATTATAACTTTTGATATTCCTTGATGCATAACAAAATCAAGACACAACAATATTTAAAAACAAGAGTCTTTAGTATAGGCGGCATAACCGACCATATCATAATTAAGTATAAGTATCACATATTAGGCGATAGAGCCGACTATGACATCACATATTAGGCGGCAGAGCCGACCATAGCATCACATATTAGGCGGCAGAGCCGACCATGACATCACATATTAGGCGGCAGAGCCGACCATGACATCACATATTAGGCGGCAGGGCCGACCATATAAAGATTTAGAATGTAACTAATCACACTATAACAGCCATCATAATATAAAGGGATTGTTAAAACTGAACTTAAGTATAAAAGTAATTTTGTCCTTACATTGCAGTTGAACTATTACTTACCTTTTGATCTTGATTTCTCTAAACCTTTCTAAGCTAAGGATTCCTCGACTCTTGTTATTATGACTTAGAATAGAAGGGAATGAAATTTCTAGGTTGCATTGCAAATGAGAGGTGGTGGGGGGGTATTTATAGGATTTCTTAAGGCTAATGGATGGCTGATTTTGCCACCATAACTCTTGATCAATGGTTGAGATTAACCTTCATAAATAACTTACTAAATTCTAGAATTCTTTAACTTTCTCTACACTTCTTTTTACATCATCGCTTATGTCACTGCTTACGTCATCATTTCTTATGCCATTGCTTATGTCACCGCTTACGTCATCATTTCTTATGTTATTGCTTATGTCATCATTCCTTAAAATTAAATATTATAAACTCAAGGGGCTTGTTAGCTTAAAAATATATTCTACTTTATTTAAGAAAATTGTACCTCACACAAGGTATGCTAGTTTGCGTGGGAAGTATTATTCTTTTGTAATTGCTGGTGATTTTTCAAGATATACATGAGTATTATTCTTAGCTAATAATAATAATGCTCTTGATGTTTTTAAAGTGTTTTGTAAGAAAATTCAAAATGAAAAAGGGGTTGGTATTGTAACACCCCAAATCTAACACATGCGGAGCACGTGAAGAAAAAAGTTACTTACAAATCGTAATCCTTACTCATAAATTCCAAACTGAAATACCTCAAATTCTTATTCAAATAAATCCACAAATTCATACATCTAACACTAAATAATCTCTCCCGAAACATTAAAAAAATAAAAATAAAAGTCTCAAAACTCTAAATTACAAGTTCATAACAGAAATAAACTAAAAAGAAACATGAGTTAATTCCTCCTCTTATTCAAATAGAAAAGGAAACGAAATCTTTAACTCCACAACTAAGCACACCTCTCAAAAGGAACTTAATTTGTAAAAAGTAATAATGAGGGGTGAGTCGTCAACTCAGTAAGTAACCATTCCTAACACACTAGGCCTATCGATACCAAAAATATTGCAAGCCTCTTCATTTAAATCATCTATTATAATTCATAAATTTCATAAAACAATATATTTCAATAAGATGACATAAATTCATGGTAATTCAGAATATCAAAAGAATAATCAATTATGAAAGCAAATCATATAACGCATACGCGGAAATTAGATAGTTAGCTCATGTCACATAGTGTCACCCATAGTCCCGGTGACTCGGCCAGAAACAGAATCAGAATCAGAATATCGTGTGCACACTTTGAACAAAAACCTAGTACTGGTCCAGAACATATATATCGTATAATACGATCAAAATTAAAATCAGAATAAGTACAGATAATGAACCAAAACATTCAAATTAGTTTTTCACATGTAATGACTTATACGTGACACTTTGCACTATATGTGGCACTTTGCGGCGCTTTGGCCCTCAAGAGGTGGTCCCCATATAGTCTCAACAGGTGGCCTCCGCACAATCATAAATAATTGAAATCATACATGGGCACATATCATTCGTATCAGATTCATAAAAGTCCATAATGAAAATTTAGGCTTGCAAAATATTTCACAGATAAAATCATAAAAGGTAGTCATGTCATGAAATAATTTACATATTTAAAAGCATTTATAGAATATTTTGCTAAAAGAATTTAGATTTGAAAACATTTAGATAAACTAATCTTGTTATGAAAAGCAATTGATTTTTCAAATAAACTATAAAAACACATGTACATATATTACTATAAAAAAAACCATACTTATGCAGTACATTAGGAATAAAGTTACTTACCTCGATAAAAGAATTTGAACTAACACACCTCTAAGCCTCTAAAAGCCTCAATCACCTCCAACACCTTAACAAATATAAGATATAACTATCAATAACTTATCATAAGAATCTAATTTTCTAATTCATACCCATACTAGTCTGATTCTCAGAATTTTAACTCTTAATCTAAAAATCAAAATGACATAATATTCTATGAAACCATTCTGGACATCCATGGGTTAAAATTTTCAAGACGATCCGATACCAAAAACATTTTCAAAACTATTTTCGAAACTGCTTCACAGTACCTTAACCGAATAGAATGGGTTCTGAGATTTTTATAAAATCAGATACTAATAAGACAATTATGAAATTAATACCGGCAATAATAGACACACGTCTCAACTTCTACATAAAATTTCAGAAGTTTTCGAGTTCATTTGATGGTACAAATAATTTTGTGAATCTGATCTCTTTACTGGAATCATAGTTTTCCAGTGCATTAGTGTTAGTTTCGAAAATCCATATAAAATTGAAAAAAAAATCAAATCTTATGAAACAAAACTTAATCAATACGCCCTACATGTCTAGTTTACATAAATATAAAGTTCTTAAGAAAAATCATTCAGAAAATATATGTTTGAATTCGAGATACTCATGTTGTCCAGAATTGTCCAGTGTGCTTAATGCACCAAGGGTTGATTAATAAAACTCACAATAAATCAGAACCCTAAACAGAACCTAAACACATCTTAAATCATGTATTATGATCTGTAACAATCTAAAATCATGCCAATTCAAATCCTAGATAGAGTGATTGGAAATCTTGTGGAGAATAAGGAGAGTAAACTTACCAATCGCTTGATTCTCTCCTAAACAAATGTTTGAATCCTAGGGTTTGGGTAGGAGCGTAATGAGCAGCAGAGAAAAGAAGAAACGTTGTGGACTTAGGATTGTAGAAGGGGAAAAATTATGAATTTATAAGGAGTCTTAAGAAACCCTATTGGATTTCGGAAAAATAACCCTTTTCTAAAAATTACCACATGATTAACCCCATTTGTAATTTTAATATTCTTTTTTTTTAACAAGGGTTATAAAGCCATGCATGATTTTTAATAAAAGCTCAATTTCCATAACTTAATATTATGGAATTTGGCGTTACAGGTATTGCATGCATTAGAAGTGATCATGGAGGAGAGTTTGAAAATAATGCAACAATTTAGGCATTGTGCATCAATTTTTATCACCTAGAACTCCACAACAAAATGTAGTTGTTAAGTAAAAGAATAGGTCAATTCAAGAAATGGCTAGGACCATGTTGAATGAAAATTCTTTGCCTAAGTATTTTGCGCCGAGGCCATCAACACCGCTTGTTATGTTTTAAATTGTGTATTAATTAGACCTCATCTCAATAAAACTTCCTATGAGCTTTGGAAAGATAAAAAAACCCAACATTGGTTATTTCAAAGTTTTTGGATGCAAATGTTTTATTTTGATCACAAAATATAATCTTGGCAAATTTGATCCAAAATTTGATGTTGGCATCTTTCTTAGGTATTTATGTTACGTTTGATGAATCTATGCATGTTACGTTTGATGAATCTAACCCCTCCTATGCGAAGAAAGTTGTTGTTGAGAATGATGTAGATGAAGAACTAGAAGAAGAGTCATCAAAGGATAACCAAAAGGATGCAACACTAGGAAATCAAGAGGAGCAACATGAAGAAACAAATGAATAGAAAAATGAAGGTACTTCTCATCAGTCCCCAAAGAGTGGAGGTATGTTTCTTCTCATCCTAAAGACTTAATTTTAGGAGATCCCTCACGAGGCGTAACAACTAGATCATGATTTAGAAATACTTGTGAGCATGCTGCATTCATATCTCAAAATTGAACCAAAATCCTTTGCAGATGTAGAAAATAATGAATCTTGGATTATGGCAATGCAAGAGGAGTTAAATCAGTTTGAGAGCAACAATTTATGGGAATTAGTTCCTAAACCAGAACATCAATCCATTACAGGAACTCAATGAGTATTTAGAAATAAAGTGGATGAATCCGGTGTGGATGTAAGAAATAAAGTTAGATTAATGGCTCAAGGTTACAACTAGGAAGAGGGAATTGATTTTTATGAAACATTTGCACCTATAGCTAGACTAGAATCCATTAGGATGCTCTTAGCATTTGCATGTCATAAAGATTTCATTTTATTTCAAATGGATGTCAAGAGTGCTTTCTTAAATGGTTATATTATGGAAGAAGTGTATGTGAAACAATCCCCTAGTTTTGAAAATGAAAAATTTCTAGATCATGTTTATAAGTTGTCAAAAGTATTGTATGAATTAAAACAAGCACCTAGAGCATGGTATGATAGGCTTAAAAATTTCTTATTAGATAACAGTTTTTCGATGGGTAAAGTGGATACTACTCTCTTTGTTAAGCATAAGGACCAAGATATACTTGTTGTTCAAATTTATGTTGATGATATTATCTTTGGTTCCACTATGAGTAAGGAATTTGAAATGAGCATGATGAGAGAATTGAAGTATTTCCTTGGACTTCAAATCAAACAAAATAATGAGGGAATCTTCATCAACCAAGCTAAATATGTCAAAGATTTACTCAAGAGATTTGGCATTGATGACTCAAAGTCAGAGAGCACTCCAATGAGCACAACAATCAAGCTTGATAAAGATGAAAAAGGTAAAGAGGTTGATATTAAAATGTATCGAGGTATGATTGACTCTTTACTTTACTTAATCACAAGTAGACCCGATATCATGTTTAGTGTATATTTGTGTGCAAGATTTCAATCATGTCCCAAGGAATCTCATTTGCTTGCTGTTAAAAGAATTTTCTGTTATTTAAGTGGAACCATAAATCTTGGCCTTTGGTATCCTAGAAGAACCCATATTGATTTAATTTGTTATTCGGATGCCGATTTTGCCGGTTACAAAGTCGATAGGAAAAGTACTAGTGGAACTTGTCATTTCCTAGGTCATTCACTTGTTTCATGGTTTAGTAAGAAATAAAGTTCGGTTGCACTCTCAACCACTGAGGCAGAATATATTGCCTCAGGTAGTTGTTGTGCACATGCCCTTTGGATGAAACAAACACTTAGAGATTATGGCATTAATCTTGAATGAATTCCTATCAAGTGTGATAATACTAGTTGTTGAGTGCTAGAAAATGTATATTTATAAAGGAGAAAATCGTCATTTTACACTTCAAGTTTTACTAACACCCTTACTTTTATGTATTTAACATTCTTGTCATTTAATTATGTGGTTTGTATTATAATTAAGTATTTTATGTATTTTAGGAGCATCATAGTCATTTCACAATGAACGAGAGATCAGATGGCAAAACGGACATCACTTTTGAACTCAGGACGGTCGAAAACCTTAGGAGGAGTATAAAAGGAAAAATGGTACTGTTCACATGTACGGTACTGTCTACATTACTGTTCACGACACTGTTCACATAGGCGAATCGATGATGTGGCATTGACCGATGATGTGGCATTAACTGATGAGGTGTCACGATCCTATTGGACTAAAATTCTTATGCACTGTTGATCGATGACGTGGCAGCATATCAGTGGACCAAAAATCTCGCGTACGGTACATGCATTACACAGGATTATTTTCAACCAAACCACGTCACTGTTCAATCCGGGTCAAACCGTGTTACTGTTCACCCACGTGGTCAAACCGCGTACTGTTGACTGATGATGTGGCGCAATCCTGAGCGTCCAAACTGTTTTTAATCCGATGGCCACGATTTACTCAATGTATCTATAAAAAGGGGGCCTCCCCCCCTAATTTGATATCTCTGAATCTATTTTTGGGATCCATTTTCTGTAATTCCTTCTCCATCTCGTATTTTCTATGTATTTTAATAAATTTCCATTTTGCCCCTAGTTCAATTATGAGTGGCTAATTTTCTTTCAAGCTTAGGTTGAAGGTGAAGTCTCAACATGTGTCATAGGCTTTATTTGGTAAATTTATTTTCTCTTCCCCTCTAGTTTTTGTGGATGTTTTGACTTCTTGTCGACAAATAATAATAAGCTTGTCTAGATACTGCCCTGGTTTCACCGGCTCCCTAGTACAAGGTTATTATTATTTGGCACGATAAGCCGTTAGTACCATATTGATTAGAGTATGGTTCATGAGGTGTGGATTCCCCCCTCATGATTTAATTGGCATTAATAAGGAATATTTAGCCCATGGTGCATGTTGATGTGGATCCAGATACCCAAGTACGTCAATTTAATAGATTTTCACTTCAATTTATTCTTGCCATCTTAATTCGAATTTTAGGATAATCCAAATCATTTTCACCACAAATCCAACCACCCATTTAGAAAATTAATTCTACACACAATTAAAATCCACCTCCTCGTGGGATCGACACTCGTCACCATTGATCTATACTACAATAGATTCGTGCACTTGCGAGTTCAATAAAATTTGCACAACACTAGTGCTATAAATCTTTTAAAGAATCTCATCCAACACTCAAGAACCAAGTATATAGAAATTAGACATCATTTCTTCAGAGATCATGTTAAAAAAGGAGATATTGCACTAGAGTTTATCTCTATGGAAAAACAACTTGCCAATAATTTTACAAAACCTCTTTGCGAAGAACAATTTTCAAAAATTCGGCACGAACTTGGGATGATGAAATTTTCGCATTAATATCTCTAATCATGTTATTGAGTCTATTAAAATTGATTGATTGATGATTTTTTTTTATGAAGTGTTTGAGCATTATAGATGAGTGATGTGTTTGAATTATTAATCTTTGAATGCTTATATGAATTGGTTGTTTGAATACATGTGAGTTCATGAATCATGCATTAAACTGGCCCTTAAAACATTTTGGATCAATAAAATGATGTTGGAATGTATCAATTGTTGGCCAAAAACTAAAGTAGATGTGCAAAATCATTAGTTAAAGAAAACGGATTGCCATTTATTCAATAAATGGTTAACCATTTTTGGGACAGAAACTAAGGAAAATATTTAGGAATATAACGGTTCGCTGACTTCTCCCTAACGATTCACAATTTTCATAATACTTTTGGGTTACATTCTAGAACGATATCGGCTTGCTGATATCTTAATAATGGCTCACCGATATCGTGCGTTAAGAGCATAATAAACCGTTTTCTTCTTTATTTTCTTTTGCCCTTGAACTGTTTAACCCTCAACCACGGCTGCAACTCCTTCTCTCCCTCAAATTACTCATTTTGTTGCAATTTCTCTCCAAATTGAATTAATAGAAACCCTTTTTAACTAGTTTAGAACTCTTTCATCAAATTAAAATCCATTTTTAAGCCTTTAATTGCAAATTCGCTATTTCAAAACCCTAGGGCAAACTGAACATAGTTCCTCCAAATTCGCCAAAAATTCCTTCATTTCTTGATCCTATTAAGCCTATAAACACTTTTTTATACCTCCAAATTTATCCATGGATGGTTCAAGACCAAGGAGATGGGTCAAACAAAGGGCTGGTAGAAGTCCTCCTCATCCCCCTCTTGTTCCTGATTTTGAAAGGGTCCACTTCCCTTCTCGTCCTCTTGCTAGGAGATTCCAAACTCGGTTTATGACTCGTAAGTTAACCGATTCCTTCTTTCTTGATTTAGATGATTTTGAGGAGTTGGTTGTTTGTAGTAGTAATGTGAAAGAGATGTTGGTACAATGGGAGGTTGTTTTGAGCCTTGATGAGAAAGTGTACCCAAACCTAGTTAGGATTTTCTACTCCAACATGGAACTTTCGGCTATTAGGTTGGATTGATTAGTGACAGATGTCAGAGGCGTACCCATTGAATTCACTATGGAAGATTTAAATTCTATTTTAAGGACTGACAATTCTGGTTTAGGGCTCTATACATCTAGGAAAGAACTTCAGTTTAACTGCTTTTCACATGTAGATGCGGTTCAGAACATTTGTCAATGTCGAGACCTTTCCGATGATATTTGTTCTCTACCTTTTTGGTCTCAGTTGCTGCTTATGCAGGTTAGGATCCTCCAGCATATCGTTACTTCTAGAAAGAGGCATACTGATAAGATTACTTGTTTAGATGTCGGGTTGCTAGATTGTCTTCTTCGAAGGCGTCCGGTTAACCTTGGTTATGTTATTCTCCATCACATGTTGTCTACCCCCACCGTGAACAATTGACTTCTTCCATATGGTAGTATTATTACTAAGATTCTGAGGCATTTTCACATACACATTACCGAGCCTGTATACGATGAGTCCAAGAGGTTAGGTGGTGAGATTATCCTCGGCATTGGTTTTCATAGGCGGAATGGGGAATGGGTGAAAGTTACCTCATCCAAGAATAAGGATACACTCTTGGCTCCTGAAGATGATCGTATGCTGAATGACATATATTCTACCAATTAGCTTCCAGATTTTCGTTTAGGAGCTAGATCTTGAATTCCTCGTCGAGCTGTAGCTGCGCACGCTAGGAGACTAATGAGCAGAAGGAGCATGATATGGACACCGAAGTGCCTCCAGCCCCTACCTCTTCTTTAGCTTCTGAGGATTTGATGCAGTAGCTTCTGAGTGAGGTTCGCACTCTCTCGGTCCAACAACAGTAGCTTACGTCTCACTTCGATTCATTTCAGCAGATCATTTTCGATCAGCAGCAGGAGATTTGAGATGGTCAAAGACGCATTCTCACTGCCCTTGGTTCCCTCCCACTGAGTTTTCATTGCGGCATTTTATTTTTCCTTTTGGTTTCGCACATACATTTCTCATTTCATATTTTGGATGCTATTCTATGTACGTTTTGGTTAAAATTCACTATTTATTTTGGATCATTTTCTATTTTGAATTATATTTCCTCTCTCTAATTTCATTTGATGATTTTGATGATGTGCTTGTTGGATCTATGCTTTTTATTGTGTTGATTGGCTTGTTGGATTGTTGGAGTTAGTTCACGAAGTTGAGATGGTTTGTGTATCTTTGGGAGTGCTTTTCAAAATTTTATGTATTTGAGGATATATCCTCTTTTATGGGGAGACTGTCCAAATTTTCTCATTGCTTTTTCTTTTTAATGATGAAGGGGGAGAAATATGTACCATACATCTTTGTTGTGATAAACAAATGCAAAACTGTTTAACTTTTTTTGAAATTCTTTGGCCATACTAAGGGGGAGCACACATTAAGGGGGAGTAATCTTGCCTAGTCTTGAAATGTTTGTCATCATAAAAAAGGGGGAGATTGTTAACTCTTTTGTTTTTATAATAATGATTTTGATGATAACAAACATGTTTTCGATTGATAAGTTTTAAAATTTGTTGTTAATTAGATTAATTTTTGAAGCTGTATATTATTCAAAGCAAAACAAAACCTTCTAGAAATAAATGGCAAACCATTTACAGAAAACGGCAAACCGATTTCATTCCAGAGAGCAAATCAAAGATAACGGACAACTGTTTATGGATAATGGTAAACCGAATGCATTCCAGCGAGCAAATATCAGATAATGGTAAATCATTTATGGATAACGGTAATCTGACTGCATTCCAGAGAGTAAATCTTCGATAATGACATATTATTTATTGATAACGGTTCACCGATAACAATCCAGAGAACAATCATCTTGCAAATGGTAAACATTTTATATCAAACAGATAACCGACATCTCTTAGCTAGTTTCCGGAACAATAACGGTAATCCGACTTCCTGTAAATGGTGATCCGACAATTTGAATTTCGGCGCAACGGTAACTTACCAAAGTCAAAATGGCAATCCGATAAGTGATAAACGACGATCCGACAGTGTGTAAAAAGTCAATAACAGCTAGTTTTCAGCTCCAACTATAAATAAGCTCAATCAAATTCAAACAAGGATTGATCAAAACGTTATCATTGAGCTTATAATTGAGCCTTAAATTCATTCTTGTTTCATTTATTCACACATTGAGCATTGATTTGTAATCAAATATTTTGTGTGAGAGAAAAATACATTTGTAATCTTTGTTTTGATTGATTGTAAGTGTTAGGAGATACTTGAGTTAAAAGATTGGGGATAATCTCTTGGTGTAAAGGTTGATTGACACATGTGAAGTCAATTGAAAGTGTTCTTGAAGCCTTGAAGCCTTGACTAGTGGAATACTCAAGCTCGATGAGCTTGGAGGCGTGGACGTAGGCAAGGTTGGTCGAACCACATAAAAATCTCTGCATTTGAATCTCTCTTCGTTTATCTTTTTGCATTTTGTTTGATTTATTTATTATTGTTTTAAATTCGTTTAAGATTTGCAATAAGTTTTGTTCGGTTAAAGGATCATTTGCCACCACCAAATATGCACATAATATATCAATTCTATCATCAATTGCTATTGAAACTATCAACTGTAAACAACAATAAGCTCTGTTAGTCTTAATCTTTCGTTAATGTGTTGTTAGGTAAAACAAGCTTTTCACATAATCTCTAACCAATAAATAATTTAAAACAATAATTTAAAGTAATGGAAGCATTAAGAAGAGAAAGATATTAGGTTGATTTAGGCAATAAACACATAAGCTCAGATTATTTAACCTAGGTTATGTTCTCCAATTAAAATCACTGATTCCAATTTGCTACTAATGATTAACATATCAAGACAATTATGGATAAAGAATTTTAACCTAGCAATAGAATTTATTCAAGTCTTATCTAATTGGCCACCCAAATAAGATAACAATAAAATCATAGACATTAATTATAGAAGAACGTAAACAATCTCAATTAAATTGAATGATAGAAATTAAAAATTAATTATATAGCATGTTTAGGGTTTTGAATTCACCCTGAACCAAATAAAAAATCTAGGCTAACATAATAAAATTAGGAATAATAGAGTTGATAAAACCAATCATGGAGATTAATCCAAAGAGCTAACTCCTCTCTTTTTTTTTATCTTCTCTTGTTCCAACTGCAATCTTCGATTCTCCTCTTAGCTGCTGGTTGTGTGTGTCTTTAGAAGCCAAAGGTTGGCTTTTATAATGCCCAAGGTTGGCCAAATCCAATTTGGATTCTATTTCCAATTTAAAGCAATTAATTTGCTTCCCTTAATTGTCATGCACATGCCAATTTCAATTCCTTCTTGGGTCATTCTATGATGCCGTAAGGGATGTAGACTGTTAGATTTGAATGAAAAATCACCACTATTAATTCTAAATAAATAGGTGACTTATTACCTAAATAACAAGTAATTACTCTTTTTTGTTCAAGTTACAAGTTACAATTAGTAGTATTATGTGTAATCTACAAGATTAATGTGTTATTTGCCACTTTATGTTGATTTACAAGTTTTATGTGATATTTATAATTTTTTGTTTTATTTACAATTCTGAAGACCGATTTATAACTCCAATATTAATTTGTCATTTTTTCTATCAATTTACTAGTTTTATGTGTAGTTTACATATTTTTTGTTTTATTTTAAACTTGATGTCAATTTACAAGTTTTTTGTCATGCTTATAAGTTTTTGTTTGGTTCAAAATTTTTTCTTGTAATTTACAACTCTAACATTAATTTCCCTAATTTTCCATTAATTTACTAGTCTTATGTGTGGTTTACACATTTTTTATTTTATTTTATACTTAATGTCAATTTACAAGTTTTATCTCATTTTTCTAAATTTTTGTTTTATTTACAATTTCTTCTTGTAATTTGTAATTCCAACATTAATTTACTCTCTTTTCCATCAATTTACTAATTTTATGTGTGGTTTACGTATTGTTTTATTTTATTTCACACTTAATGTCAATTTACAAGCTCTAGTGATTTTTCTAAGTTTTTGTTTTGTTTACAATTTCTTCTTTCAATTTACAACTTCATCATTAATTTACTTTCTTTTCCATCAATTTACTAGTTTCATGTGTGGTTTACAAAATTTTTATTTCATTTCACACTTAATGGTAATTTACAAGATTTATGTCATTTTTCTAAGTTTTTGTTTTGTTTACAATTCCAAAGAGCAATTTACTACTCCAACATTATTTCACCTCTTTTTCCTTCAATTGATTAGTCTTATGTGTGATTTATAAGATCAATGTGTTATTTGCCACTTAATGTTGATTTACAAGTTTTATGCGATATTTACAAGTTTTTGTTTTATTTACAACTTTTTGTTCCAATTTACAACTTCGATATTAATTTACCCCATTTTCCATAAATTTACTAGTTTATGTGTGGTTTACAAATATTTTGTTTTATTTTAGACTTAACGTCAATTTACAGGTTTTATGTCATATTTCAAAGTTTTTGTTTTATTTACAATTTCTTTTTATAATTTATAACTCTAATATTTATTTACTCTCTTTTCTATCAATTTACTAGTTTTATGTGTGGTTTACGTATTTGTTTTGTTTTATTTCACACTTAATATTGATTTACAAGTTCTATATCATTTTTCTAAGTTTTTGTTTTGTTTACAATTTTCTAGTTCCAATTTACAACTCCAACATTAATTTACCCATTTTTCTTTCAATTTAATAGTCCTATATGTGTTTAAATTTTTTTTGTTTCATTTCACATTTATTGTCAATTTACAAGTTTCATGTCATTTTTCTAAGTTTTTGTTTTGTTTACAATTTTCTTATTCCAATTTATAACTCCAACATTAATTCACCCCTCTTTTCTATCAATTTACTAGTTTTATGTGTGGTTTACGTATTTTTTTTGTTTTATTTCACACTTAATGTCGATTTACAAGTTCTAAATCATTTTTCTAAGTTTTTGTTTTGTTTACAATTTTCTAGTTCCAATTTACAACTCCAACATTAATTTACCATTTTTTCCTTCAATTTACTAGTCCTATGTGTGGTTTAAATTTTTTTTGTTTCATTTCATATTTATTGTCAATTTACAAGTTTCATGTCATTTTTCTAAGTTTTTGTTTTGTTTACAATTTTCTTATTCCAATTTACAATTCCAACATTAATTCACCCCTCTTTTCTATCAATTTACTAGTTTTATGTGTGGTTTACGTATTTTTTTGTTTTATTTCACACTTAATGTCGATTTACAAGTTTTGTATCATTTTGCTAAGTTTTTGTTTTGTTTACCATTTTCTTGTTCCAATTTACAATTCCAACATTAATTTACTCAATTTTTTTTCCATCAATTTACTAATCCTATGTGTAGTCTATAAATTTTTTGTTTCATTTCACATGTAATGTCAATTTACAATTTTCATATCATTTTTCTAAATTTTTGTTTTGTTTCGTTTACAATTTCTTATTCCAATTTACAACACCAATATTAATTTACCCATTTTTCCATCAATTTACTAGTCCTATATCTGGTCTGTAAATTTTTTATTTCGTTTCACATTTAATGTAAATTTACAAGTTTTATGTTATTTTTCTAAGTTTTTGTTTTGTTTACAATTTCTTGTTCCAATTTACAACTCCAACATTAATTTACTTTTTTTTTTCCATCAATTTACTAGTCATATGTGTAATCTATAAATTTTTTGTTTCATTTCACATGTAATGTCAATTTACAAGTTTCATTTTTCTAAGTTTTTGTTTTGTTTACAGTTTCTTGTTCCAATTTACAATTCCAACATTAATTTACCCATTTTCCATCAATTTACTAGTGCTATGTTTGGTTTGCAAATTTTTTATCTCGTTTCACATTTAATGTCAATTTACAAGTTTTATGTTATTTTTCCAAATTTTTGTTTTGTTTACAATTTCTTGTTTTAATTTACAACTCCAATATTAATTTACCCCTTTTTCCATCAATTTACTAGTCCTATGTTTGGTCTGCAAATTTTTTATTTCGTTTCACATTTAATGTCAATTTACAAGTTTTATGTTATTTTTCTAAGTTTTTGTTTTGTTTACAATTTCTTATTCCAATTTACAACTCCAATATTAATTTATCCCTTTTTCCATCAATTTACTAGTCCTATGTTTGGTCTGCAAATTTTTTATTTCGTTTCACATTTAATGTCAATTTATAAGTTTTATGTTATTTTTTCAAGTTTTTGTTTTGTTTACAATTTCTTGTTCCAATTTACAATTCCAACATTAATTTACCCATTTTTCCATCAATTTACTAGTCCTATGTTTGGTCTGCAAATTTTTTGTTTCGTTTCACATTTAATGTCAATTTACAAGTTTTATGTTATTTATTCAAGTTTTTATTTTGTTTACAATTTCTTATTCCAATTTACAACTCCAACATTAATTTACCCATATTTCCATCAATTTACTAGTCCTATTTTTATTTTATTTTTACACTTAATGTCAATTTACAAGTTTTATGTTATTTTTCTAAGTTCTTGTTTTGTTTACAATTCCAATTACCAGTCTTTGAAAACCTTCTCGTGTTCTTACATTTCTAGATAGTATGATATGGAGGTGGGCACGAGTTGGGTTGGATAGGGTTCATGAAAATCCAATCCAACCTATTATTGAATCAGTTGAGATAAAATCCAGCTGATTAAATAAACTTGTTTAACCCAATTCAACCCAAACCTTAAATCATCTGGTTGGAATAATTGGGTTGAAGGTCAAATCAAAATCTTAAAATTGAAAAAAGAAAATGATATGAAACTTGAAACGAAACTTATTAAAATCAAATATAAATCTTTTAGAGCATGAAAATTCCATTCACTATCTAGTGTGAAAGCTCAAAAAATTTGGGTCAAGTCAATCGGGACAAAATTCTAACCGGGTCTTTTTGCCATGTATATATGTTTGTATCTTAATTTTTATTTTTATTTATCAAAAGTAGGTATGCTTCATTCATATTTCATTTTTTGGAATTTGGATATTTAGAAAAAATAATTAAATAAATGATGGATTAGGGAAAAAAATTATATCATACAAAATCTTGTATAAATTTATTTTCTACAAATTGATATAATATAATTCATTTGGTTGGATCAAATAGCTTTTTGCCCACATTACTTGTTTCTATTATTTTATAATTTCATTCAACCAATAAACTTAAACTACATTAATTTACATAAAATAAGTTTATACAAAAGTTTATCATCACTCATCAAACAATGTAAGATGAAACAATGGATGAATTAAATACAAAGTATCATTAAATTGAAAAGAGTCAAATATGTTGAAAAATGTCTCATCATTAAAGATAAAAATATTATAATATTATTTGCAAAACCAATAACGATAGAGCCACAAACAGTTTTGTACAAACTAACCTAAAGAAATTGATATGGTGTAGAGATATTAGCTGAAGAGTGATTTTTTTTTTTTTTTTGTTAATGTGGATTGATGATAGTTTTATACAACCAAACTTCTCATGCGGTATCAGTTTATACATATTTTTTTTATACAAGGCGACTGTAGGTCTATATATATTTTAGGTAGGGGTGGGCAAAATCGGGTTCGGGTCAACCCGATCGGGTTTCGGGTTGTTCGGGTTAGACAAGGAACAACCCGAACATAACCCGAATTAATGACCCGACCCGAACTATGTTCGGGTCGGTTCGGGTCGGGTCATTAATTCGGGTTATGTTCGGGTTGGATCGGGTTGGATTTAAAATGGGTAGGATTGAGTTCGGGTCAATTTGAGTTAGTTCGGGTCAATTTGGGTCAGTTCGGGTCAATTCGGGTCGGTTGAAATCGGGTCAGTTCGGGTCGGTTGAAATCAGGTCAATTCGGGTCAGTACGTTTTTTTTTTTTTTTAAGAACCCGATCGGGTATTCAGGTCGGGTTGGGTTTGACCCGAACCGATCACAACCCGATCGGGTTTGTAAATTTCAAACCGATCGGGTTTCGATCCCGACCCGATCCGACCCGAACCCGAAATTTATCGGGTCGGGTCAGGTCGGATCGGGTAAAATGCCCACCCCTAATTTTAGGTGTATATATAGGAGTGTATATATAATTTCTAATAATAAAATAATAAATCTATCAATTTTTTCTCACTTGTTTAATTAATTTTAAAAGATAACTTTAAAAAAGTATGACATCATTAACAACTAAAAAAATTCATAACAAAAAATTTTAATAAAACGACGTTGTGATTATTTTTTTTTCTTTTTTTTAAATAAAAGACAGTAAATAAAATCATTTTCCTTAAGTTTCAACGTCACCTTAGACTAAGTGAAAAAGAAAAAAAAAAAATCATTGTCTCTAACCTTCAATTCTGAGTTTTACTCTCAATTCTCCAAATTGCAAAGTCAAGATCCGCCAGATCTGAACCCGAATTTGCTGGCACGAGGGCTATACTCGATCGCAATCTAGATCGTTGGGCAAACAAAGATGGCATCCTAGTCATTGTTCAACTTCAAGTGAATCAAAGTTTGTGGTAGATGATGATGGTGCGATATAGAGATAGCATATCTCTCTCAATTCTATGATAGGGATGCTGATGATGACGATAATAATGTGAGTTCCAATTTTTATATATAATATATATTTTGTTTTCATTTCATCTATTATTATTTAATTTGCTTTTGTTTCTTTGAAGATAAAGCAAAATTAACTCTTACGCTCTCTGGTGCCGACCTAGGATTCGATAAATCAATTAACTCTTCTCTGGTGGGTCAACAATTGAATATTGAATGAAATATATTTATTTTGGCCATTTGTTTATTTATTGGAATGAAATACATTTATCGGTCAACAACTAATCCGAAAAATTGTTCAATTGTTTTATGAAGCTTTAATAAATCATTTAATTGTTTTTATGAAGCTTTAATAAAATGCTTGAGTGCTTATAGCCACATCTGATATATAGTATCTTCACATTAATTACAGGCTGAGCAATTGAGCAAGATATTTGAGCTTTGTGGATCTCCTAATGAAACTATTTTGCCCGATGTTTGTAAGGTGCCTGTATATAACCATTTCAAGCCATCAAGAGGAAGGTTTTCAGGCAGTAAGTAAACGCGATTTTGTGTTCATGTCTATTGTTGTGGACAAATTATTTTATGATAAAATATTGCAAAACTTCTGTGCCAATTTTTTCCAAGAAAATAATTTTGACAAATATATTTGCTTTTACAGTTTTGACCAACATGCTCTAGAGTTGTTGGAAAAAATGATGATGCTTAATCCTTCCCAGGTATCACCTTGAAGCCTTTACTTTTCAATTTTTTGTGCATGATATTTAGTCGGAGTGAGTCATTTGATTGAAATCAAAGGATATTTTGGATTTTGTCTCTTGTTTTAAGTCGCAAGATTCCTAATTCATAGCTAATTTGTAGCATTAATAGAACTGCTATAGATCTGTCAATTTTTTATTTAAAAAATTTATTTTCTTAGCTAGATTTTAATATTATGCTATTATAGTTTGAAACTAAACTCCATATGACTTCATTTTCGTTGGAGATAAACAATTATTATATGTGAATATCCAAAATATCTCCAGGAGAAGCCATGGTTTCTAATCTTATGTTTAATATCTTTCTCACTGGGAAACTGAAATATAAAATGAAATTATGTTTAAAAATTTATTAGTCAAATCATGGACTTTATTTTTTGACTTGGAAAAGGGTCCACTTATTTGGACTTTCTTGTTCCAGAAAAAATATTTTGCTTTGACATTATTGGAGAATATAATCATAATGCTAGCAAATATTTCTTTAATTGCCATCTTTTTTTAACCTTCTAGTTGATGGTTTCTACACCTTGTGGAAAGCATGCAACCAACTCTAGAAAATATTATCAGTGCAGATCTTGATGGGTCAAATCAATTTGGTGGGTCTACTTCTGATGTTCACCTTGCGTTGTGCAGAATATTTGAAGGCCTATTTGTGATTTTTGTGTATCTTCTAAAAAAGTTGACTTTTTTTTTTTAGTTCTGCTGAAAATATTTTGGTAGCTCTGACTTGAAGGTTTAATTCAACAGCTTTGGTGATAATTAATTGATGATAATTTACTTCAACAGCTGAAAATATTGATTGTAAGTTAAACTATTTCATGATAATAATACTTTTATGGATTCAATTTGTAACTATTTTTTGTCATCATTATTTGGATTATAAATAAACATCTGCACTGATTTCAACAATGCTAATTTCTTAGTAGCTTGATATCAATATAATTATACTTTGTAGGCAAAGTAGGCTGGAAGTACATGATTTTGTATGGGGGCTGCATGGAGAGGCACAATAGGGAGGGACACAATAGGGAGGAAAACCAATTTCAACTGGATACTTAATATTGGATAGATATAAGGCAATAAGGCATATGAGGTAATGATGAAAAGCAACATATGAGGAACTTGCTTATATGAGGTACTGGGAACAAGTTGAATCTGAATTTTCCTTTTGATTTTGTTTCCTTCTTCTTTATATTTTCACTCCTTTTCTTTTTTTTTTTCTTTATGGTATCAGAGCCATACTGTCCTTGAAATTTGTTTTCTAAACTCTTGTTTTCCTGCTCAAAATGGTATGATTTAAGTCTTTTTCTTTATCACTCTATAGACTTCAGGCGCAGAGAGAATTTCTCATTCATTCATGGCTTCTACTTGCTCTTCGACTCCTTCCAATCCTGTTACTCTTTCTTCTACTCTTTCTTTGCCAAAATCATGCACTTCCCATACCGCCAACAAAATTGAAAATCTTGTCGAATACTCTTACATCCCTGAATCCGCCCAAATCAGTGAATCTTCTTACTCTCTCCTCAGCCCTTACCAACTTTACAAACGCCCCAGTTCTTTTACCCGCAGTATCCGTACTCTCATATCCACCCGCAGACCTCACCCTAAAGAATATATCCAGTCTTCTCGCCTGGATCAATGTTCTCTCCAAGAAACCCCTGTTGAGCAATATGTTACACTTGAAATACCCTCAGAGTTAATTTCCAACTGGAAACGAGAAGGTTTTACCCATCTCCATCTTGGAGGCATCAGATTAATCCTTACCCTTCATGGGAGAAAAGGATTACCAGTTATCGCTCGAATTGCTATGCTTAATACCTGATTCAAACAATACCAAGATGTTGTTATTGGTACTGTCCTCACAACCCTTCATGCAGGAAGTGTTTTACTCACTTTCTATCCCAATTTCAACCTTTCTCTCCAAGACCCAAATTTGCCCACAACCTTGAAAGTCCAAGTTCAGATTCAAGGTGCTGAACAAATTTCTTCTGCAAAAATTGCCACTTTACACCACCAACTGGTCTACAGGCTTCAGAATCACGCCTTAGATCTACCCACTCCAGACCACCACTCTGACACCCTCATGGTGTTAGCAGAATCCGACCAGATCCCGACAATTATCCAAATCCCCAGACAAATTCCACGTCATAAGCTCATCAAGCTTATGCCTCTTGAATGGATCTCCAACTATGAACAGTTCCACAATAATACAGCTCCTATTCAGACATCTGAAAGTATGTTTGAAAGACGACAAGATGGAACAGTCCGACTGACCTTTAAACCGCCTCCCAGTGCTCCACAAGAGCCTCCTAGGCTCTCCTTTACTTATTCCTCAATGATCACAGCTGTTCAGACAGCTCAGGAAGATCTGCCCATTACAGGGTTTAATTCTGAAGGCTACCCTGTTTATCCAGCCAAGCACAACGGCCATTTCTTATGGGATGCCCCTGGTTCAAGCATGTGTGACCCAAATTGTCCCTGCTGGGATGATTGGGAAGAAGACGATGATTATGCAACCACAAGGAAAAAGAAACCCAAAAAGAAAAAACCTCCTGTCCCATGTCACCACTGTGACCCTAAACCACCATCAGATCCTCCACCTCCACCTCCACCAGCTCCATTACACATCTACCGAAAAGAACTCAAATGGATTGCCAAACATTGCAAATCTGAGATTCCATCACCACTCCCGCACCCAATACCTATCGTCCAACCACTAGCTTGTATGATGTTTTCCTCTACCTCTTCCGATTACTCTTCTTCCTTTCCTCCTTTGGAACCCACACAGATTCTCAACGAAATATTGTGTCCAAACCCTTTATCCCTTCTCCTATTACCTCCACTGGCCACCTGGAGCCCCCTAAACCTTTTGAATCCGTCCTCAACTGGCAAACTCAAAATGCCAGGGCACCAAATGATACTTTGTTGCATCTCAATTCAAAAGTTGAGAACATCAGTTTGCGAACTGAACAGATTGAGACAAAAGTTGATTCCATCACTGCACAGATGCAGCAGATCCACCAAAATCTTCACTCCCGAATTGGTCAACTCGATTCAGAGTCACGAGCCATGCTTGCCCACAGATACAATGGTCCAGAATTTTACCAAAAGGAAAAAGAAATCAAGCGCTTAAAAGCTGAACTTGCTCAGATTGAATCTGAAAAACAGAGACCTACCTTTTTTACAACATCTCCTCCTATCCCTTCCATCGGTCCAACTTATCATCCTTTTGCCTCTATGCTTTCTCCTATTAAACAGTATGACCCTTCCAAGTTATTTGGTATGACTCATACTCTCTTCAGAGACAATCCTTTGCCACCACCACCTAAACCTAAACCCAAACCTAGACCGCAGCCTCGACCTATCCCTCTTCATCCTTCCTCATTGACCACCCTTGGCCAACCATCTCCTAGTTCTACATCGACATCACCGCTAGCTCCATTATCAGTCCCTACCCAATCCAAGGATAAAGAACCCATGAACCAATTTACTGCTCACACAGTCACCCATTCATCTACTACAGACGATCAAACTTCTGATTCAAATCTAGCTGTTTCAGTTAGCTCTACCGAAACTGATACAGAATCTTCAGCATCCACCAGTGACTCTGAAAAGTCTTATGCTGATATTACCAAAATCCTGATGGCTCAACCTGATCCACCTACCCAAGGCCAAACCTCCCATACAGAACCATATGTTGATATTCCCTCTGAAGTTGAAGACGAAATGCATGAATCTTCTGCCACAAACCACCCTCCTCCAGCCCAGACCAATCCATCTAGCCAAAAATCGTCAAATGGCCCATGGTTCACATTTGATGATCTTCCATCTCATAAATGGCGTGACCGACTCACTGAGATGTCTGCCTGGATTGACCTCCAGATGCTAAGACCAGGCGCAATAACTCAATCAGTCCTTAGAGAATTTGCTACTCGTTTCACGGGTGCTCTAAGAGATTGGTTTGATTCGTTAGGACAATATCGCCAATTACAGTTTGTTGACCTTCCAGAAGTTTCAAGTGCTCTTGCTGTACTTCATGATCAATTCCTTGGCGACCCTTCTGCAGTCTTTGAAGCTGCTAGATGAGACTATCTCAACATGAAATGCTGCTCCCTCAATGCTAAGGATCTTGACTTCCATTATAAGCGAATGTCCCTGCTGTTCTATAAGCTTAATGGATTCAATGAACCAACATTAAAGCATGTCTTTCTGGCTTCCCTCCCTGAAGAACTCCAACCTGACATCCAAAGACAACTCACAGCATCCAATCTTTCCCTAGACAACATCTCTCTTGGCAAAATCTTCCAGCTTGCCAAAACTTGTCTTGACAAACTTTGCGAGCAAAAATAGTTTTTCAAAGAACTGTTGAAAGACAAAGAACCTTTCCGAAGTGCTTGCAAAAAGCCTTATTTACAGATCAAATGCCATAAGAAAAAGGATTGCGATTGCAGTTCAAAGAAAAAACGGCATTTTCAGAAATTCAAAGCTCTAGAATTTTCATCCAAACCTCGCAGATCCCGAAAGTCCTACCGGTTCTTCAGAAAGAAATCTTCCTCCTCCAGAGAATTCAAACGAAAGCAATCAAGCAGATGTTTCATCTGCAAGAGAAAAGGCCACTATACTAAAGATTGTCCCAACAAAAGAGAAAAATCCATCCGGTTAGTTGAGCATCTTCAAGCAACTACAGACTACTCTCCTGCCAAAGATGAACTGGAATTCTATTTCTCTGAACAAGATGAACCCAATGATGAAACAATGTTCGCACTACAGAATTCCTCTGACTCAGACAGTGACCAGTCTCAAGTAATTTTCCACCAACAGTTACTCTCCCTTGACACTACAGTTCCTATCCCATCCATCAAACTCCAGATCTTGTCCTTAAAATTCCAAAGGCCCATTCCCGCAATTGGTCTTATAGATACTGGTGCCCAATGCAGCATGTTAAACCCCAATATTCTTCCATCAGAATATTTGACCCAGTTTGAAGAACATTTCAAAGCTGTCAATGGCAAACTCCTCACCACTTCTTTGATTACCAAGAAGCCCATTGACATTCAAATCTTCTCAAATTGTGTCATTTGGACCAAGGTTATTGGTTCAACTCTTCCTAATAAAGATATCTTGTTAGGATTTGACATCCTTCACCAGATCCAACACCTCCAAATCATTCCCACTGGAATCCGAGTCAAGTCCATGTTCAAACCATTCACAAATATTCTGAAACTCTACAATTTGTCTGAAACTCCCCAGTCTTACCAGGATATTTCAACCAAACTTTTGAGTTTCTGTCCAGAGTCCCATTCTGAGTTCACCCATCCAAACCCCTTGTGGAAAAATAAGTCTTTCTTCATTAAGTTACCCTTCAAACTAAATGAAGACATCAACCCGACCAAAGCTACTCATCCAAGAATGAGTCCTTCTGACTTACTCCTAGCCCAACAAGAATGTTCACAATTGTTAGCCCAAGGTCTCATTGAGCCCACAAGTTCTCAATGGGCTTTGCCAACCCTTTTATGTTGAAAAACATTCTGAAATTGTCCGAGGAAAGAAACGCTTAGTCATTGACTACCAGCTATTAAACATGTTTTTGCAAGATGACAAATTCCCATTACCTCGCCGACAAAGCATGTTCACTTTTCTCAAAAATGCCCAGATCTTTTCAAAATTTGATTTAAAATCTGGTTTTTGGCAACTAGGCATTGAACCCTCCGAACGTTACAAAACCGCTTTTTGTATTCGTAATGCCCATTTTCAATGGACCGTCCTACCCTTTGGTCTCAAAACTGCCCCATCTATTTTTCAAAAATCCATGGTCCAAATCTTCCAACCCATTTTGCATCATGCATTGATTTACATTGATGATATCTTGCTTTTTTCAGGCTCACATGATGAACATCGCCAGCTGTTAACTCAATTCTATGATATTCTCCAAAGTCATGGAATCATGTTATCGGCCAAGAAAAGCACCATTGCTACAAACAACATTGAATTCCTTGGTATGGTCATCAAAGATGGACACTATCAGCCAGGAAAGCACATTGCCCAAGAATTGCTTCACTTTCCAGATCAGCAACTTTCCAAAAGGCAAATTCAACAGTTTCTCGGCATTATCAATTACATCCGTGATTTCATCCCACATGTGGATCATTACACTCATCATCTCTCAGCTTTATTGAAAAAGAAGCCCCCATAGTGGAATGCTGACCACACAATTGCTGTCACTACCCTAAAGCAGATCGCGCAAAATCCGCCCCCTTTAAAGTTGATTACTGATGGAAAACGCATCCTCCAGACAGACGCAAGTGATGGATCATGGGGTGCCATCCTCCTCGAAGAACTCAATGACCAAGATCACTTTATCGCTCACACTAGTGGACATTTTTCTGACACACAGAAGCACTACCATAGCGTGTTCAAAGAAATCTTAGCGGTAAAGAATGGCATCAAAAAGTTTGAGTATCATTTGATTGGACACCATTTTCTTATCCGAATGGACAGTTCAGCCTTCCCCAATATTCTCAATTTCAAAGGTAAAACTGTTCCTGAAAAAATGTTACTCAGGTTAAAAGATTGGTTTTCTAAATATGACTTTTCTGTCAAGCATATAAAGGGATCCCAGAACCTCATCCCTGATATGCTTTCCAGACTTTCAAAACCAGAAAATCCTCTCATCCTGTTCTCCACTACCTACCATTTTCCAATTATCTCCATGGCTACTTCACTACCCCCAGAAGCTCTCACCAAGAAAACTTTTCCCTTCAATAAAAACTTCTCTTCTGTTTTTGCCATCCAAGAATTTGCTAGAAAAGCTCTCTTTCGCTTTTTCATGAAAGTCTACCTTGTCACAGACCCTTTTCCTTTTTCCACTTTCCACCCAGAAAATCTGTTCCTTACAGGTTTAACCCTTGATCCGTCCAGAGACACCACTGAAGATGTGTTATGGTACATCTGGTGCCTAACAGTCCTTTATGCAACCAAGCTGATCCTTCCCATTTCTCCTACTTTGGAGCATCTCCTTAATCCAGACAATGCTACTTCTCTTACCTGGACACTACTTGAATGGTTCTCCACCATCCCATGGTGGAGAAAAAAACTGCAACAACTGTCAGAAATTTACAACCTTGATCGTATGCCTGCCCCTGAAGCACAACTGTTCACATCAGTCTTTATTATTCACAGGCCATACTTCCAACATCCAGACACCAAACTCTTTTGGACTCAAGATCAGGTATATGAATGGTTCACTGCACCATATATAGCTGTCATTGAAAATGACATTCAAGACGTCCTGCACAACTACCTTTGTCAATTAAACCACCAACCTCCGCCACTTAAAGATATCTCCCACACCTCCTTAGGTCCTCAACATGACCTCCTCATGATCCCCACTCCATCTACCATATCTAAACCTAAGTCCACTGGTATCATCATTAAAGAAGAACGCCCAGACTACACTGACTTCCTTTACCAGGACTCCCAAGACCCATGGGAAGACTTCCTTCCTCTAAGCCAACACCTTCACCAGTTTCCCCAACCAACAATGGATGAACCTGGCCCCTCTGAATCAGGACCCTCAACCCAATCTTCCAAACGACCAGCTCAACCATCCAAAGTTGACAAAGCCACCCAAACTTCCCCTAAGTATACTCCAAAGTGTACTCCCAGAGACTATAATTGCCCTTATCCACCATGTCGTGGTCCCTTCTGTAACCATCCAAAGTTCTCCAAAACTTTCTTCTAAAAGCATCCTCACTCTGGTGATACGGACCCAGATGAGACAGAAAGCTCCTTTGAAGACGACTACATGAATCTCCGCTCTCCATAAAGTAGTTTGTCTTGGTGCTTTATGCTTTTGTCTTATATAATTATTGCAGTTTGCTTTTACTTTAAGCTTTTGCTTTTGCTTTTGTCAAAACTCATGCTTTAATTATTAAAGCATCTTTTGTCTTTTGTAATAATTAAAGTTGTGTCATGATGTATCTTTTGCTTTTGCTTTTGTAAAAGATAGGGGTCCTGTCCTATCTTCCGAGAATTCTCCTATGTAAAGAGTTCTCCCCTCCTTGTAAGATATAGAAGTTTTCTAGAAATAAAAACTCGTGTGTTTTCTTCCATGAATTTCTAAATTCTCCCTTCTCACTCTGCAAATGAAGTTCTAAGAAAGAAAAAGAATAAAGGATTAAATTTGTTCATTTTGAAAACTTAAGGAAGTATGCTCTGCACTTGCCTTTTGCAAGGATCCTGTGCATCAGAAAACTTTCGATCATTTCTTATCTGGTTTGGTACCCTGTTTTAGACTAAAGAGAAGTTTGTTTTGGGTTGTATAACCTGAGGAAAAATGTTTTAAAGATTTTTTATTACAGAGGTATATCGGCTGGAAACCCGAGCTTGCGGACTACTGGTCCAAAGTACAGTCTTAACTGTTGTAGTTCTGGTATAACAACGTCACGTATCTTTATGGTTCTCTTTATGGTATCAGAGCTATGCTTCTCTGCACTGGAACAGAGTCATCAAAGACTTTGGATTTCTAATTTTTTTAACTTGAAATGGGCTCAAAATCTATTTGAACGTGTGATCTCTTCAAGTGTTAATTAAATAAGGTACATATTGTTATATTAGGCTCACGAAGGGAATATTTTTTTAAACTTGAGGTAATAATTTCCGTTCAAACACCAACATTCACGTATAAGAAACTACACATGTTTTGTTCAACATTTGTGATGTTCAACATGGTTTCGGCAAACTACACTGATTTCTGTTACTTGGTGTGTTAAGATTTAGAATATCATTTTTACGCCCTTTTCTGTAAGTTTAAAATTTCATGAATATCACATTGTTCAAGGTTTCTTTCATATTACATTATCATCAAAATAGGAGAAACTAATAGGTTCATGAGAGGTGTAATATTCATAATTATTCTAGTAGTGCAATAAAATATAAGAGTACATGACATGGCCGTAACCATAGTCTAAAAAATAATTGGTCAAAATTGTGTCTAATAAAATGCAAATAGCTTGTCCAAATTCACTCCCTTAGGCATATGTAGATTATTTCACTATAATTTTTTATGCAGTGACACAAGTGAGGCAGCCTCCTTAAGATATAATCTGCATAAAATTTCAACAAAACTACTTTTAATACAACATAATGATTTCCACTAAAAAAAAAAAAAAAATAGAAATAATGACCTATTTGCCCATACCAAATAAATTATGTGAATCTGTTTAATGGTTCGGCCAAGGTAGCCACGCTTGTAACATGACCATTCTTACTTGGGCATTTCCGTACGGTATGTCCATCATGTTTACAATATCCATATTTTCTTGAGTTAACACCTTTATTAACGTCTGTATTAGGTGCACCCTTTGTCTTTACAACAAGAGGATCTTTTATAATTCTTGCTTTCTTTTCTGCACTGAATGGTCTATTTCTATCTCTTTCATCACTTGTTCTCAACTACTTTATTTAAGTTGAGCAAGATGACTTTTTAATTTCCAATACACAGCATCAGATTTTGAGGCATAAAACAAATTTCATTAAATTCTGCATTTAGTGACCCATACCGAAAATTGTTAAGAACGTCCCTAGATTGACTTTCCAACGGCATTGGAGATTGTCTGTAAACTTTCACATCCATTGTCTATCTTTTGTTAATCAATGAAGTAGGTATCTCACAAACATGCATATGTTTCATCACACAAAATAAGTGAGGGCAGGGTACTCCAATTGATTCGAACTTCTTACAGGAGCACTCAAAATGTTGTTGTTTTGGATTATAAACCACAATCCACTTCTTGTTTGCTTGTAAATGCCTAGTCGCTGTGATACCATAAAGATACGTGGCGTTGTTATACCAGAACAACAACAGTTAAGACTGTCCTTTGGACCAGTAGTCCGCAAGCTCGAGTTTCCAACCGATATACCTCTGTAATAAAAAACCTTTAAAACATTTTTCTCAGGTTATACAACCCAAAACATACTTCGCTTTAGTCTAAAACAGGGTACCAAACCAGATAAGAAATGGTCAAAAGTTTTCTGATGCACAGGATCCTTACTGGAAGGCAAATGCAGAGCATACTTCCTTAAGTTTTCAAAATGAACAAATTTAATCCTTTATTCTTTTTCTTTCTTAGAACTTCATTTGCAGAGAGAGAGAAGAGGTTTAGGGATTCATATTGTAAGGGAAAACACGAGTTTCCTGTTTTTTCTTTTTGGGTTTCTTTTTCCTTATGGTTGCATAAGCATCGTCTTCTTCCCAATCATCCCAGCAGGGACAATTTGGGTCACACATGCCTGAACCAGGGGCATCCCATAGGAAATGGCCATTGTGCTTGGCTGGATAAACAGGGTAACCTTGAGAATTAAACCCTATAATGGGCAGATCTTCTTGAGCTGTCTGAACAGCTGTGATCATTGAAGAATATCTAGAAGAGTGACATTGCTTGACAATATAAACTGGTCTTCTTTGCAAATTTGTTTACGAACCTTGTAAAATAACCTTTGAGTGTAAACCTTAGCAGCATGCTTCTTCAAACTTGGAAGATGAGTACTAATCATTGGAGTAGAATGATTGGTTTTAAAATTATGTCCTAAATCGTTATTCCTTATACATCTCAGGGCCTAATCAATTTGATGAACAAATTCATGCAACTTTAACTTTCTTTGAAGAAATCTATTCATATATTCATTAATACCCTCACAACACTGTGTTGTGTGCATGCCACCAAAGAAATGACCTTGTAAGAATGCTTCTGCCCATCTCTGTCGTTTTGAGTGTATCTTGTTAACCCAATCATTATTTTGAAGACCAAGCTCATTCACCATCTTCTGCCACCATCGCTTAAATTCTTCGGGGCTAAAATTTCCCAACATAAAATCTTTAAACTTTGTAAGAAATTCAGTAGTTTTATATACATTAGACTATGCATTTCTTTGTAGATGCCAAATACATAGTCGATGTCGAGCTTTAGAAATTACCTTTTTAATTGCTTTACGGATTGCTCTATCTCCATCAGTGATGATAGATATAGGCTTGTTATTATTCATAGCAAAGAAGAATGTTTCAAGCACCCTTGTATAGGTCTCGACCGTCTCATCTGTGAGAATTGCACATCCAAAAAACTTATTGCATAATGATTATTAACACCAAGTAGAATAATTAAAGGCTTCCCATACTTATTTGTCTTATAAGTGCTATAATCCAAACAAGCAATAGACTGCCCAAAACAAGTTTGCAAGTCTATTCTTGTCATCCACAGAGCACTTAGAAAAGAAGTTTGGATCCATGTCAGCTTTTGCATTTAAGTATGCAAGTGCCACTTCTGAGTCTGTTTCGAGTATTATAGATCGACGTTCATTATCTAAAGTGCTATACAAATCCTTTAATCCAAAGCCTAAATTGTCATAGCCCCTAACTTGATTTACAAAGAAGTCCATAATCTGACTTGTCTTTATACCAACTGTTTTCAGTGTATTAGCTAGAGCATTGTCAAAATGTTTAACCATTCGATGAGATCGAAGAAATTGAGTCTCAAAATCTGCTGCCAACTCATGAGAGTGTTCCGGAAGAAAGCTCCTAGCAACCCAAGTTTTAGACTTCTTATCTAAATTTACCGTGAATGTTGTTCGACAATTGACTCTTGTAATAGCTCTAGGTTCACAGATTCTGTTTGTACGCTTGATATACTTCTTATCCCTTTCACCTTCTCTACTACAAACCCAATGTTTCATTATCGGTGCACCATTTGTATCACGTCTCCCATCATGAATGCGAACACTAAAACCCATTATTTTTTAGTATTTTTGATAAAAATCTATAGCTTCTTCAAGTGATGCAAACTGCTTTCTAATAACGTCTTCAGCAGTGAGTTCATACATGCTTTTACCATCCCAATAAATAGAGTTTGAACCATTCCTCCCTGTCATAATAGAGTATGAATAATTATTTTTATCATGACAGCTAAAATCAACTGGTAGACAGCTAAAATAGTCTAATTCTATTATTTTATTATCAACAACTAAAATAATCTGATACTGTTATTTGATTATCAACGTGTTATTTGATTATCAACGACTAGAATAATTTGATCCTATTATTTTGTTATGAACAACTAAAAAACCTGATGATGGAACGTCAAACTCTGGCACTTTGTAACTTTTGTCAATGCCTGTCTAATATGATAAGAAAATATTACAATCAGTGAAGTAGCACTGCTAGACAATAGCCTACAAATTATAATAGACACAATTAACTAATACTAATTTTAAAAGGTTAAACAACACTACTCTTTTCAGAAAGAGGGAAATAACATAAAAAATAATTGCAAGAATAACAAATCATTAACAAACAATGAAGAATTAACCTTGTTTATAACCATCCATTGTGTTCAATATGGTCGTTAGAAAATATTGGGCAATGAAATTGTAGGATTGAAGGGAACTACCGAATTGTACCATTTCATAACATATTCTGCACAAGTTGCAAAAGTTTTTAATATGGCTAATTTCAAAATATTACAAATGACCCCATTTATTTTGAACATACTCATCCAGCCCCAAAAGTATAAAGTCAGCCTTAATTCCCTTAAATAAATCGATTACTAGTATGCTTGTATTTTGAAATTATGATTTTTTTTCGTTTTGCCTCTGGTTTCTCTTATAATTTTCTGGAAATTATTTGTTGTAAAATAATGAGTATGTTCATGTGTGTAGGAGTTAGATTTGAGATTATTATGATTTGCTGCAAACTTTTGGCTTGGGATCAATAGCAACTTGGTTAATGTTTGAAATCTTGTTTATATTAGGTCTTGATTACTATTATGCTTGTAATTTTATTTTTCTAAATAATTGCGTTACTATTATCCTATCACAGGTTTGGATAGTCATGATGGTTGCATAAAACCTCAACTATGTTTGATTATCGACTTGGCCTTTGCTTGCTTTATGTTTTTCAATTTTGGCAGTGATGGTAGTAGTGAAAGCTATTGGAGTTTTGGACAATGATGATAGTAGCATAAAACCTCAATGTCTATGATTATGATTTTTTTTTTTGTAAGAAATGTGATGGTGAAATCTTTTGTAATTAGAATTTTTCCATACACGTATTACTAGATGGATTAATGTTTGTTTGAGAGGATATTGTTTTAGACGAAATCTATTCATATAAGTTTGTATTGTACTTCATGATTGCTGATATTTAGTAGAGTTGCATTTTTTAAATAAACAAAGTTTTGATGGTAATAAATCCCAACGTGGCAATGAAAAAATTGTAATATCATTCAATTAACAATGTTATCTTCAAGTAACAAGTGACAAAATCTTCAAAAAGAAAAGGACATGAGTTTTTGGTTTATATATGCCACAAAAGTGCCTAATTTCAATTTCAAAATGTATACACTTATGTCCATTTTTTCCCTACCCAACAAATTAGGAAAATGTGCAATCACAGTCTAGTATAAATTAAGTATGAATATAAGTGTCATAGGAGTAAGGTAAATTGGTAAAAGATTGGGTAATTTTCAGATAAAGGTCAACTAATTTACAATTACAGGTTGGGTAGAATTACATGTTGGGTGGTTATTAGCCAAGAATTGGTAATGGTTGGGTAAAAATAGATGGATAATGGACAGGTAAAAATGGAGAATAAATATAATCTTCGAAGGATATTTACGACTTATTTTTAATGAATTGTCATATTACTCGAATTACTCAGTATGATGTCATATTTATAGAATTAAGTCACTTTCATGACATAAACAATATAGTTTTCTCAGAAAAAATAGGTCCAACTAAAGATATGTTACTATTTTGTTTTTTTTTTTTTTTGGGATAGACCTCTTTACTAGTTTGAAATTGAATCATTGGCATGTTTAATTTAAACCTTACGGTCCTTTTTAATTACAATTTTTTTTAAATATCGAGATATTTTTTTTAATTCACTATCAAATTTCATTTAACACTTTTACACTCTTTTTATTTCAAACTTTTTTATAAATATTACAGTACGTTTTTCTTACATTCACGACAAGTTATGTAATCTCAATAGCTCCATTATAAAAAATATTATAATTTTTCTTACTTCTATTTTTATCATGTTATTTAATCCTTTAATTTTTTGTTGTAAATAATAATTCATCATCTCCAAATAAGTGCTAAATTGATTTTATATGTGAAGGATAAATTTTTTTTATTGAATTATAGTTTAATGAACCTAATGTGATGAAAAAACAACTACAATACATACTAATACAACAAATAGTAATGAACCAAATGCACCCAGATAAGATTATTTGAAATAAATAACATAATAAAAATAAGAGTAAAAAAATTATAATATTTTTTGTAATAGAGTTATTGGGGGTTACACTTTTTTTTTAAAAAAAATGTAAAGCTCTAAATTAAACATGGCAATTATTCAATCTCAAAATAATAACAAGGGGGTGTTGTCATGCTAGTGCAACATAGAATAAAAATAATATTAAACAGTGTAAGATACTAATTAAAATGTCCTAGAGATGTAGGTGGAAATTAGCTTAATCTTTGAAGCAAAGTTTAAATAAAAATGAGTAGAAATAGTTTTACGAAAATTTATAGTGGTTCTACCGTTCTAATGTGGCTAAACCCTTATTTCAGTGATTAGCTTCTTTATTTTTCTTTTTCCTTTTCTATATACGATAATGACTAATTTTTTACTCAAAACAAAATTTAGTTTAAATCACAAATAGTGAGAAAGTGATTTTCTTTTTCTAAATAACTGGATTTCTATCATGATTGTAATTCTACAAAAACTACTCAGTATGATGTCATATTTGTAGGATTAAATCTCTTTTGTGACATAAACAGCGCAATTTCCTCAAAAAAATGGCCTATCTAAACATAGATATTTTAGCGATTTCTATTATAATATGAAAACAAAATTATAATATTGAAGGAAAAAAATAATAAATCATTCATCAGAATAATACTATATCAAAATTAGTTTGCAACTTCTAAATCTACTTATTGGCATGTGTAGATATGAAGGTGGTTGATCCTCGACTCGTCAAATCCGTAATTGCTCAGCATGCAAGAGACCTGTTAATGTGGACAATACAAATTGGAACCACCCTCATTAAAAACCAGAAAGAATAAAACAATAGCACAAACACAACTCTTATTATTACATTATCTCAACAAGTCATATCATGTACATCCAATTTATTGACTTCCTTGACTTTCCTCTTGCTCAAAATATATTATTGTATATCGGCGGGAAACCAATGACATATATTCTGATGGTCATCCTGAATGGGGCTATATCAGTTTGCACTACTGGTATAACAAGCCACGTACAATTATTTTCTATCTTTGAGCATAATGTTTTTTATTAAAATGAAGTGGTAAATATGAGATATGTTCGTCTTGAATAGGAAATAAAGGAAAATCTGAAACAAAATGGCATCTTAATCAAATAGTTCAGATAATCTTGCTCCTGTTACTCTTTCTTCAACTCTCTCACTTCCCAGATCTTGTTCTAAACACCTGGCTTCAAAAATAGAAAACCTTGTTAAGTATTCTTATGTTCCAGAGTCAGCCCAAATTAAATCTTCGATGCCTCTTATTAGCCCATATAAGCTGTATCAACGACCAAATTCCTTCACCAGAAGTATTAGAACCCTAATTTCCACCAAAAGGCCTGCTCCTAAAGAGTATATCCAGTCATCTCGACTAGACCAATGTGCTCTTCAAGTCACAAGCAGAGCAATTCCACCAGAGCTTGTTGCTCAGTGGAAAAGGGAAGGATACACGCACCTCCATCTTGGAGGAGTTCGTTTGATTCTCACCCTTCACGGAAGAAAAGGCTTACCTGTCACAGCCAGACTAGCTTTGCTTGATACCCGTTTCAAAGAATACCAGCATGCAGTCATAGGAACAGTCCTGACTACTTTACATCCAGGAAGTGTTCTCTTGACCTTCTACCCAAATTTTAACCTCTCACTTGATGATCCAAACTTGCCCACTACTCTAAAGGTTCAGATCCAAATCCAAGGTGCTAAACAAACAATCTCTTCAAAGATGGCAACATTACACCATCAATTGGTGTATCGGTTACAAAATCATACCTTTGATCTTCCCACACCTCAAACTACATCAGATGCACTGATGATTCTTGCTGATTCTTCATAGAGTATCCCATTCATAGTCCAGATCCCCAGGCATATCCAAAAGCAAGAACTGCTCAAGCTCATGCCCTTAGAATGGCTTTCCAATTATGAAAAATTCCATCAAAACTCTCAGCCGGTCCAAACAACTGATGCTCATTTTGAAAAAAGAGTAGATGGAACTGTAAAATTGACTTTTCAAACACCATTCACCTAGACACCCATTGTTTCTCATCCATCCTCTGAACAATCTACACCCAGAAACTCCTTTTCATACTCTTCCATGATCACAACCATATCTACGGCACAAGAAAATCTTCCCATTCACGGATTTGCTTCAGATGGCTATCTGATCTACCCAGACAAAATCAATGGTCATTTTTTATGAGATGTTCCAGGCTCCCATATGTGTGATCCAGATTGTCCTTGCCTTGAAGAAGAAGAAGATGATGATGATTTTAATAGACGTCTTTGGCATTTTGTGCCCTGGCATTTTGAGTTTGCCAGTTGAGGACGGATTCAAAAGGTTTAGGGGGCTCCAGGTGGCCAGTGGAGGTAATAGGGGAAGGGATAAAGGGTTTGGACACAACATTTCGTTGAGAATCTGTGTGGGGTTCCAAAGGAGGAAAGGAAGAAGAGTAATCGGAAGAGGTAGAGGAAAACATCATACAAGCCAGTGGTTGGACGATAGGTATTGGGTGCGGGAGTGGTGATGGAATCTCAGATTTGCAATGTTTGGCAATCCATTTGAGTTCTTTTCGGTAGATGGGTAATGGAGCTGGTGGAGGTGGAGGATCTGATGGTGGTTTAGGGTCACAGTGGTGACATGGGACAGGAGGTTTTTTTTTTTGGGTTTCTTTTCCTTGTGGTTGCATAGAATGCTGTGCAGAAGTGCCAAACCCAGACGACGAAAAAAGAAAAGTCACAAAATGGATCATTGCCATAAAAAACCTCCTTTACCACCTGATGATCTAGATAGTCTAACACCTCTGCCTATTTATAGGAAAGGTCTAAGACTTATACAAAAGGAGTACAGACAAAAATCATGTAGACAAGAAGCAAACCAGTCTATGCTTCATTCATCACCCATTCAGTCATGTATGATGTTTTCATCAAGTTCTTATCAAGAACAGTTTCCTCCGTTAGAAAAACAAACTGACCCCCAGACAAAGGTCACCACCAAACCTTTTGTCCACTCTCATGTTACACTAAATGGCCAGCTGGAAGAACTAAAACCTTTTGAAGCTGTTCTAAACTGACAAACTCAAAATGTCAGGGCACAGAACTCAGCCTTCAAATCTCTTGATGAAAAAATAGCGAAAGTTACTTCTCAAGTCAAGCAAACCCATACAAAGGTTGACAGAATAACAACCCAGCTTGAACAAATGTATTTTGACATGCAAAATCGAGTCTCCCAACTTGATTCAGATCTTCGATCCATGATCCAAAATAGATATTGGGGTCCTGAATTTAACCAAAAGGAGGCAGAGATTAGACAATTAAAGGCATAACTTGCCAAAATTGAAGCTGACAAACAACAACCTTCGTTGTTTGCAAAATCTCCTGCTCTACCGTTACATACCCCAACTTTCAGCACTTACCAGCCTTTCTACACACCATCCACCTCACAACAGCTAGTTGATTATGCCAAATTCTTTGGACTATCTCATCTCAAACACACTCCAACTCCTGCTCCTTCAAAACCATGGTCTAAACCTCCTAAACCAGAAACACCTCCAACTTACCATCAACCCTCTAATCCATAGTCTTCTCCAGAACCTCAATCTACTCAAAAGAACAAAGAACCTATGCACCAATACTCATCCCAGGTTCTACCACATCTTTCAAAATTAGATGAAACTTCTCCATCTCAGAAAGAAGAAACTTCTACAGATGAATCTTTTTCTACTTCAGATTCTGAAAAAGAATTAGTTGGTGTTTCCAAACTCCTCATGGTCCAACCATCAACAGGATCAAATGAACCTTCCCCATCCTCTCCTCCTCAGACACCTATAGTTGAAGAAGCAGATTCTGATACCAATTCTGCGCCTCATCAAGAAAATTCTCCTCCTAAACCTTCCAATGGCCCATGGTTTACTTTTGATGACATTCCAAGAGTAAAATGGCCAGCCATATTTCAAGAATTTTCTGCCTGGATTGATGTTCAAATGCTCAGAACTGGAGCAACAACTCAAACAGTCCTTAAAGAGTTCAGTTCATGTTTTACTAGATCTTTAAGAGATTGGTTTGAAAGTCTAGGTTCGTACAGACAACTCCAGGTGATTCAAACTCAGATTTCAGAGGTCCTAGGAGTAATTTATGAACAATTCCTTGGAGAAGCAACAGCTGCTAACGAACAAATAAGAAGGGAGTTCCATCTAATAAAGTGTTGTTCTCTTTAGATAAAAGATCTGGATTTTCATTACAAGAGAATGTCTACAATGTATTACAAGCTCAACGGCTTTAATGATCATTCATTAAAACATGTCTTTGTAGCATCTTTTCCAAAGGAGATCCAACCAGAACTTCAGAGGCAGTTCATAATCCACCAACTGGACATAGCCAACCTCTCATTGGGGAAAATCTACCAGTTAGCAATTAACTGTCTAGAAAGACTTTGTGAATAGAAGGAATTCTTCAAAGACCTCATTGAAAACAAGCAACCTTTCAAAAGTGCTTGTAAAAAACCTCATCTTTCCATTAAGTACAAAAGTGAAAAGGATTGCACTTGCTCTACCAAAAAGAAATCCCACTTCCGAAAATTCTGAAATTCAGAAAAGAAAAGCCAAACACCCTACAAATCCAAAAAACCTTATCGTTTTTTCAGAAAAAAGAACTCTGACCAGTCCTCTAAATCTAAAAGCAGCCGTTGTTTTATTTCTAAAAAGAAAGGGCATTTCGCGAGAAATTGTCCAAATAGACCAGCAAAATCAGTCAGACTCATTGAGCATCTTCAGGATTCCATGTTACTTTCAGAGAGTGATGATGTTGAATCCTTCTTCTCTGAACAAGAGGACTATGATGAACAAACAACTTTTGTTCTTGCTGAAACAGACGATCATTCTGAGTCAGAGAATGTTTCTGTAATAGTCATTCCTATTCTTTCCATCAAAATCCACCTTCTTTCTGGAAAATTTGACAAACCATTTCCCATCATAAGTTTTGTTGATACTAGAGCTCAGAAAAGTATGCTTAACCCTTCAATCCTCCCGTCCCATTTTTGGGAAAAGCATACAGAATATTTCAAGGCTGCTAATAGAGAATTGTTTCATAGAGATTTGATTACCAAAAAACCCATTGGTATTCAATTCTTTCCAGAATGTGTCCTTTGGACCAAGCTTGTTGGATCCAATCTTCTAGACAAAGACCTTTTAATCGAGTTTGATGTCCTTCACCTGGTTAAAAAGCTCCCTATAACAGCTTCAGGAATCCGTTATAAATAGATGTTTCAACCTTATACAGATTCCCTGAAATTGTTCTCAATCTCAAGCTCCCCTCCTTCATATGATCCTCTCAAATCCCATTTTCTTCTTCACTGTCCAGAAAGTCATAGTCAATTTATTCATCTTGCCCCTCTCTGGAAAAATGAAAACTTTTTCATTAAATTCTCTTTCAAGCTTAACGAAGACATTAACCCAACCAAAGCTACCCATCCAGGGATAACTCCAACCGATCTGAAGCTGGCCCAAGAAGAATGTTCCCAGTTACTAGAACAAGGCCTTATTGAGTCCACAGTTTCAGAATGGGCTTGTCAAGCCTTTTATGTGGAAAAACGATCTGACATAGTTAGAGGCAAGAAAAATCTTGTTATTGACTACCAGCCTCTCAACTGTTTGCCAAAAATCCAATCTTTATTCGTTCATATCCAAAATGCTAAGGTCTTCTCAAAATTCGACCTTAAGGCAGGTTTCTGGCAATTAGGAATTCTCCCTGACCAAGAAGGAGAACAATTCACCTCAGTCTTCATTGTCCATCGTCCTTATTTCCAACACCCGGTTACTAAACTCTTCTAGACTCAGGACCAAGCATATGAATGGAAAACTATTCCTCATAGTTTTCCCCTGGATCATGACCCAAACCTTGTCTCTGCCCTGAAACAGTACCTCTTTGAACTAAACAACATCCAAACCCCTCCTATTGACATCCAGCACACCTCCCTTGGACCTCAGCATGAACTCATAACCATCCCAACTACTAGCTCACCATCGACTAGTAATCCTCCTCCCTCTGGAATTTTGATCAAAGAAGAAAAGCCTGATTTCACGGATATTCTCTTCCAAGATTCACAAGAACCATGGGAAGAATTCACCTCAGTTCTTCATCCTATTGAAGCATCATAAGTTCCAAGTACGACCCCATTGACAACCTCACATGCTCCCTCTACAAGTACTAATCTGCCAATCATGACAGATACACCAATAGGCTCACCTACCCGACCATATTATGAAAACCTGCAATGGTGGCAAATACCTTTCGGAAAAGTTGACAGTGATGTGGACAACCTATTGTTGAGTGTTAGAAAATGTATATTTATAAAGGAGAAAATCATCATTTTACACTTCAAGTTTTACTAACACCCTTACTTTTTATTTAAGCTTCTTGTGATTTAATTATGTGTGCTTTATTTTAATTAAGTATTTTATGTATTTTAGGGGCATTATGGTCATTTTACAATGAACAAGAGTTCAGACAGCAAAACAGACATCACTTTTGAACTCAGGACAGTTGAAAACCTTAGGAGGAGTATAAAAAGAAAAATGTCATTGTTCACATGTACGGTATTGTCTACATTACTGTTCACGACACTGTTTACATAGATGGATCGATGACGTGGCATTGACCGATGATGTGGCATTGACTGATGAGGTGTCAGGATTCCATTAGAGAAAATTCTTATGCACTGTTGATCAGTAACGTGGTAGCATGTTAGTGGACCAAAAATTGCGCGTACAATACATGCATATACACAGGATTATTTTCAACCAAACCGCGTCACTGTTCAAGCCGCTTGACTATTCAAACCGCGTGGTCAAACCGTGTTAGTGTTCAAACCGCGTACTGTTGATTGATGACGTGACGCAATCCTGAGCGTCCAAACTATTTTTAATCCGATCGCCATGATTTACTCAATGTATCTATAAAAAGGGGGCTTCTCCCCCTAATTTGGCATCTCTGAATCCATTTTTAGGCTCTATTTTCTATAATTCCTTCTCCATCTTGTATTTTCTACGTATTTTAATAAATTCCCATTTTGCCCCTAATTCAATTATGAGTAGCTAATTTTCTTTCAAGCTTGGGTTGAAGGTGAAGTCTCAACATGTGTCATGGGCTTTATTTGGTAAATTTATTCTCTCTTCCCCTTTAATTTTTGTGGATGTTTTGACTTTTCGTTGACAAATAGTAATAATCTTGTCTAGATACCGCCCTGGTTTCACCAGCTCCCTAATACAAGATTATTATTATTTGGCACAATAAGCCCTTAGCACCATATTAATTAGAGCGTGGTTCATGAGGTGTAGATTCCCCCCTCATGATTTAATTGGCACTAATAAAGAATATTTAGCCCATGGTGCATGTTGATAAGGATCTAGATACCCAAGTGCTTCATTTCAATAGATTACTGTTCAATTTATTCTTGCCATTTTAATTTAAGTTTTAGAATATTCCAAATCATTTTCACCAGAAATCCAACCACCCATTTAGAAAATTAATTCTACACATAATTAAAATCCACCTTCTCATGGGATCGACACTCGTCACCATTAATCTATTCTACAATAGATTCGTGCACTTGCGAGTTCAATAAAATTTTCACAACACCTATCTCCCTCGCACAGTTTTTAAAGCACTTTCATAATGATAGCTTTTGCTTTTGTAAAAGCAAAGCTTTTCTCTATCTTGTAATAATTGCTTTTACTTTCGTAAAAGCAAAGTGTTTGCTTTAGTGTGCTTTACTTTTACTTTAAGGCATTTTCCTTTTGCTTTGTCTTTAGCCTAAATTCCAAAAGACAGGGGTCATGTCCTGTCGGGAATCTTTTGCTTTTGCTTTTGCTTTTGTAAAAGAGGATAAGGCTTGTTTCGTCCTCTTCTTTGAATTTTCCTTTATAAGGAGAATTCAGTTTCAGTTGTAAGCATCTCAGATTTTGGAAATAATAATCCGAGTTTTCCAATATCACGACCTTTTAAAAATTCTCTCTTTTCCTTTATTTTCTAAGAAAGACAACAAGTTCTCATAATAGTTCACTTCTATCTCTTTTAACGAGTATGCTTTGCACTCGCCTCTTTGTAGGATCTTGTACATCAAAAAGTTTTTGGGTTTGAGATCGATCGTACCAACCACAGTTCATCCTGAATTATAGCCAAGGAGTGGCTTCACCATTGGATGGTAGTGGTTGTCCGACTGGTATAAGTGACCGAAACAAACCTAAATTATAACAAAAAATGTTTCTTCCACCAAAGCCCAAGTATTGACACAACAACAAGTAAGAACAACATTTTTAATTTGCCAAGTAATTTGAAATTGGAGATTGCTAAAGCTGATTATTTTTATATAAAACTACAATTATAATTGCAACAACTAATAAACAACTAATAAAAACCATCAAACATAGGTGAAGTGGAAAAAAAGCAAGAAAGAGATGGTTCACATTATTTTTATCATCAACTTTATTTGTCATTTTGTTTGGTGGAAGATTATTCTTGTGTGACTCATGAAATAATTCAGCTTTATATATAATACTATCTCTAACTTTGTTTGCATCTCCATTGACAAGCGTGCGATATGATATATTTCTACTATTCAATTATACTAAATGCAATACAAAAAAAAAAAGAGCGGGAAATAGTCATCATTCATTGTAAAAATTTGAATCACTATGATATAAAAATAATAGCACATACATATTTTATAGACAACAGATCACACTACGTCTCCATGAACTTCATCACAAATAAGCCACAATCAGTGCCATTTGGTTGTACTGGGACATTATCTGGATATGAAATTTTAAAACTAAAAATTCCCAAAGTGGATCAAATTTTCTCAAACAATCATCAAGAAAACTTCGTTGAGCCCTTGTAACTGTGATAATGATGATAATAGTCAGCAAACATTTGTAATTTTTGGCATAATACAAGTGAAATGCAAGCTTCACTAACAATTTCAACAATTTGCCTTTTAACAATCAACACCTCTAAATACCAATGCGCAGAGCAATCATTTATAGGAACATAGATCTACATGACGAATACATAAATTTTAATAAATATTATTAAATGTATTAAGCAATGGCAATAGAATAGGGATGGCAAAAATCGGGTCCGGGTCCGGGTTCTGGTTTGGCCTTCCCGGTTCTGGACTTGGACACTAAAATGTTGTACCGAACCCGGATTTAAAATCGATTTTTATGACACCAGGTCCGGTACGGGTTAAACCCGGAATAGTTTGGGTTTCCGAATTGCAGGTTTTCAACCCGGATCACATACAAATAAAAAAAATCAAATACACTTTATAAATTTACAAAACCAGATTCTACCCAAATCAAATACAAAGCAATAAACCATTTAAATTTATAGATTTTAAATTTTAAAGCAATAAACCATTTATAAATATAGATCCATGACATAACATTCACAAAATACAAATCCATGTCTACAATTCAAAATCACGATTCATGGATTTAGTTCACAAACTTCAACGATCGGCGTTTAGCGAAGCAACAAATAGTGGCTGTTGATGATATGATGATGATGAACAAGTCATAGCTGCAACGCTATTCGCAAAAGGTGGATGAACGACAGCCAAAACCGGGATCGCGATTGACAAATGGCTGCCAAACGGAGGCTGATGATGATGATGAATGTGAACACAATGATACAAAGCGATGGCGAGTGACGACGATGATTTGATGAAGAGCAGAACTGAAGAGAAACGAAAAGGATGATTTGATGAAGAGAAGAGAAGAGGTGAAGAGATAGGAGAATACTGAATTAGGCAGTTGTGAAAGTGTGGGCTAGATTCAGGGCATTGGCTTTTTTTCCCCTTTTTATATTAAAAAAATAATTTAAACATAATGCTAAAATAAGGATATTCGGGTCTGGGTTCCGCATATGCGGGTTTATGCGACCCCGGAACCGGATCCGGAAAAGGAAACATTCGGGTTGGCAAAATCGTATCCGGATTTGGATTTATTTTTAATCTGGTATGGGATCAACCCAGCCCTGATTATCTGGATTTGTACAGGTCCGGGCTGGGTCCGGGTTAAATTGTCATCCCTACAATAGAGTTAGAATTTCGCATTTAATTTCTTACCTTTTCACATAAAGCAAGTTCTAACATGTATTTATCTCGAATGTTATGATTTTTTACAAAGTCTTTGATGCTTTATTTCTTTTTGCAAGTCATGTTTGATACTATTTTTTTCTGCAAAACTCATTAAAAAATTACAAAAGCATTATATTGTCAATTGTTGGTAAAACAATTCATAGTATAACATTTATAACTTATCGAAAATATGGTGGGCAAATACCAATTACTCATTTCTAGGCTCATTTTTGCACGTTCTTTGTTTGTCAAGTAGTTGAAGAAACAATCTATGACCTACGAATAGAGCCATTAAAAACAAACACTAAAATACTTAAAGTGAACAATTGAACTAAATATAAGGGAGGTATGATTACTATATCAATTATCCAAGTATCAAAAGCCAAAGAAAACATCTCTTGGTGAGAGACAAAAAAACAAATTCCATCGCCAATATGCTCATTGTATTAAGAATGCGAAAATAAAATTAAAACTAATATAGTGTTAATGAAAAATAATAATAACATACAGAAAACAAGTTATGAGAAAATCTAATTACTTTTTAGGCAATTCATCTTGAAATATGTATTGTAGCATCTTCATGTCTTCCTCTGAAAATGAATTTAGTAGAGTGATTGAATTGTCAAAAATTTTGTGTTTACTTCTTTTAAGAAATTGATCATAAGGGGATTTTTGGTATAGACTAGGCTTTTGCTTTCAGGAGCGCACATCTTTAACCTTGAATACATTAAGTTGATTTGATGATTCCTCTTCAGTAGAATAGTCCTCGCTTCAACCATTATCCTACAACGGGGGATAAAAATGATGTTTCATAGCTTAATGCTCATTTATGCACTATTATGTTTTACCTGTGAAAAACAAGAAGATCATAATTTATTGCCACATACTTTTATGGCTGCATTGTTGAAAATTAGCTTATGTTTTCCCTTGTTTATGTATGACCCACTCAACAAAACTCTCTCATGATGTTTCTCTTCAACATTCTCCTCATCTTGTAATTTCTTCTCAATAATGCTATCTCCCTCTGCCCTTTCTTTGGCTCTCTTCACTGGTTCTTCAAAACTAAAATTTTCATGGCTTGATTCGTCATACTTTTGTCACTTTCGAGAACGAGAAGTAATTTCAACAGGAGTGCCATTATTCTCCTTGTGCTGCTCTACTTTCTTTCTGGTCTAACTTCTCTTTAATTGTTTCCATTACTTGTTGCGCTCGTTGCATCCAGTCACCCATTGAATGCTTTAAACCATCAAGCTGTAATGCCATGCAGCCAAAATCTTTTCTAAGAAGTGATAATTAATTCTGCTATTGACAATTATGCATGCACTCTTCATTCTTTAACACATGTAATTTCAATAAGATATGTTAATATATAATGAATAAAAATAGATGCCATACCTTTAAGCTCCTAAAACCACTGTTTTTCTTAAGAAAACTTACGAAATTAGTTACATCTCGATTTGTCCACATTGTTATTGGACTCAAAGATTTATCAATAGATTTTCGTGCAAATGCTACAATATCCATATAAAAAAGCTACAATAGAATTGACAAAATGATCAAGACAAAGGAAAAAAAGAAATAATATTTTAAATGATGAAATCATTTTTAAAAAACTGTTACCTCCAAAAATAGTACACAGCCATTAACAACTTTTTTGTTGTCCTGCCTTAAACTTCCGTATGCCCTGAACAAGCCCTTTAAAAGCCCATGTTGCCCAATTTTTTTTTTATTTATGACATTGGTGTTTTTTAAAAAAACTAGGTTGTAAAGGGCTAAATTCAACCCCGATTTAGGAAAAAGAAGGGTAGCTATAGCAAACAAAATGAACCTTCTTTTAAAGTCACCATTCACCTCACTTTCATTCACCAATTTTGCCTCCAAACTTTTCAGCTTAATGTATCCACTGTCATCACAATATTTATCCTTCAATATATCTATACCATCAACATCAAGGTCTACATCAATGTCGACCCCACCATCTTTTATTCCCATAATGTACTCAAAATCTTGAGGTGAGAGATTGATACTCCTACCATGCAAAAAAATACATGAAGTAAATAGATCAAAATTTTGAACTAACCATGAGCATAAATCTCGTTTCAGCCGACCACATTTTATGTGCAGAAGACTTTCAAATCCCAACTCCACAACAACTTTTTTTTTATCCTTTGACAATTTTACAACTAGTTTTGCAAAACGATCTGGAGTGCATCTAGTTTCAATGGTTTCTTAGTTCCCTTAACAAAATCATCTTCTTTATTGTTATTTTGTGCTATATCACTACCAACCATTCTATATTTACCCTTCTCTTCTTCACTCAAACTTTTGAAATATTTCCCTAATACAACTATGTCCTAAAAAAAATTAAAAATATATATATAACAATAAGTTATTGCTTGAAACATGTCCCAAATTTAATGGAAATTAATTGATATCGTAGCTGCACTCACCGCTTTTTTTCCTTGTTCTCGTAATATTTTTGCTTCTTGTTTGCTACAATCCATTAAATATTTTGAAAAAACTATAATTAGTGCATTGTCACATTATTATGTTTGACTTTACTAAATATTCATAAATTTACCAACAATCAAACAATAATATTTACTTTAAGCGGACTTACAAATACTCAATGAAAGGCCGATTTTTTCTTAAAATTTCATTTTGTTGGTTCATGTCATCATTCTTCTTGAAATCATCCACATTTTTAGTCATTTTCAAGTTAACCACAAGAATTTGTACATGAAGCTATTAGAACAAGGGGGGAAAAAGAAAAATATTTAGTTGAAACTACTAGGATCAAATTTATTCATGATGTTTACTCATTTTCAAGTTTCAACAAGTTTCTACAATCATTTAAAAAAAAAAAGACAAAGTTCTAAACCAAGCTGAAGATGACTATATATGAAACAAAGCTTCTGTAGTCATTTAAAATGCGGACATTCATATCTAAACATGACTCATAGATAATATGCTAAGCAAAACGATATATTGAAAAATATCAATCCATCGAAACTTTTCACAACTATAAGCACCTTTTTTTTAGGCTGAATTTAATAGTAATAAAAGATACTTGAAATAGCCAGAACATTCTACAAGAAATGTCCAAAGATCACAAGTTTTGGATCTTGTAATAATATTTTACAAATAAATATTTCAATCCAAAATTCAATTCCCCCAAGCAAGAATTAGGATCACCTTTCTAGGAAAATTAAGCTAAGCATTTGCTTCCAGAATAGTGACAAACGCCATTTATGGTGTTAGTTATAATGAGGCTCTGACAGTTAGCTGACTTCACAGTATTACACATTTATGATTTACTCATAGCAGTAACTCAAAAATGTAACTAATAATAAAAGAAAACTTATTATTAAACAACTACATTAATAGAAGAAAACCTATTAGAATTTGTAACTCATAATAAAAGAAAACTTATTATTAGACAACTACATTAATAGAAGAAAACCTATTAGAATTTGTAACTAATAACTTGAAAACTGCAACTACAAACTCCAAGTTGTAATCAGGGGTTAATAACTAAAACCCCTTACTACTTTGGAGAAATTAATAATTTCTAAACTATTCACTTTATGTTTCTTATTGTAAAATTAGTAAATTGTCATGTAATTTAAAAAAAAAAAATCGCCACTGTAATAGCTCCTAACTAATCTTTTAAGATTAATTGAGTGAGGGTGCCATATTTTTGAAAAGCATGTATTCAAAGTAGCAAACACAATTGAATCCCTACGTTTCAAGCATGCTTCTTTAGGTTAACCATAGACTTAATTTTCCCTTCATTATCTTCCTGGAACTCATTCTAACTTGTAATATTTATTTGTGTAATATAAATTTTATTTATATTAGTTGTAAATTTTCAAGGTATACTCGGTCTATACTCATCTATGCTATAATTAAATAAATTTACACAATCAGTAGGCATTTGATTGAATATAATTATTGTAATGTTGTAATAAAATATATAAAGATAAACAATTAAAAAAATAAAAAAGAGTAAAAGCAGAAGAGCAAAATGGGATTCAATTTCAATAATTCAGGTGAAGAAAAGATTCAATCAAATGTCCAATATTTTTAATTTACTTTTTAAACACGGACTAGCAGCAGACTCCAGTCTGATTAAAGAGTAACGAGTCTTTTTTATTTCTTAATAAAAATAATCACTTTTCCCTATTCTGATTCACACAAATCATAAGACAAGTGCTTTTACCAATTAAAAAAGGCCAATCACCACTGTATCAAAAGAAAAAACTCATTTTGAATATATGGTTTGAATGTTTGATAAAGTTAATGCATGGAAAATTTTCACGATTGCGACTGTTAGAATCCCTGGGTCACACTCTAAATCCTCCATTTTACAATCTCAATAAAGAGATTACTAATGTTGAAACCAACACCGCCTGTGATTACACCGCTCTACAAATCATCAATATTGTTGCTCTTAAGTCATAATTGTAAAAAGATAAATTCCTCATTAACCTCTCTAGAAAACCCAAATCTCCTCTTGGTTTCCCAGTCAAATCACAAAGACAGAGAAAGCAAAGCAAATCGCCAAATTTTTATATATATTTTTCTTTTAAAAGGCAAATCCCTTTTTTTAAAATTTTAAACCAGTAAAATTTAACTTTTAAAACAATATTTAACCGGCTTGTAACCAGTCAAATATAATTTAATTGAATTCTTTTATTATATTATAATTATTGTGGATCATTGATTTAATCCCTACTGTAATTAGCGTATACGTTGAAATTATTTTTAGCAAACAAACAAATACACCAAAATATATGCTTACTTGGTGGTGGGCATTTCGGCATGTCACGGCTTATGTTGATTCTTTTTTGTGAATGGTCATGACGGATGGGTCGAAGATTTTGGAGGTGCAGCTCTTAATTACAATATGGCAATATGATTAATTTAAAAATATGAGAAATTAATCTTAATAAATTTTGAAAAAAATGGAAAGAAAATTTGAGAAACCGACGCAAAATTGTGCAAAGAAATTAAACCGGCTTAGAAGATGGAGCAACTTAAATTTACTTGATGTAGCAAATTAAATGATTGGACCAAGATGCTTGATTCCCCAAAAGTCAATGTCTTCAAAGTGTTGAAACTTGAAAGGAAAACACAACCCTTCACTTAAAACGAAGACCTAGATTGACTAAGACAACATTTCATACACATGAAAGAAATTACGAGGGCTAATTTGCTTTTCTAATAATCACTTCCTTAATGATGATGATGGAGAGAATAATGGCAATAGGACATGATAATTGATGTTGGCTTAATTTTGTTGGCATTGAGAGTTGAAAGAAACGAGAGATATGATGAAAAAATAGAAAATTCATTCTACAGTTGCTATGCGCCTCTCTCTCTCATCATGCCAGAGGACCAAAACAGAGTGAGGATGCAAAATTATGCACAGAAGGAATACTATATCAGATAATATAAAACTGAATGAGAGGTCTGGAACTAAACTGCTTAGCAAAACATGAAACCTTTGACTTTGCAAAGTTGGAAGCCAAGGATTAAACTTACCTTGCACGGGTGATGACAAACAAACCAAGACGAAGACAGCAACAGCAGAGACGCAGCAGTCGTAAGGCAAACAGTTGGCTCAAGGATGGCTACAATCTGTAGAGGTATTGCCAGCGCACTTGAACGGAAGTTTACGCAATGGTGGGTGTGGCTTTCTCATTATTCTTTCAATAGGAAAACCCAGTTTTTTTAATTTTAAACCAGTCAAATGTTACTTTTAAAATAATATTTAACCAGCTTGTAACAGGTTATATGTAAATTAATTAATTTCTTTTATTAAATTTTAATTATTATGAATCGTTGATCTAATCTAACGGTAAACAATTATCACGATACTGATATTGTGATTTTTTTTTTTTTGATTAAATGGGGCTCAAGCGAGCGAGCTAAACAGGAATAAAGCGGGGTTGAGACACCCCAAATAAGTCTTGCAAAATAATTGAATAAATACCCACAGGTGGGCTAGAAAATAAATGCAACCCATGGGGGTGTGAATGAGCCATATTCGCCATAAAATCCGCCGCCGAATTTGCTTCACGATAAATATGAGTGATGGAAATCCGCCAATTTCTGCTAGATAATTCCTGGACAGCAGCAACTAGTGCATAGAATTCATTGGGCACAACCACCTGCTTCAAGATCATTTGAGTAACACAAAGGCTATCCACTTCAACCAAAAGGCACTTTACCCCAGTATCCCAAGCTATATGTAATCCTTGATACAATCCCCAAAGTTCAGCCATGAGCACCGAACATTCTCCAATATTCATACAAAATCCAGAAATCCAGTGGCCGACAGAGTCTCGAAGAATTCCCCCAGCTCCTGCTACCTCAGAATTTCTACAAGACCCATCCGTATTCAATTTGCACCAAGGCCATGGAGGTGGAATCCATCCAATAAAAATTTCCTTTCGCCGCGGCTGCAGATTTATGAGAGAATTATTTAGTCTATGGATTTCATTAGCTCTGGCCATAATATCTAAATAGAAAGTCCCAATCTATCAGTCTAAAAATCCTAAACTTATTGGACACAAATCAAACCTTAACAAGCAAGAATAATAGCATTGAATTAACTAGCCATTAGACATTTATTATTTCTTTTTTTTTTGCCTAAATTCTTTGCACAATCTTGCATGCATATCAAATACTTCTTTAATAAAAGGAAAGCTCACAATTCATTAATTTAAAAATATCCTGGTTATTTTCCATATGGTATCAGAACTTTTGTGAGAACAACAAACATGGCCAATAAAGAATCATCACTCTTTATCTCATCCTTTCGCCAATGCACTAGCCTTGTATCCATAAAAGCTCAGCCCTTCAAATTTCCTAACGTGGAAATCTCAAGTATTTCTATTAGTGCGTAGCCTTGCAGTGATACACCAAAGGAGCTAGGAGACCAGAGGCTGAGGTAGAAGACAATGATGGCAAAAAGGTTTCTAATCCAGATATGAGACTTCGTTGACAACGATGATATCCTAACCCCTTGATTATTAGGAATCATGTCTGAAGAAGTGCTAAGGATGATAATTGAAGCAGGATCAGCCCACCAAGTATGGCCATCTCTTGAAGAACAGCTACTGCCCATGATGAAGGAAAAGATTGTTTATCTCAAAGACCATCAAATGAATCTTAAGAAAGGATCACTGATTACAAATGAATATATTCAAAAATTCAAAACTATTTATGATAGTTTGACTGCCGTAAATAAACCAGTGGACGATAGTGATAAAGAATTTCAATTGGCACACAGACTTGGACCATAATTTTGAGACTTCAAAGTAGCAATACTAGTAAAATCTCCATATATACTATCAGTTCATTTCAGCCTTGCAAGGACATGAGCAAATGTTGTCCAATGAACAAGAAGATAAGAAGCAATTTCTCAACCATGAACAAGCCTTTTTCAATCAAAGAGGAAGAGGTAGAAATCATGAGGGTTGTTTTAACTCAAGGGGAGGGGTTTCTGTTGGGAAAAAAAATCAAGTTTTTAAATTTTTATAAAACCTTTTAAGGACCGCTCTCATATAATATATAGGAATACGTAATCCAGAAATCGTACCTTGAAAATCCGATTTGGTTTTTTCCGCTGGAGTGATTTAGGCTCCTAGATCTCGATCCGTCACCACCACTCCTGTTAGATCACGATCCGTCACCATCACGCTTGTTAGATCACGAACTGTCTGTTGGGGAAAAATCAGGTTTTTAAATTTCTATAAAACCTTTTGAAGATCGCTCTCATATAATATATAAGAATTTGTATTCTAGAAATCGTACCTTGAAAATCCGAGTTGGCTTTTTCCGTTGAAGTGATTTAGGCTCCTAGATCACGATCCGCCACCACCACTCCTGTTAGATCACGATCCGTCACCACCACGTTTGTTAGATCACGAACTGTCACCAATGATCTTCCAGGTTATGACTCAAGTTCGATCTGCACTTGACGTGTGGGTGCCGTTCTCACTACCAAAGCAACTAGCACGAGAAAATTTTTCTCTCAACAATAGAGAGAAAAATCTTATTCTCCGATTTGTATAAAGTGGCCTCTCTTTTTTTCTTTAGAGAAAATAAGCCTTATATATCTCCCTTTAGTGAAAACCCTAGGCTCCAAATAATCAAAAAACAAAACTCACGTTTATTTGCTTTTTCAATAGGGGACCCACCTTGTAAAATAACATAAGGCCCCTTATACAAAAGCTAATTAAATGGAGCCTCCCACTAAATAATATATTTAGGCTTTTGACCCAAATAGCTAGTTATCTTACTTATTAGTCCAGTAGTGGTGCAGTCAATTAAATGAGCTAACCCGGGGATCATTTGGGAACATACAGTAGTGGCTACAATAATTAGGCCTGTAATTAAACTAGCCCAATTATTTAATTCCAAATCTACTCCACTAAAAGATTGGAACTGACTTCCATAATTGTATGCTCGAATAATAATTCGTCCCAAGCCACATTGATTTCTTTACTGCACAATCCTTTGTACCACATCGTTAATTAAATTGATATCTCAACTGTCCAATCAATTTAATAACATCTTATTCCTTGATCCTTACTGGTTTTCTCTAATGATCATTTTCAACATACTAAATATGTTGACACACTCTGGCCAGAGAATTCTATGATCAAGTACCGAAAACCTATCAAGAGATGTGTTGTACAAATTCTATATTGTTAATCCATAACTCCAATACTCATAATTGCTCCCACCAAGATACCGGGTAATCTTGACCACAAGGATGTGTCGTGCCCATTGGTAACTCAAATGAAATAACAATCACAATCATGAAATCATAATTAACTCAAGATTAAGATTACAGTAAAATCAACGCCTATGAGATTTAATAAGTCTGACAGTTATTACAAAGTTAATTAAATCTCATATGTGATCCTGTTCAATGTAGTCGTACTACATCAATAAATTCATACATGATTAAGACAAATCATTCAATGAATTTATTACAGTCTATACCTAAATAAAGTGCCCAACTTTATTTATCAACTGCGAACTAAATTTATTTAATCATAAGATAACTTGTATTTATGTCTTCTGTGAATCCACATGGTGATCACATAAATACATATAATATGATTAAATGGACTTTAATACAAATATTAATGCAATTAAGATATTTGAATAAAATACCTCATTTATTTTATTAATCAGAAAAATTGTTTATTACAATTAAATAAACACATATGCTTTTAAAGAGCATATTTTCCCAACACTGTCACCAATGATCTTCCAGGTTATGACTCAGGTTCGATCTGTACTTGACGTGTGGGCGCCTTTATCACTACCAAAGCAACTAGCATGAGAAAAATTTTCTCTCAACAATGGAGAGAAAAATATTTTCCTCTAATATGTATAAAGTGGCTGCTATCTTTTTCTTTAGAGAAAATAAGCCTTTTATATCTCCCTTTAGTGAAAACCCTAGGCTCCAAATAATCCAAAAAACAAAACTCACGTTACTTGCTTTTTCTATAGGGGACCCACCTTGTAAAATAACAGAAGGCCCCTTAAATGATATATTTAGGTTTTTGACCCAAATAGCTAGTTATCTTACTTATTAGTCCAGTAGTGGTGCAGTCAATTAAATGAGCTAACCCGAGGATCATTTGGGAACATACAATAGTGGCTATAACAATTAGGCCTGTAATTAAACTAGCCTAATTATTTAATTCAAAATCTACTCCACTAAAAGATTAGAATTGACCTCCATAATTGTATGCTCGAATAATAATTCGTCCCAAGCCACATTTATTTCTTTACTGCACAATCCTTTGTACCACATCGTTAATTAAATTGATATCTCAACTGTCCAATCAATTTAATAACATCTTATTCCTTGATACTTACTGGTTTTCTCTAATGATCATTTTCAACATACTAAATATGTTGACACACTCTGGCCAGAGAATTCTATGATCAAGTGCCGAAAACCCATCAAGAGATGTGTTGTACAAATTCTATATTGTTAATCTATAACTCCAATACTCATAAATGCTCCCACCAAGATACCGGGTAATCTAGACTACAAATATGTGTCATGCACATTGATAACTCAAATGGAATAACAATTACAATCATGAAATCATAATTAACTCAAGATTAAGATTACAGTAAAATCAATGCCTATGAGATTTAATAAGTCTGACAGTTATTACAAAGTTAATTAAATCTCATATGTGATCCTGTTCAATATAGTCGTACTACATCAATAAATTCATACATGATTAAGACAAATCATTCAATGAATTTATTACAGTCTATACGTAAATAAAGTGCCCAACTTTATTTATCAACTGCGAACTAAATTTATTTAATCATAAGATAACTTGTATTTATGTCTTCTATGAATCCACATGGTGATCACATAAATGCATATAATATGATTAAATGGACTTTAATAAAAATATTAATGCAATTAAGATATTTGCATAAAATACCTCATTATTTTTATTAATCAGAAAAAATATTTATTATAATTAAATAAACACATATGCTTTTAAAGAGCATATTTTCCCAACAATCTCCCACTAGCTCTCAAAGCATATCTGGCATATTGCACATGCTCTAGGGCTCTAAGTACAGGTTATAAAGGTTTCCCACTAATGGCCATTGTAATAAGATATGCCATTTAGCATCTAATGCCATTTGGGGTACTGTCATATAACCTTTCTACACTATTCCCTTATAAGATGATACTTCCTGTCAGTATGTTTTGTTTCTTGTGGTTCCTTAGATTGAGCTACCGCACCACCATTATCACAAAATAGTTTAAGGGGTGTAGTTACAACATGTACCACCTCAAGATTTTGTAGGAACTTGCGGAGCCTATATAGCTTCTTTTGCAGCTTCATATTTAGCTTCAGTTGTGGAGTTTGTGATACAAGATTATTTCACACTCATCCAACTAATAGCTCCAGTTCCTAATGTAAACACATAGCCGGACGTTGATTTTCTAAAATCCTTATCTGATAAAAAATCAGAATTAGTATAACCCACTAGAATAAGTTCATCACCAGAATACACAAGCATATAATTTTTAGTTCTTTTAAGATACTTTATAATATGCTTGACTGCAGTCCAATATTGAGGTCCAGGATTAAATTGATATCTGCTAACCATCCCTACCGCAAAACAGATATCTGGCCTAGTGCAAAGCATGGCATACATGAGACTTCCCACAGCTTCTGCATAGGGAACTCGTCTCATTCTCTCTATCTCTTCAGATATTTTAGGTGATTGATCATTTGAGAATGTAATTCCATGTCTGAATGGTAATAAACCAGTCTTGGAATTTTTCATGCTAAATCTAGCCAATATCTTATCGATATAGACCGCTTGAGACAAAGCTAAAGTTTTATTCTTCTGATCTCGTAGTAACTTGATACCAAGAATATAACTTGTCTCTCCCAGGTCTTTCATATCAAATTGTTTTGCTAACCAAATCTTTATTGTAGTCAATACTCCTATATCGTTTCCAATCAAGAGAATATTGTCTACACAAAGAACTAGGAAGGCTACAAATTTTTCCTGAATTTTCTTGCACGCACATGGTTCATCAATGTTCTGAATGAATCCAATCGATTTAATCGCTTGATCAAATCTGATGTTCCATGACCGGGATGCTTGCTTCAATCCATAAATGGATCTCTGCAACTTACATACCATGTGTTCTTGGCCTTTTGTACGAATCCATCTGGTTGCTGCATGTAGATGTCTTCTTTAAGATGCTCGTTAAGAAAGGCTATCTTGACATCCATTTGCCAAATTTCATAATCTAGCACTGCAGTAATGGAGAGCAGAATCCTGATGGATTTAAGCATAGCAACCGCAGAAAATGTTTCCTCATAATCGATTCCCTCTTTCTGAGTAAACCCTTTAGCTACTAATCTTGCTTTAAATGTTTCCATCCTTTCGTCTACTCCTCTTTCTCTCTTATAGATCCACTTGCACCCTATAGGTTTTACCCCATTTAGTGCCTCTACAAGTTCCCAGACATTATTGGAATACATAGATTCTATTTCTTGATTCATGGCCTTTTTCCAAAATTCAACATCTCTATTTATTAGAGCTTCGTTGTAACTAGTGTGATCTTGTATATGTTCATCTGAGATAGCCGTATAGGTTTCTCCCAAAGGCATGTATGTCGCAGGTAACCTAGTTACCCTCCCACTACGACGAGGTTCTAAAAGTGATGGTTGTTCAAGGATAATCCTGTTCTAATCAGCTGGTTGTTGTTGTTCTTCCTGTTCTATAACAGGTGTTGAAAGCTTAGCATCAACCTAATCTCTTTTATTTCTCTAGTTTTACCTTACTCTTAGGTTATAAGTCATTATATAGTCTTCCTCAAAGAAAGTAAAGAATATGTCTATAAATACATTCCTATCTTGAGGACTACAATTCAAACTTTCCCTTATTCCTTTAAGATACCTAAAACATGCAAGCTTCTGAACACGAATCCATTTTCTCTATCTCTGATTCTAGTAGAAATACTAGTAAACTCCAAATACGAATGTGTCTCAAACCATATTTGTGACTTTTTCATAATTTCTTGGAGTAGTATACACCGAGATAGATGAAACTAAGTTCAATAAACTTTGTAGTTTTAAATACTAGTATCTGGAATCAAAAAGGTAAATGATAAACCACTTAGTATATATCTTGTCTTATCCAAAAGAATCTTGTTTCTCCATTTAATTACCAAATAGTGCTTGAATTCTCCATAGAGATATTCTTTGTTTCGATCATATCGAAGTTCTTTTATATTCCTGTCTAATTGCTTCTGTCTTATCCACGTACTCTTTTGAATTTCAAAAGCAATGGAATCATGATGCATTTAGACAAACATAAATTAAAATGAATATTCATCAACAAGATTGATAGAATACTCATAACCTCTTATAACAGGTAAACTGATTAGTCCGTATACATTTGTATAAATTAAAATGAATATTCATCAACAAGATTGATAGAATACTCATAACCTCTTATAACAGGTAAACTGATTAGTCCGTATACATTTGTATGCGCTAAATCATCAAATACAATATTATGCTTTTAGCTCTAAACGAGCATCCTCGTCATATTACTTTTCTAAATAAGATTTATAGAGTTACAATGATCAATCTTAATAGGCCAACAAGTCTATCATTAATCATTTTCTTAAAATCTTATTATAGTTTATATGACTTAAGCATAAATATCAGAGGTCATTTTGGTTTGAAGAAACATTTCTTTTCTTAGATAAATGCATATACTCTTTATCATTATATCTTGCTTTGAATAGATCTATAGACTTATATGATATAAATTGTCTTTATAAATAACCAAACTAAGTAATAAACAGAGGATAAAAAAATAACAGTGTACTCCTGTTTATTAAAACAAGTCACCAAAATTAAATTCCTCTAATATTTGGAAAAATAAAGACAAATATCAAAACTTTAAGTCTTTTAAAATTGATCTAGCCTTTCAATTGATATAAACTAGCATGTCCTCAACTGCTGTTTGAAGCTTTCTTCACTTAAACTCTTGGTTTCCTGAAAACCAAATAAATGAATTACAAATAAGATTAGTTATCTCAGAATTCATTATTGTATGAATCAATAGAAATCTGAACTAATTAGGAAGCTTAAAGATTTCCTATACCTGATTTTAATAATCTTAGGACAATCTTTCTTCCAATGACCCTTCTGTCCACATTTGTAACACTTGCCTTTTGGCTTGCCACTTCTATTAGTGGACAGTTTGCCGATCCCAACTCTTGCTTGCTCATTCTTGTCTTTCGACTTAAGCCTTGAAGAGAATCCTTTTTCAGGAAGTTTTCTACTATGATAAAATTCTTCTATAGCATGTAGTTCTTGCATTAATTCAATTAAGGTCATATCTTTATTGTTTAAGATATAGCTGACCTTAAACTCTTTGAATGTATCAGGTAAAGATTCAATCACCATGTTAATCTTTGATTTATCATTGATTTGACACCATGAATCTCTACCTCATTCAAATAGTCCATCATTTTGAGGACATGATCACAAACTCTTGTGCCCTCTTCCATCTTAGTATCCGTAATACGTTTTAATGCTGCTTCTCTGGCAAAATGGGTATTTTGCCCAAACATCTGATGAAGACTAGCCATTATATCAGTGGCTGTTTCCATGCTCCGATGTTTCTTATGCAGTTCCACAGAAATCGAAGCCAATATATAGCGCTTAGCCATTTTGTTAGCTTCACACCATTTCTCATAAGGCTCCCTCTGATTTCTATAATCGTATAACGATGGTTCAGGAGGGCAAGGCTGGGTCAACACATATTTGCTTCCCTTAGCAGTGAGAATATTAAATAGATTGCATTTCCAATCTAAATAATTTTTGCCAATGAGTTCATTTTTAACAAGGATAATTAATAATGGGTTGATAGAAGGCATTTTCTGAAAAAAAAATAAAATAAACATGCATAAATACTTTGAAACAATATTCACAATAAATGACAAAAATGCAAAAAATCATAAATGCATTTTAATTTATTGTAACGATAATCTAGTACCACTTTGACAAGCTATCCATTGGGGAAGTCATGTCTACACTTACTAGACCCAATTATCCATTAGATTATTTACTTTCATGTAGAAACATGATAAATAATTATCGTTATCCCTTTGGGCCTAAATTTGTTAACAGAGCTTCGTTGGGAAGGTTAATAACAAATTTTAGTTGAGTGTATAACCATTGTTTCAATCTACATATTTTTCATATCAATAGTCACCGTTGGGGCGAACAATCGATTGAAAAATATTTCAATTTTATCTTTGAAGAAGTTCATCAAATAAAATATCTAATATATATACCCTTCGTAGGGAGCATCACCGTATCATGAAGTCGAGGTATATATATAATTTTATTATTGAACTAACAATGGAGCCCGTGGGAAAAATTATCTTGAATTTTCCCTCTCCCACTCAATATTTTAAAATTGATTTTTCCTTTTTAAAACATACATATTGTTAATTGCATGCTTACTATAATATTATCTAGATGATATCCAATATTATTAAGCATAGGCAAATTTCAAACAATATAATGAAATTCATTATTAATGAATGACATGTATCATTATGCATAGAGTGGCACTACCTATTCTATATGACATGTTATTATGGCATGTTATCATCCAAAACATAACATATAGAAAAACAATTAAATAATCTTAATTCATGGCTTTCCTAATAATGAAAAATACATTAACCCTAAGCCTAATCTTCATTGGGCTTCTTGTCAATGTCCATCTTCCATAATCTTGTCTTTGTTAATGGACTAGGGGAAATTGAGCTTTTAAATTTATAATTGGTCCAATTTTAATTTTTGGAAGGAAATAAATAAATAATTAAATTTTTTATTAAAATAAAACTTTTGGACCAAAAATAAATTTAATGTGTTCAATTTTATCTATGCATTTTAATCCATTAAACCCAAATTTCAATTGGGCCTAAAAATAGGATTCTTTAAGCCCAAAACTATTTTTGGACTTAAATGCAAAAAATTAAAACTTATCAGCCCAAAGAGAAAATCTATGGAACTATAGGGATCGTAATGATAAAAACCATTAAAACCGTAAATCCATCTTTTTCTCTCCCCAGCCACCATCACCACAAAGGGCAGCCACTGTTCACAATTTTCAGCCATCTCCGACGCTGAGTTTGCTGCCGCCGTCACACTGGAAACGTACCAAACACCTCCCTCGCGCTGCGCGTAAAGCTCCTGCTCGTGCTGCACGGAAAGCTCCTGTTTGCGCTGCTTGCTGCGTATGCTGGCTGTTGCACGCGAGCGTGCGCTAGCTGCTGCACGCATAGCGTGCGTTGCTGGCTGCGCGAGCAACACGCGCTGGCCGCTGGTTGCCGCTGTCAAAATTTCCGGCCTCCGTCACTCCGATCTGCTATCCGAGACTAATTTACAAATTTCCTAGGCCAATTTTGGCTTACAAAAATTCTGTAACAGTAAAATAAATCAAGAGGAAAACATGGTGATAAAAAACCACCCCTCTTGTTACAGATCCAAACGAAAAATACAGTAGAAAATCTAACCATGAATTAAGACAAACCAAAACATGCTTTATTCATATATTAAACAAATAATATATATCTGAATAAATTGTGCCACTCTAATACATAAATTTCAAGATTAATTTCATACGAAACTCTTATATATTAATATGAGGAGGCTCTGATACCAATTGTTGGGAAAAAATCAGGTTTTTAAATTTTTATAAAACCTTTTAAGGACCGCTCTCATATAATATATAGGAATACGTAATCCAGAAATCGTACCTCGAAAATCCGATTTGGCTTTTTCCGCTGGAGTGATTTAGGCTCCTAGATCTCGATCCGTCACCACCACTCCTGTTAGATCACGATCCGTCACCACCACGCTTGTTAGATCACGAACTGTCACCAATGATCTTCTAGGTTATGACTCAGGTTCGATCTGCACTTGACGTGTGGGCGCCTTTATCACTACCAAAGCAACTAGCACGAGAAAAATTTTCTCTCAACAATGGAGAGAAAAATCTTTTCCTCTGATCTGTATAAAGTGGCTGCCATCTTTTTCTTTAGAAAAAATAAGCCTTTTATATCTCCCTTTAGTGAAATCCCACATCGCCCAAGGCTGGGTTCCTGTGTTCACTTATAAGTGCTGAGGCAGTCCTCACCTTACGAGAGCTATTTTGAGGCTGAGTTAGGCCCGTGGCCCAAGTTGGTATCAGAGCCTTGTTCGGGGGCCCAAAGGGAGAGTATGAAGGAGTCAGAAATCCCACATCGCCCAAGGCTGGGTTTCTGTGTTCACTTATAAGTGCTGAGGCAGTCCTCACCTTACGAGAGCTCTTTTGAGGCTGAGTTAGGCCCGTGGCCCAAGTTATAATCCAAAAAATAAAACTCGCGTTACTTGCTTTTTCTATAGGGGACCCACCTTGTAAAATAACATAAGACCCCTTACACACAAGCTAATGAAATGGAGCCTCCCACTAAATGATATATTTAGGCTTTTGACCCAAATAGCTAGTTATCTTACTTATTAGTCCAGTAGTGGTGCAGTCAATTAAATGAGCTAACCCGGGGATCATTTGGGAACATACAGTAGTGGCTATAACAATTAGGCCTGTAATTAAACTAGCCTAATTATTTAATTCCAAATCTACTCCACTAAAATATTAGAATTGACCTCCATAATTGTATGCTCGAATAATAATTCGTCCCAAGCCACATTGATTTCTTTGCTGCACAATCCTTTGTACCACATCATTAATTAAATTGATATCTCAACTGTCCAATCAATTTAATAACATCTTATTCCTTGATACTTACTGGTTTTCTCTAATGATCATTTTCAACATACTAAATATATTGACACACTCTGGCCAGAGAATTCTATGGTCAAGTGCCGAAAACCCATCAAGAGATGTGTTGTACAAATTCATATTGTTAATCTATAACTCCAATACTCATAAATGCTCCCACCAAGATACCGGGTAATCTAGACTACAAGTATGTGTCATGCCCATTGGTAACTCAAATGGAATAACAATTACAATCATGAAATCATAATTAACTCAAGATTAAGATTACAGTAAAATCAATGCCTATGAGATTTAATAAGTCTGACAGTTATTACAAAGTTAATTAAATCTCATATGTGATCCTGTTCAATGTAGTCGTACTACATCAATAAATTCATGTATGATTAAGACAAATCATTCAATGAATTTATTACAGTCTATACCTAAATAAAGTGCCCAACTTTATTTATCAACTGCGAACTAAATTTATTTAATCATAAGATAACTTGTATTTATGTCTTCTGTGAATCCACATGGTGATCACATAAATACATATAATATGATTAAATGGACTTTAATAAAAATATTAATGCAATTAAGATATTTGCATAAAATACCTCATTATTTTTATTAATCAGAAAAAATATTTATTACAATTAAATAAACACATATACTTTTAAAGAGCATATTTTCCCAACAGTTTCACACCAACAAAAATGAATGGAGTTTGGAACAATAACAATTTTAGAAATTTCCATTTGGAAACAACAGCAACATAACAAATGCCAACCAATAGTACTTACGTGGGCCCGAGTGATAAATTTGTTTGTCAAATTTGCTTTAAGCCTAAACACATAGCTCTAGAATGTCGTAGCAATTTTGATCATTCATATCAATCTAGGGAAATTCCTCTAGCTCCTGCTTCCATGCATATAAATGACAAAGAAGATGGTCTTATATTCTATTCTGACTGTGACTAACAACTCACATTGTCAACAACTTAAGTAATATAAAAAAAAATCATTCCTTATAAAGGAATTGATTCTTTAGTTGTTGGTAATGGTAAGAGTCTTAAAATTACACACATAAGTGATATTGTGTTGAATAATAATCATGGTTGCTTGAACCTAGAAAATGTGCTTGTTGTTCCTGATATTAAAAAGAATCTGCTATCAATAAGAAAGTTAACAACTAACAATTTGTATTTATTTTTTTTCTCATCAAATGGACAAACAGGGAAAGACACTTGCGAAAAGAAATAAAGAATGAGGATTGTATGCTCTCAAAGAGAAAGCACAACAAACATACACAACAAATCAAGGAAACAAAGAAAGTTTTGGCATTTGGCATTGACGAATGCAACATCCTCGTGGAAAGTTTTTGAAAATTTAACTGGAGTAACAACTCATTGATGTATTGAGTTCGAAAAAGTCAAAAAATACTCGTATTAATTGTCAAATGGCAAAAAGTTGTAAACTCATTCAATTCTTCCAATAAAATTACCAGTTTTCCTCTTGAGGGAATCTATTGTGACTTATAGAGACCAGCTCCAATCTCATCTACTGTAAGATTTAATCACTATGTTATTTTCGACAGTAGCATTATAAGATAACAATTATGGTTGGTGATTGCCAAATTTTTTTTTTTTTTGGTCATTCTCAAAACTATGTCAGGATAAGGTTTGAAGATCATGATGACAATTTTTTTGTTCAACTTTCTCATTTATTTTTAAACTAAGTTAAAATTGAAAAAGAAAGTTAAGTGAAATGGGTGTTCGGTGCTACCTAATGTGCTAGGGCTGGTCAATTTGGTACTCATTCTTTTAGTAAAATTGAATGAAAAATAATCGATTGAATTAGGATCTCAATAGGATTAAAACTCATCTTGATCTCGTCTTGAATCATTAATCGAGATAAAAATTTTCCCTAATCCCTACTAATTTTAAATCAGTTTAAAAAAATGAGTATTAGCCTCGTCCTGAATGGTACAAGATCCCAAATCCTGATTGGATTCTAAAAATTTTGCAAACCCTATTACTAATCTAAAATCAGAGTTTTATAAAGAGAACAATTCACAAACTTCCACTCTTTATCTAACCAAGCCTAATCAAGTCAAATAAACCCTAACAATAATTAAATCATGAAGAAATGACCACCAAACAAGAAGAAAAATGAATATTGAAGAATAAAGATAAAGAAAGAAGATTGAAGTTGAAAAAGAATAATTACAACTAAACGAACCTAGAATCAAAGATTGAAGAATGAGGCCTTAAAAGATACTAGAATAAAAGATTTGAAACTCTAAAGTGCCAACATTGATATAAAGATTCAAAATGGAAGCCCTAAAACTAAAGGTCGAAATCTTTCTGTCTTTCTCAATTTTTGAGTTATAATTTTCAATATGTTTGGTATCTCTTAGTTTCTTTACTTCCCTCACTTCATATGGACATGCATGCAAGAGCGAAAAGATTGGGTGTTTGTTTTTTGTTTGTTTTAGATTTGTTAATTTCTTCACTTCAGTTATAATCTATAAAAAAACGATTGGGTCTTTATTTGTTTATTTTGATTTTTGGGCATTGATGATTTTCATGTATTAAAAATCACGAATTTGGTTTATCTTTAATATAATAGTTCATGGCTGCACTTATTTAATAATTAACAGTTTTTTTCATTATAAGCTCAATTTTTTATTATTTTTCTTATGCCAATAAATTTTTAATTATTTAATCATATGTTGAATTTAATAAAAAAAAATTATTATTAAGAAGTGCTTTTGTGCAAGGTTTCCATGTTCTGTTTGTTTTATAAATATTTGTTTTTCTAAATGATGTAATTTTGTTCATCTTGTGCTGTTTTGCAGCATTAATTTTGTTATTTCTATTTTTTTTTATTAAAGCTATTTTTCATAGGTTAATTAGTGATAAAACCATAAATATTTTTATAAATTCAATGTGGTTGGCCAACTGTTTCTTTAACTGATTCGATAATTGTTGTTGTAGCTAAAAACATTTACAAAAGTATCAGTAATATTCAATAGATGGTGTTCAATTGCTCAAGGTGTGGATACATTTTCAACATAAATACTTTTTTACTTTAGTTATAACTTGGATGACCTGTGATAAATGGTTCATTGACATGCTAATGTCTTGTTTTATTTTATTTGTGAGAGATGCATGCATGACAATTTTCATTATTTAGTTTATGCTGGGAATGATATATTGTAAAAATGAAAAAAACATAAAAGAGTAATGATATAGCCACAAACTCTTGTACAAACTTATTTTGTACAAACTGATGTGGCATGATAAGATTGGTTGAATTAAATATCACTTGGCCCGCATGATTTGTTTTTATTATTTTATATTTTCATTTAACCAATGAATTAATGCCACGTCAGTTTGTACAAAATAAATTTGTACAAGAGTTTGTGGCTGTATCATTACTCAACATAAAATGGCTATTTTAACGCCGATTTTAAGCAAGAAGAATATTGGAAAAATAGACTTTACATAAACCATTCAGAATATTCTGTGTGAGCTCTTCGCAACGAATTATAGAATGTTCAAATTAGTTCTTGGGTGAATGAGAAATTAGTTCTCAAAGAGTACTTATTGGTTTTATCTTAAAGATAAAGGTCTCTCTATAGGTGTTAGATAAAGGTCTCTCTATAGGTGTTAGTCTTAATTCTGAATCAATTAGATGTTGTAATAGTTGCAGTTAGAGGAACTAATAAGCATAATAGCAAGAATTAAAAGGCGATGAATATGGTTATTTTCCAAGGGAAATACAACTTAAAAAGCTACTACAAGTGAATGGTTTTAAGATCGACGAATGCGAAAAAAAAGTATATCTGTCAAAGAAATAGAAAATGGCTATGTCATTTTATGTCTCTACATTGATGACATGCTCACTATTAGGAGTGATGACAAAATTGTAAGCTTTTCGAAGAATATGTTGAACTCTAGTTTTAACATGAATGACTTGGTCTAGCTGATGTCAGTTTTAGAATAAAAATGTCAAAGACATCTAAAGGACTTATTTTGAGTCAATCACATTATGTGATAAATTCTTGAAAAAGTCAATAAAAATAATTATGTTGTGGTAATAACTCCTTTAGATATAAGTTTGCATCCCACTTAGAATAGAGGCGACTTAAGTAGAATACTCTAGATCGGTAAGTATGACTTTAAAAGAGTATCACTTCAAAAAAATCAATAAGAATTTGAATAAAGTAAGATTGAAATTGAAACCAACTAGTTCGGTTCGCTTCGAGTTCAAAACTTATACCAATCAATATTTCAAATTTTCAATTCCACAGTAAGGGAGCCAATCGGAAATAAAAAGCTTAAGTTTTATACACCATGTTTCCCTAAACCTCTCTCTCTCTCTTCTAGGAATCGAAGAAATTATTCGAATTAACAATGATACGCTCATTTTCATCAATTATTACCACATTCATGTACCAAATCATTCATCACCATCACAACCAAATCGTGAACCATCAACATTATATAATTTGTAAAATACAACTATCATTACAGAAATTATAAAGCACAATTGCTCTGATACCAGTCGGGATCGACTACTTCACCGCACAGGATCCTCGAAGAGGCAAGTGCAGAGCATACTTAGTGCATGGGTCGAAATGAACGATGATGATAGTCTTTTCTTTTCTTATCAGGATTTCAAGAAAGCTGGGAAGGATTTTAGAAAGCCATAAATTTGCACAAGAAACTTCAAACTTTCTTATTCTTTCAACAAAAGACTCCCCCTATAAATAGAAGAAGAAGCTAAGAAGACGACAAACTTTTCCTGACAAGAGCTCGGCAAACACACATGCGCTAAAGTAAAAGTTGGTACAATTATTACAAAAGCAAAAGTCAAAAAACAACCAGCTTCTTGACAAGAGCCCGACAAACACACATGGGCTAAAGTAAAAGTAAAAAATCAACCAGAATTATTACAACATTTTTTAAAGTGCGAGCTTAAAGAAAAAGCTAGGAGATGCTTTTTCAAAAGCTATGAGATGGAGACAAGTTGTCTACATAACTGTCTACTTCATCAAACAGGGACATAGGTTGTCGTGTTGGAGAATTATTAGAAGAGCTGTCACGGGAGTTGACAGGTGTCTTATTTGCTGGGGCAGAAGAGCTTGATGCAAGGTGAGTGCTTGGAGTCTTTTGCGAAATTTCTAGAAAGGAGAGGAGAGACATGAATTCTTCCCAAGGGTCTTGAGAGTCTTGGAATAAAATGCATGTGTAGTCCGATCTTTCTTCCTTTATGATGATTCCGCTGGTGGGTGGAGTACTGCTTACACTAGGTGGAGGTAACATGAGAATGTCATGTTGAGGACCTTGTGAGGTGTGCTGGATGGGAGTTGAAGGCGGTTGGTAATGGTTGATATCAAAGAGGAAATTCCTTAAGGCTTAAACAATAGTGGGATCATATTTTAGGAGAGAAGAAGTGGGCAAGGTTTTCCATTCATAGAGTTGATTTTGAGTTCAAAAGAGGTTGGTGACAGGATGTTGAAAATAAGGACGGTGGATGATGAAGACTGATGTAAGCTGATCGGCTTCACTTGTTGGTATTAAGTGAAGGTGATTCTGGTGGTGAATGCGGGTGAGTTCCTTTCTCCACCAAGGGATGGGAGAAAACCACTCAAGAAGAGTGCATAACAGAGAACTAGCATTCTCAAGTGTGTCGAGATGTTGGCGCATTGCTTGGACTAGAAATACTAGTGTTGTAGCATAAAGAACCGTTATACACCATATGTACCATAACTCATCTTCAGAGATATCCTTAAATGGGCTAACCGAAAATCCTATAAAAAACAAACAGTCAGGATGAAAATGCATGAAACTATCAGGACTGGTTTGGTGGATTTTAAACATATAGCGATAGACAAATTTCTGAGTGAAGTCTTTGATTTGGTTAAGAGTGGTGAAGGTAAGATTCAAATGAAAGGATTTTTGGATAAGAGCTTGGTTGGGTAAAGAGGTCGTCATGGCTATGACAGGAAAATATGTCTGAGTGAGATTTTGTGCGGTCTGGACAAGAGGTTAGGGATGAGGTTTTGATTTCCCTTTATGTGTTTTACTGAGAAGTTGTTGGTCAATTTTTATAATCAAATGCTATTGATGCCAAAGTGCAAGTGTACACAACAAGTAATAAAGTAATGAATATTCGAGATTGTCTCCACATGGATTGAAGTCACTAGAAATGCTACAGCAATCACAATAGTGCAATCTAACTTAAGTCCGAAGTTAACAAATGTAAAGTAGGTTCTATTGAAATTGATAATTGTGAGAGAATAAAATAAAACAATGCAGTAATGAAATAAATTAAATTAAATGTGTCTAAGATTCAATTGAGAATATGGTAGTTGAATGATCAAACTCTCTTTATGGGTTGACTACTTTTCATCAAGTTAACACCAGTTGTTACAGCAATTGCTACAGCACTGGGCAGAATTAATTTGCATCCTCAGCTGCCGCGTGTTGGAACTCTCACACCCTTAAGTATATTAGCAAAGACCAGTTGGTACTCTACCTACGGCATGGCCTTATGACCCTTTAGTCTCTCTACCCTACAAGGTGAGTACTTATGTTTAGTTTATCAAAAATCTTAACTTCAAGTATAGCCCTTATGGGATTCAAGATAACTTAATCCAGGAAACTTAAATTAAAATCAAGTATTACTCTAATAATATTCGCTAAGACATGCCCTTTTGCGGCTCTATCTTAACTTGAACTATTAAATGGGTGATCAACCGAAATAAAAGTTATAATAATAACTACTAGAGTAAAATGCTACAACAATGACATAGCAACTCATAAGAACAGTCAAGAAACCATTAGATTATTTGTCACTCAACTACAAGCAAATCTAGTTCATATTCTGAAAGAGAAAAACAAACATCAACATATTGTTCACGGGATACATTAGATCAGTCAAAGAAAGAAGAAAGGTATAAGTTGAGAACGACAAAAAGTAAATCCAAATAACTGTGAGGGTTTTTTCAATGCTGCTGAAGCCGTCCTCTTGAATTCTGATCTTCTTCTTCTTTTTCTCTCTAATGTGTTTAATGATAATTCCTTGCCGCCGTTTTATGTGGTGCGCGCTTCCTTTTATAACAAAAAACTAGGGTAAACAAAAGCCTCGGGTGTGCATGAGTTAAATTAGGAAACTGCAGATCACAATTCTGCAGCTAACCCGTGCTAAGGTTTCTCCCTCAGTGCTCCAGGATTGCTACAACAATGTTTATTCTAACAACGGCTAGAACACTGCACTATTCTCGGTTGTGCTTAACTTCTTTTGTGGCCATATTCTTTCCTCCTCTTGCTGGTCTAATATCTCAGCATCCCTTCATGAATTATAAACTTCTGAAAACCTACAATTATGCACATGTTTTGAGCACAAATTACTTTAATTCAAGTAAAACTTATTAAGACTCACTAAAATGAATGTTTATGCAAAATATAACCAAAATATAATAAAAACACCTCATTTACTCTCTAAGTGATCTTGATTTAAGTCTAGAATTGCTGTAATAACTCTCATTTCATAGAGTTATCAGAAGTCATATTGGGAAAAATGGTTTTTCAATCTCAGTAGCTATTTATCAGGGAGGGTTCGGTTTTTTAATTCAAGGATCTTGGAGAACGAAGAGTTGTCAAGACGGATGTGAAAATGATGACCAATAAGATGGAACTCAAATTTCTTAATTCCATACTTAACAGCCAAGATCTCTTTATATATCACATGGTAGTGCTTCTCGGAGTCCTTGAACTGCCCGCTGGCATGGGCACAAAAACGTTCTTTGCCATCTATCAATTCGAGTAGAATGGCACCCCAGTATTCGTCTCTAGCATCGGTTTGGAGAATTCTTTGACCAGTGGATGAAATCTTTAAAGCTGGTGGATTTTGAGCGATCAACTTTAGGTGTTGGACAGCAGATGTCTGATCTGGACCCCAAAGGGGGGACTTCTTTTTCAACGTCTTAGATGGCTAGCTTGTATGAACAGATACATGAGGTAGGAAATCCCGGAGATAATTGATTATCACGAGGAATTGTTGGATCTGGTTTTTGGTCAGGTGTACGATGTGGGGACCTGGACAATAGCCGAATTCTGCACTTAACTTGTCCTTCTGATTGGTTCCAATAATCCTTCTCCATCAGAATTCCCAACTAATACACCAACAGTGGAGGAATAAGATGAAACGAGCACAATTCCTCCTAATCGACCAGACACGACTCCTAATCCCTCAAATGGTCCTTGGTTCACTTTTGATGACATCCCTAAGGCGAAATGGCCCTCACGGTTATAGAAATTTACGGCCTAAATTGATGTCCAAATGATCAGGCCTAGTTCATCACACAAGAATTGTTACACTTTCCAGATAAGCACCTGACCAAAAAACATATCCAACAATTCCTCGGGATAATCAATTATCTCCGGGATTTCCTGCCTCATGTATCTGTTCATACAAGCTAGCTGTCTAAGATGTTGAAAAAGAAGTCCCCCCTTTAGGGTCCAGATCAGACATCTGCTATCCAACACCTAAAGCTAATCGCTCAAAATCCACCAACTTTAAAAATTCCATCCATTGGTCAAATAATTCTCTAAACCGATGCTAGCGACGAATACTGGGGTGCCATTCTAATCGATAGATGGCAAAGAACCTTTCTGTGCCCATGGCAGTGGGCAGTTCAAGGACTCTGAGAAGCACTACCATGTGATATATAAAGAGATCTTGGCTATTAAGTATGGAATTAAAAAATTCGAGTTCCATCTTATTGGTCATCATTTTCACATCCCTCTTGACAACTCTTCGTTCCCCAAGATCCTTGAATTCAAAAACCGAACCCTCCCTGATAAACAACTACTGAGATTGAAAAACTGGTTTTCCCAATATGACTTCTCAGTAAAACACATAAACGGAAATCAAAACCTCATCCCTGACCTCTTGTCCAAACCACACAAAATCTCACTCATCACCTCTCAGACATACTTTCCTGTCATAGCCATGACGACCTCTTTACCCAACCAAGCTCCTATCCAGAAATCCTTTCCTTTAAATTTTACCTTCACCACTCTTAACTAGATCAAAGACTTCGTTCAGAAATTTGTCTATCGCTATATGTTTAAAATCCACCAAACCAGTCCTGATAGTTTCATGCATTTTCATCCTGACTGTTTGTTTTTTACAGGATTTTTGGTTGTTTAAGGATATCTCTGAAGTAATATGGTTCTCTATGCTACAACACTAGTATTTCCAGTCCAAGCAATGCACTAACATCTCGACACACCTGAGAATGCTAGTTCTCTGTTATGGACTCTTCTTGAGTGGTTTTCTCCCACCCCTTGGTGGAGAAAGGAACTCACCCGCATTCACCACCAGAATCACCTTCACTTAATACCAACAAGTGAAGCCGATCAGTTTACATCAGTCTTCATCATCCACCGTCCTTATTTTCAACATCCTGTCACCAACCTCTTTTGAACTCAAAATCAACTCTATGAATGGAAAACCTTGCCCACTTCTTCTCTCCTAAAATATGATCCCACTATTGTTTCAGCCTTAAGGAATTTCCTCTTTGATATCAACCATTACCAACCGCCTTCAACTCTCATCCAGCACACCTCACAAGGTCCTCAACATGACATTCTCATGTTACCTCCACTTGGTGTAAGCAGTACTCCACCCACCAGCGGAATCATCATAAAGGAAGAAAGATCAGACTACACATACATTTTATTCCAAGACTCTCAAGACCCTTGGGAAGAATTCATGTCTCTCCTCTCCTTTCTAGAAATTTCGCAAAAGACTCCAAGCACTCACCTTGCATCAAGCTCTTCTGCCCCACCAAACAAGACATCTGTCAACTCCCGTGACAGCTCTTCTAATAATTCTCCAACACGACAACCTATGTCCCTGTTTGATGAAGTAGACAGTTATGTAGACAACTTGTCTCCATCTTATAGCTTTTGAAAAAGCATCTCCTAGCTTTTTCTTTAAGCTCCACTTTAAAAAACGTTGTAATAATTCTAGTTGTTTTTTGACTTTTACTTTAGCCCATGTGTGTTTATCGGGCTCTTGTTAAGAAACTGGTTGTTTTTTGACTTTTGCTTTTGTAATAATTGTACCAACTTTTACTTTAGCCCATGTGTATTTGCCGGGCTCTTGTCAAGAAAAGTTTGTCGTCTTCTTAACTTCTTCCTTTATTTATAGGGGGAGTCTTTTGTTGAAAGAATAAGAAAGTTTGAAGTTTCTTGTGCAAATTTATGGCTTTCTAAACTCCTTCCAGCTTTCTTGAAATCCTGATAAGAAAATAAAAGACTATCATCATCGTTCATTTCCTCCCATGCACTAAGTATGCTCTGCATTTGCCTCTTCGAGGATCTTGTGCATCAGAAAACAGTGTTATCACCGCCAATCAGATAAAAAACACTACAGTTCACCCTGTGTGTCACCCCTTCCATCCTTTGGTATTCGGTGTTTTTGGGTGAAGTAGTGGATCCCGACTGGTATCAGAGCCTGTACTTTTCCACGGAAGTGGTAAATGTGATAGGTTTTTCTATTCCTTCAGTGATAACAAGAAAGCACTTTTTCATATCATGGCTTCATCCTCTTCAAAATCCTCTAGTGCCCCCAATCTAGTTACTCTTTCTCTTCCACCTTCATGTTCTAAACATACAGACTCAAAAATAGAAAACTTGGTGTAATACTCCTATATCCCTAAGTCAGCCCAGATAAGTGAATCATCCATGCCCTTGATTAGCCCATACCACATTTACAAACGACCAAATTCTTTTACCCGAAGTATCAAAACTCTCATTTCTACCAAACGACCTCTCCCAAAAGAATACATCCAGTCTTCCCGATTGGATCAATGTTCAATTCAGGCCACCCAAGTAGAGCAGTACGTAACCCTCAAAATACCTTCTGAGCTTATAGCCACCTGGAAACGGGAAGGTTATACGCACCTTCACCTTAGGGGTATCAGACTAATCCTCACCCTTCATGGTCGAAAAGGTTTACCGGTAACTGCTCGGTTAGCCCTTCTTGATACCCTTTTTAAAGAATACCAACATGTTATTTTTGGCACTATCCTTACAACCCTTCATGCTGGAAGCGTACTACTTACTTTCTACCCGAATTTCAACCTCTCTCTAACAAAAAAAAAAAAAATTTCATTATGCACGAAATTAGTGTTTTGTTCTATGTTGGTGAGCGTTTATATTATTAACAACTCTCATCGCTCACCTCATAGCCGAGTCATTGCTGATATATGATGGCGGAGAAAGCAAGGCAGTTGACAGTAGTAGGTGGAACTAGAGATGATGAACTAAATTTGAAGGGTAGTGATAGTAGTAGTAACCAGAGAGAATTAAAGATGAAGATTTGGGGCCTATGCTTTTTGGTTTGTAGGCTGCGATGTTAGATTAGATAAAGTAGTAACAGCCATGAAGAATTGAAGATGAAGATAAAAGATTGAGGCATGGGATGAAGATAAAAAGAGGCTTTTAGATGAAGCTCAAAAAGTGAAGATGTTGGTTGCAATTGCATTTAGAGAAAATAGGGTTTGCCTTTTTGGTTTGGTTATTGTGTGTATATATACTATTGTTATGGTGTGTTAAGATGTATTATAAGTTTTTAAGCTTGCTTATTATAACCTCTTCTATTATGCCACATGGCATTCTTTAAACTTACAAAATTTTCCTCATATTATTTGGTTTGGTTTCGGTTATTAGATTTTAAACTGAGAAATGAATCGTTATAATCAATTTGTTTGAATTAAAATAATTGATTTTTTGGTTAGAAATGTACTGAACCGAAATTGAAAAATCAAATCAAACTGGCATTTTAGGGCTCTCTTCGATTCTGCCAAACAATAGATTGTGGAATTCCAAAGTGGCCAAATCCTATGCTAGTAATTTGCTTACATTATGATAGTCAATATGCAATTGGAGGGGCATAGACCAATATGTTTATTGATAAATGTAGACACATATGTCATAGATATAATACCATTAGACAAATATTCTCTATTAGAGTTATTTTTGTTGAGCCGATAACATAGCGAATCAGCTAACCAAAAAGTTAAACAAAGAGTTAGAAGAAAAATCATCAAGGAGAATGAGACTAAAGCCCATAAAATAAAGAATAATTTTTACAAAGGAAAACCCAACCTAGCGGATTTGAGATCCTATGTACTAGGTTAAAAAAACCAACGTAATTATAAAGCACTTTATTGGTTCTCAGTGGGAGTTACCATCTTGTGCATTCCTATGATGAAAACAATTATGCTTTAGGAGAAAAAGGCATTCCTATGATGAAAATAGTGATGCTTATAGGAGAAAAAAAGGTAAGTTATGCTTTTAATGATTTTTTATGCATTGGGAGTCCAAGTAAAGTAAGGCGGGTTACTTTTTGTTTGATAAGTCACAATGTGAGAAAGAAATGGGCCTGTTTTAAAGGGAATTGTTTAGGGCTCAATTCTAGGAAGCTCTTGCAGAATCAAGCTGATGTTTATGGCCAAAACGAATATAAATATGAGAATTCAAAAGCGTTAGGAAAGATTTCTGTGTGAAATATATCATTATTTATGTGAACGACAAAATAGTTCGAAGACATTAGGTCTACTCGTCAGTCGTTAAAATAAATATATTTCATAAGGTAATGTTCAAAGTTAGAGACTTACTTATCCTATGTAGGTTTTGATATGTTGATCTCTATCACTAAAGTCTAAATAATTTTTTATATTAGAATATCATTTTTATGTTTTTTGTCAATTTTCATTCATATATGGGATTGTTAGAAAAAATAGCATAAAAATGACTATTTTAAGTAGGACGAATATTGGAAAAATATAATACATAGATGATTGAGAATCTCCTCTATAAGCTCTTCGTAATGAATCATAGAACTCTCAAATTGGTGCTTGGTAAATGAGAAATTAGATCTTAAGAAAATTGGCAAATCCCACACTGGAAAAGTGGACCAAAGGCTTTATATACACTTACACATGTAATAGATGATAAGTATCGTAAAGATAAAATCTTGGGTCACAGATCAATTTGGCTATGCTCTTGTATGCTCACGTCTCTTATGTACACTAATGCCATCCAAATTTAAGTTATCTAGCCTCAGTTTCTTTTGCCACTTTTTTGTATTATGTACAAGAATAATAGTATTAAAATTAAACTTGTGTGTGTAACAGTTAAACCAATTACATTCTAATATAGTTACTGTAATTAGGGGTAGGCAAATGATTCGATTTTTGTCGAATTGAACCGAACCGAACTGAAATTTCCTAGTTTGGTTTGATTCCAATTCTAAAGGGAAAAATTGAATGGGTTATAAAATTGAGGAATCGATTGATTTGTGTTTGGTTCGGTCCAAAACTGAACTGAACCGACAAACTGATTAGTTCTTCCACTTAAGACTAAAAAATATAAATAAATAAAGAATTTATAAATTTGTAATCACATACACATAATCAACACCCTCCCCATCCCTCTTTTATGCCAGTCGAGACACACACTTACCATCTCTCTCTCACTTATCAGCCACCCTTTCGCCATTCATTTCGCTATGATACTACTGTCATCGCAACTGCAACCAGCCTATTGTAGTTCATCTCGTTTCTTTTTTCAGCCTAACCTCTAGTTCATCACGCTCGTGTCAGTCTCGCCTCTGGTTCTGATGAGATTGAGGACAAAACTATCACAAGCATGTGGGATAAGGTATATTCAATTCCTATTCAAGTTCCCGTCAGACTCATCCCAAAAGCTTGAGCAAAGAAATTCAAAGAAGCACTTAATGGGTTGATTCAAGTAACTTGGGCTCAATCAAATTCGGGAAGGCCCGTTGAAGGAATCGCACATGATAAATGCATGATTCAGGCTCTTGAAGTTTCCAAATAATCACTTCCTTGAAATAGGAAATTGCCTTGCACATTATGGCAGGAAAAGCTATTATTTTTCTTTTTCGGATACTTTCCTATTTCTTGAAAAGGCTAGTGGAGAAACAAATTACTTATTTCTCTTTTAATTGCTGAGTTTCCATTTTAATTGATGTAAGGCATTTAAGCCGATTAGGATTCTGATTTGATTTAGATTCTTTCTTATTCCCTTAGATTAGGATTCTAATTTGATTTAGATTCTTTCCTTATTTTCTTTAGATTAGGATTTCAATTTGATTTCGATTTAGGATTTATTTAAAAAAATTCTTGTAATCAACCCTATATAATGTACTCGCATCCAATAAATAGAGATAGATCAATTTTGATACAATTGGTAAGAGAATTAATTCTCTTTTGTTCTTAAACTAACTCTTTGAACTTATCGGATTTCCGTGGCGTTCAAACTCTTGACTTATCAATCATATCATCCATAGCTGATCGTGGCATCCTCACATACCAATGTTCGTGCTTTCATTGACTATCGGGTTGCGGTTCCATTTAATTCTAGGTTTAGATTCGATCTTGGAGACTAAATTCATTTTGGTACCAGAGCTTAGGCACCAAGGTCAGATTTATCTATCTTAATTATTTGTCATTCTTGTTTGAGATTTTTCATTCTTGTTCTAGTAAAAAAAAAAAAAATTCATTCTTGTTTGAGATTTTTCATTCAGTGCCACATGAGCAGTATCACATTAATAGTGCCACATGAATAGTATTTTTAGGATTTGTTTTTATCAATTTTGCATCCTTGTGGTTTAATTCTCCTTAAATTTGTAAATTTTATGTATTCCTTTCCCTAAAAAAAATCCAAAAGAAAAAGAGGGAAACAAAGAAACAAGAGAAGAAGGAAGATGATAGTGAGAAAAAAAAATTCTCGATCTTTGCTTAAAATCTTTTGTTCGTTTTCCATTATTAGTGTCTTTAAGATTCCAAAATTGGTTTTACCCCATAGGTGAAGATTTTTGCCCGAAATTTTGGTAATTTGTGCTTCCGAAACCCGGTCGTACATATGCATTGTTTTGTTGCTATTGAAATTCGAGTCTCCTTGGTGTAATCTTGTGAATTGCTATCGAAATCTTGATATTGGCTTTATTAGTTTGATAAGAACCAGGTGAGTATTATTACGAGTGGAAAAAGCCAAAAGAATGTGAACATACCAGAGGGTAAAAGCCAATAAATTTGAATAAGACAGGAGTGGAATTGAATGAACCATTTTCTTGAGTGAAATACATAAGGGAGTGAGGTGAGGTCTTTTCACATTGTTTCTAACTTTCTTTTTTTTTTTTTCCAGATGTTAGCCATGAGAATCAATCCGTGACTACTAAGAATTTGCAAATTCAAGCATTGATGAGAGAGATGAGAAGGATGATGAGGGCTGAATTAGAGCACATACATGAGCGTTTGCATCAAGTAGAGAACACACGTGCGGGGCAGTCATAACCCATTCCCCAAGCACGAATGAGGGAGAGAGCTCCGGCTAGAGGAGAGATTGATGCCTATTATAGGGATGAGTATGATGAAAGGGAGGACTTAGTGGGTAGCTATAGGAGATGTGGACGAGATAGGAGAGCTAGGAATAGGGATGATGGTTTAAGTGGCATAAAGATGAAGATCCTATCTTTTCAAGGTAAATCTGACCCGGAAGCATACCTTGAGTTTTCTGACTATGTTGTTACTTGATAGGATCAACTTGTTATAAGTAGGAGGCAGAACAGGGATCGTCTAGTTGAAATATGGGATGAAATAAAATCGGTTATGAGAAGACGTTTCGTACCTAACCATTACTATCGAGACTTGTACCAAAAATTACAAATTCTTGCACAATCTCAAAGAAATTGAGATTGCCATGATTAGAGCAAATATGTTGGAAAATAGAGAAGCTACCATGGCATGATTCTTAAATGGCCTTAATTGGGAAATTACAAATATAGTTGAGTTGCAACACTATGTAGAGATTAAGGAGGTGGTCCAAAAAGCCATTAAGATTGAGCAGTAACTCAAGAGGAGGGGTAACACCCGTGCAGTCCTAAGCTTGAGTTCCACTCCTTGGAAGCCGAGCTGTGTGAAGCGAAACAAGAGGCCACAAGCATCTACTGCTCCTAAGCTGAGATCCGAGCCCTCCAAGCATGATTCACAAGGTAACACCGTGACTCTGACTATTAGGAATCGTAACATTAAGTATTTTAAATGTCAAGGCAAGGAACATATAGCAAATGAATGTGTGAATAAAAGAGTTATGGTGTTGCGGGATAATGGTAAGATTGTGACTGAAGATAAAACAAAAGAAAATGAGATGCCACCATTGGAGGACATCGAAGATTAAGAGTACGACCCTTGGGGAATTGACTTTAGTAGTTATGGGAGCTTTGAATGTGCAAATAAAGGAAGATGAAGTAGTGTCGCAAGAAAATATTTTCCCTACTAGGTGTTATGTTCAAGATAAAGTATGTAGTATGATTATTGATGGAGGAAGTTGTACTAATGTTGCTAGTACTATCATGGTGGAGAAGTTAAGGCTTCCGACACTTAAACACCCACGGCTATACAATGGTGAGGTAAAAGTGAACAAGTAGGTACTAATGAATTTTCAGATTGGCAAGTATGAGAAAAGGTGTTATGTGATGTAGTACCAATGCAGGCTGGACACTTGTTACTTGGGATGCCTTAACAATTCGATAGACATGTAAAGCATGATGGCTTCACCAACAAATATTCATTTGTATTTAATCAACATAACATCACTTTGTTCCATTGATGCCAAAGCAGGTTTATGGAGACCAAGTGAGTCTACAGAGAGAGAGTGATCGAAAGAAAGAGAGTGTGCAAAAGAAAAAGAAAGAAAAAGAGAATGAAAATCATAAAAAGGTCGAGAAAAATGAGAGAGAAAAGCCAAGAAAAATGCAGCCATTAAGAGAAAATCAGAGGGAAAATAAAAGAATTTCTATGCAAGAGCGAGTGAGATAAAAAAAATGTTGTTCTCACATCAGCCAATTATTGTACTTTTATACAAAGAAGCATTTTTAAATACTAACAAACTTGACCCTTCTTTGACTAGATCTATTACTTCTCTCTTGTAAGAATATGAGGATGTCTTCTCGAGGAAACACCACATGGTTTACCTTCAATTCGAGGGATTGAGCATCAGATTGATTTTGTAGTTGGTGCAACCATTCTAAATTGACCAGCCTATAGGAGTAACCCGGAGGATACAAAGGAACTTCAAAGGCAAGTTAATGAATTGATGAAAAATGGGTACGTGAGAGAAAGCATGAGCCCATGTGCGGTTAAGATTTTATTAGTTGTTAAGAAAGATGGAACGTGGAGGATGTGTGTTGACTGTCGAGCCATCAACAACATAATAGTAAAGTATCGACATCTTACTCTTGGGCTAGATGATATGCTTGATGAATTGCATAGGTCTTGTGTATTTTCTAAAATTGACCTGAAAAATGGATATCATCATATTAGAATGAAAGAAGGATATGAATGGAAAACTGCCTTTAAAACAAAATATGGTTTGTATGAATGGCTAGTCATGCCTTTTGGTTTGATTAATGTCCCGAGCACTTTTTTAAGACTTATGAATCATGTTTTACGAGCTTTTATTGGCAAATTTGTTGTTGTTTATTTTGATGATATCCTCATATATAGCAAAAATTTTGGACGAACATGTAGTACATTTGAAAAATGTTTTAGATGTGCTTAGGAAGGAAAAGTTGTTTGCTAATCTAAAGAAGTGTACTATTGTGTCGATAAACTTGTCTTTCTAGGATTTGTTATGAGTGAACAGGGTATACATGTTGATGAGGAGAAGGTACGTGCAATCCATGAATGGCCGAGTCCTACAAGTGTAACTAATGTGAGAAGCTTTCATGGGCTCGCTAGTTTCTTTCGGCGATTTGTGAAAGACTTTATTACATTGGTCGTACCATTTACTAAAGTAATAAAAAAAGACGTTGGATTCAAGTGGGAAGAAGATCAAGAGAAAGCTTTTCAAATAATTAAGCAAAAGCTAACAATGCTCCCTTTCTATCCTTGCTTAACTTTAATAAAACATTTGAAATTGAATGCGATAGTTATTAGTATTGGCACAGTCCTAATGCAGGAAGGATGACCAATTGCTTACTTTAGTGAGAAACTAAGTGGGTTAGCCTTAAACTACCCTACTTACGATAAGGAGTTATATGCATTGGATCGAGCGTTAGAAACGTGGCAGCACTACCTATGGCCTAGGGAGTTCATGATTCACACCAATCATGAGTCCTTGACACACCTTAAGGCCAACACAAGATGAACAAAAGGCATACTCAATGGGTAGAATCCATAGAGACGTTTCTATATGTCATTTGTTACAAGCAAGGTAAGGAAAACATTGTTGCATATGCGCTTTCCTACAGGTATGTCTTAATCTCGACACTTAATGCTAAATTGCTTGGTTTTGAAAATATTAAAGAATTGTATGCCGATGACCATGATTTTAGTGTTGAATACAAGGCTTGTGAAAAGACCACAGTTGTTAAGTACTATAGGAAAGATGGTTACTTATTTCGAGGGAATAAATTATGTGTGCCTAATTGTTCTTTAAGAGATTTGTTAGTGAGAGAATTCCATGGAGAAGTGTTGTTGGGGCAATTTGGAGCTGTAAAGACTTCAGCAGTTTTATAGGAACACGTTTATTGGCCACATATGAAACGAGATGTTGAGAGCCTTTGTGGTAGATGTGATACGAACCTTGTCAAGAACTAACATGACCCGAATCAATTTAGTCCTCAAGATCGAATCTAAACAAGGAATTGAATGGAACCTCGACCCAATGCTTAATAAAAGCACGAACCTTGGTGTGTGAAGACGCCACAATCAGCTATAGATGGTCTGATTAATAAGTCAAGAGTTTAAACGCCACAGAAATCTGATAAGTTCAAAGAGTTTGTAAAGCATCAAGGAGAATTAACCCCCTCACCAATTGCATCAAAAACTTATCTCTGTTTATTGGATACGAGTACATTATATAGGGTTGGTTATAAGAATTTTTGAAAATAAATCCTAAACCAAATCAATTAAGATATTTTCTTAATTTTTGAAGAGGATTTGAGGACAAATCCTCTTCAAGAGGAGGGAAATGATGATATTAAGAATAAAACTATCACAAGCACGTGGGATGAGGCATATTCAGATTCTATGCAAGTTCCTGTCGGAGTTGTTACAAGAGCTTGAGCAAAGAAATTTAAAGAAGCGCTTAATGGATTGATTCAAGTAATTTGGGCTCAATCAAATTCGTGGAGGCCCGTTGAAGGAATCGCACATGATAAATGCATGATTCAGGCTCTTAAAGTTTCCAAATAATCACTTCCATGAAATAGGGAGTTGGCTTGCACATTATGGTGGGAAAATATCTTATTTTCCTTTTTCAGATACTTTCCCGTTTCTTGAGGAGGCAATAAATTCTTATGCATTGTCATTGATTCATTCCAAAACTTGGAATGGGTCATCCCCTTGAGGTAATAACTTAGATTTCCTTCGTTTCGGAAATCGTTCCTTGCGCATGTGTAACCACACCCAATCGCCGGGTTCAAAGACCAGCTTATGTGACCCTTTGTTGGCTTGTTTAGCATATTGCTCAGTTCTCCGCTCAATGTTGAACTTCGCCCTCTCGTGTATTTGTTTAAAAATTTCAGCCTTTTTCTTGCCGTTTAAGTTAACACGCTCAGAAACAGGTAATGGATTTAAATCCAATGGGGTTAAAAGATTAAAACCATAAACAATTTCAAACGACAAATACTTAGTAGCAGAATGAACGAAATGATTATAAGCAAACTCAACATGTGGTAAACAATCTTCCCAAGTTTTGATGTTTTTTTTAATGATAGCTCGCAACAGAGTAGATAAAGTTCTATTCACAACTTCTGTTTGACCATCAGTCTGAGGGCGACAAGTAGTTGAAAAAAACAACTTAGTTACTAACTTAGCCCATAATGTTTTCCAAAAGTAACTTCAAAACTTAACATCCTTATTAGAAACAATTATCCTGGGCATACCATGCAACCTTACAATCTCCCTAAAGAATAGGTCAGCGACATTAGAAGCATCATCCGTTTTGTGGCATGGAATAAAATGTGCCATCTTTGAAAATCTATCTACAACCACAAAAATTGAGTCTTTCCATTGTTTAGACCTAGGTAAACCTAGCACAAAATCCATCAAAACATCAGTCCAAGGTGCATTAGGTATTGGCAAAGGGGTGTATAAGCCAGAAGGTTGCACCTTCAATTTGGCTTGCCGACAAGTGTCACATGTACCAAAAAGTCTTTCAACATCTCGTTTCATATGTGGCTAATCTTTACAACTTCAAAATGCCAAATTAACCCTCCTCCATGGGATTCTCTCACTAACAAATCTCTCAAAGAACAGTTAGGCACACATAGTTTATTCTCCCGAAATAAGTAGCCATCATGCCTAAAGTATTTACCGACTGCGGTCTTTTCACAAGCTTGGTATTCAACACTAAAATCATAGTCATCAACATACAATTCCTTAAATGTTCAAAACCAAGTAGGTTAGCATTATGTGTTGAGATTAAGACATACCTGCGGGAAAGCGAGTCTGCAACAACGTTTTCCTTACCTTGCTTGTAACGAATGACATGAAAATGTCTCTATGAATTCTACCCATGGAGCATATCTCTTGTTCAGCTTGTGTTGGTCTTTAAGGTGTTTCAAGGACTCATGATCAGTGTGAATCACGAAATCCTTAGCCCATAGATAGTGCTACCACGTTTCTAACGCTCAAACCCATGTAAACAACTCCTTATTGTAAGTAGGGTAGTTTAAGGCTACCCCACTTAGTTTTTCACTAAAGTAAGCAATTGGTCATCCCTCCTGTATTAGGACTACCCCAATACCAATACCTAAGGCATCGCATTCAATTTCAAATGTTTGGTTAAAGTTAGGCAAAGACAATAAGGGAGCATTGATCAGCTTTTTCTTAATAATTTGAAATACCTTCTTTTGGGCTTCTCCCCACTTGAATCCAACATCTTTTTTTATTATTTCAGTAAGCGGTGCAGCTAATGTGCTAAAGTCTTTCCAAAATCGTCGGTAGAAACTAGCAAGCCCATAAAAGCTTCTCACACTACTTACACTTGTGGGACTCAGCCACTCTTGGATTGCACATACCTTTTCCTCATCAACCTGTATACCCTGTGCACCCACAACAAATCCTAGAAACACAAGTTTATTTGTGCAAAAAGTACACTTCTTCAGATTAGCAAACAAAATTTATTTTCTAAGCACATCTAAAGCAGATTTCAAATATACTACATGATCGTTTATCTTTTTGCTATAAATGAGGATATCATCAAAATAAACAATAACAAACTTGCCAATAAAAGCTTGCAAGACATGATTCATAAGTCTCATAAAAGTGCTCGAGGCATTAGTTAGACCAAAAAGCATGACTAACCATATTTTGTTTTAAAGGCATTTTTCCATTCATCTCATTCTTTCATTCTAATATGATGATATCCACTTTTCAAATCAATTTTAGAAAATACACAAGACCCATGTAATTCATCAAGTATATGATCTACCCTAGGAATGGGATGTCGACATTTTACCATTATGTTATTGATGGCTCGACAATCAACACACATCCTCCACGTCCCATCCTTCTTAGGAACTAATAAAACGGGAACTGCACATGGACTCATGCTTTCTCTCACGTATCCTTTTTCCATCAATTCATTAACCTGCCTTTGAAGTTCTTTGGTCTCCTCCGGGTTGCTCTTATAGGCTGGTCTATTTGGAATGGCTGTACTGGGCACAAAATCAATTTGATGCTCAATCCCTCGAATTGGAGGTAAACCATGTGGCGCTTCCTCAGGAAAGACATCCTCATACTCCTGCAAAAGAGAAGTAATAGAACTAGACAAAGTAAGGTCAAATTCGTTAGTGTTAAAAAATGCCTCTTTGTACAAAAGTACAATCATCGGCTGATGTGAAAACAACGCTTTTTTTTCATCTCACTCACTCTTGCGTAGAAATTCTTTGGTTTTCCATTTGATATTCGCTCAATGGCTGTATTTTTCTTTGGGTTTTCTCTCATATTTTGCTCGGCCTCTCTTTGAATTTCACTCTCTTTTTCTCTCTTTTTCTTTTACTCACTCTCTTTTTCTCTCTTTTTCTTTTGCTCACTCTCTTTGTGTAGGTTCACTTGGTCTCCATAAACCTGCTTTGGTGCCAATGAAACAAGAATGATGTTGTGTTAATTAAATATAAATGAATATTTGTTGGTGAAGCCATCATGCTTCACACATCTGTCGAATTACCTAGGCCGCCCAAGTAACAAGTGTCCAGCCTGCATTGGCACTACATCACAAAGCACCTTATCTTCATATTTGTCGATTTGAAAAGTCACTAGTACCTGCTTGTTCACTTTCACCTCACCACTGTCATTTAACCACTGTAGTTTGTATGGCCGTGGGTGTTTAAGTGTCGAAACCCCTAACTTCTCTACCATGATAGTACTAGCAATATTAGTACAACTTCCTTCATCAATAATCATACTACATACTTTTTCTCGTTGCACTGCTTCGTCTTCCTTTACTTGCACACTCAAAGCTCTTCTTGCTACTAAAGTCAATTCCCTAGAGGCTATATACTCTTCATCTTCGTCGTCCTCTAACGGTGGCATCTCATTTTCTTCTGTTTCATCTTTAGTTACAATCTCACCATTGTCCCGCAATAACATAACTCTTTTATTCACACATTCACTTGTGATATGCCCCATGCCTTGACATTCAAAACACTTAATGTCACGATTCCTAATAGTAAAAGTCACCGTGTTACTTTGTGAATTGTGCTTGGAGTGCTCGGATCTTAGCTTAGGTGTAGTATATGCTTGTAGCCTCTCATCTCATTTCACATAGCTTGGCTTCCAAGGAGTGGAACTCGAGCTTGGGGCTGCACGGGTGTTACCCCTCCTCTTGAGTTGTTACTCAATCTTGATGGCTTTGTTTACCATTCCTCAATCTCCACATAATGTTGCAACTCAACCTCATCTGCAATCTCTCGATTAAGACCATTTGAGAATCGTGCCATGGTACTTCTCTATCCAAATCCAAATTCAAGGTGCTGAACAAATTTCTTCTGCCAAAATTGCCACTTTACACCACCAACTGGAATTGATCATGAAGTACAGCAAGAGCACTTGAGACTTCTGGGAGATCAACAAACTGTAGTTGGCGGTATTGTCCTAACGAATCAAACCAATCTCTTTCTCCTACTTTGGAGCATCTCCTTAACCCAGACAAGGCCACCTCTCTTACCTGGACATTACTTGAATGGTTCTCCCCCATCCCATGGTGGCAAAGGATTGTCTCTGAAAAGAGTATGAGTCATACCAAATTGAAAAAGCGAAAGAGAGCTTTTCTAGCAAATTCTTTCCTTACTAGAAGGCAAGTGCAGAGCATACTTCCTTAGGTTTTCAAAATGACCAAATTTAATCCTTTATTCTTTTTCTTTCTTAGAACTTCATTTGCAAAGAGAGAAAGGAGAGTTTAGAAATTCATGGAAGAAAACACACGAGTTTTTTTTCTTCGAAATTTTCTTATTTCTTACAAGCAAGGGGAGAATCCTTTATATAGAGGAGGATTCTTGAGAAGATAGGACAGGACCCCTATCTTTTACATAATGGCACAACTTTAATTATTACAAAAGACAAAAGTGCTTTAATAATTAAAGCATGACTTTGACAAAAACAAAAGCAAAAGCTTAAAGTAAAAGCAAACTTTAATAATTATGCAAGCATAAAGCGAAACATCATTATGACAACAAGACAAACAACTGGTATCAGAGCCATACCGTTCCTTGAAACTTGTTTTCTAAATTCTTGTTTACATGATCAAAATGGTATAATTTAAGCCTTTTTTCTTTTTTGCTCCATAGACTTCAGACGCAGAGAGAATTTCTCATTCATGGCTTCTACTTCATCTTCCAATCTTTCAACTCCTGTTACTCTCCTACATCCCTGAATCCGCCCAGATCAGTGAATCTTCATACCCTCTCATAAGCCCTTACCACCTATACAAACGCCCCAGTTCTTTTACCCGCAGTATTCGTACTCTCATATCCACCCGAAGACCTCACCCTAAAGAATATATCCAGTCTTCTCGCCTGGATCAGTGTTCACTCCAAGCAACCCCTGCTGAGCAATATGTCACTCTTGAAATACCCTCAGAGTTGATTTCCAACTGGAAACGAGAAGGTTACACTCATCTCCATCTTGGAGGCATCAGATTAATCCTTACCCTTCATGGGAGAAAAGGATTACAGGTTACAGCTCGCCTTGCTATGCTTGATACCCGGTTTAAACAGTACCAAGATGTTGTCATAGGCACTGTCCTTACAACCCTTCATGCAGGAAGTGTTTTACTCACTTTCTATCCCAACTTCAACCTTTCTCTCCAAGATCCCAACTTGCCCACAACCTTGAAGGTCCAAATCCAAATTCAAGGTGCTGAACAAATTTCTTCTGCCAAAATTGCCACTTTACAACACCAACTGGTCTACAGGCTTCAAAATCATGCCTTAGATCTACCCACTCCAGAACACCACTCTGACACCCTCATGGTGTTAGCAGAATCTGACCAGATCCCGACAATCATCCAGATCCCACGACAAATTCCTCGTCATGAGCTCATCAAGCTTATGCCTCTTGAATAGATCTCCAACTATGAACAGTTCCATAATAATACAGCTCCCATTCAGACATCCGAAAGTATGTTTGAAAGACGACAAGATGGAACAGTCAGAATGACTTTTAAACCACCTCCAAGTGCTCCACAAGAGCCTCCTCGGCTCTCCTTTACTCATTCCTCAATGATCACAGCTGTTCAGACAGCCCAAGAAGATCTGCCCATTACAGGGTTTAATTCTGAAGGTTACCCTGTTTATCCAGCCAAACACAATGGCCATTTCCTATGGGATGCCCCTGGTTCTGGCATGTGTGACCCAAATTGTCCCTGCTGGGATGATTGGGAAGAAGACGATGATTATGCAACCACAAGGAAAAAGAAACCCAAAAAGAAAAAACCTTCTGTCCCATGTCACCACTGTGACCCCAAACCACCATCAGATCCTCCACCTCCACCGGCTCCATTACCCATCTACCGAAAAGAACTCAAATGGACTGCCAAACATTGCAAATCTGAGATTCCATCACCCCTCTCACACTCAACACCTATCGTCCAACCACTGGCTTGTATGATGTTTTCCTCTACCTCTTCCGATTACTCTTCTTCATTTCCTTCTTTGGAACCCCACACAGATCCCCAACGAAATGTTGTGTCAAAACCCTTTATCCCTTCACCTATTACCTCCACTGGCCACCTGGAGCCTCCTAAACCCTTTGAGTCAGTCCTCAACTGGCAAACTCAAAATGCCAGGGCCTAAAATGATACTTTGTTGCATCTCAATTCAAAAGTTGAGAACATCAGTTTGCGAACTGAACAGATTGAGACAAAAGTTGACTCCATCACTGCACAGATGCAGCAGATCTACCAAAACCTCCAGTCCAGAATTTCTCAACTTGACTCTGAGTTACGAGCCATGCTTGCCCATCGTTACTCAGGCCCCGAATTTGACCAAAAAGAAAGGGAAATCAGACACTTAAAAGCTGAACTTGCTCAGATTGAATCTGAAAAACAGAGACCTACCCTTTTCACCACTTCACCTCCTATCCCTTCCATCGGTCCAACTTATCATCCTTTTGCCTCTATGCTTTCTCCTATTAAACAGTATGACCCTTCCAAGTTATTTGGTATGACTCATACTCTTTTCAGAGACAATCCTTTGCCACCACCACCTAAACCTAAACCCAAACCTAGACCGCAGCCTCGCCCTGCCCCTTTTCATCCTTCCCCACTGACCATCCCTGGCCAACCATCTCCTAGTTCTACACCGGCATCACCACTAGCTCCATTATCAGTCCCTACCCAATCCAAGGATAAAGAACCTATGCACCAATTTACTGCTCACACAGTCACCCATTCATCTACTACAGTCGATCAAACTTCTAATTCAAATCCAACTATTTCAGATAGCCCTACCGAAACTGATACAGAATCTTCAGTATCCACCAGTGACTCTGAAAAGTCCTATGCTGATATCACCAAAATCCTGATGGCTCAACCTGATCAACCTGATCAAGGCCAAACCTCTCATACAGAACCATATGTTGATATTCCCTTCGAAGTTGAAGAAGAAATGCCTGAATCTTCTGCACAAACCAACCTCCTCCAACCCAGACCAATCCATCGAGCCACAAGTCGTCAAATGGTCCATGGTTCACATTTGATGATCTTCCATCTCATAAATGGCGTGACCGACTCAATGAAATGTCTGCCTGGATTGACCTCCAGATGCTAAGACCAGGAGCAACAACTCAATCAGTCCTTAGAGAATTTGCTACTCGTTTCACGGGTGCTCTAAGAGATTAGTTTGATTCGTTAGGACAATACCGCCAACTACAATTTGTTGATTTCCCAGAAGTCTCAAGTGCTCTTGCTGTACTTCATGATCAATTCCTTGGAGACCCTTCTGCAGTCTTTGAAGCTGCCAGACGAGATTATCTCAACATGAAATGCTGCTCCCTCAATGCTAAGGATCTTGACTTCCATTATAAGATAATGTCCCTGCTGTTCTATAAGCTTAATGGATTCAATGAGTCGACATTAAAGCATGTCTTTCTGGCTTCCCTCCCCGAAGAACTCCAACCCAACATCCAGAGACAACTCACCGCATCCAATCTTTCCCTAGACAACATCTCTCTTGGCAAAATCTTTCAGCTTGCCAAAACTTGTCTTGACAAACTTTGCGAGCAAAAACAGTTTTTCAAAGCACTGTTGAAAGACAAAGAACCTTTCCGAAGTGCTTGCAAAAAGCCTTATTTGCAGATCAAATGCCACAAGAAAAAGGATTGCGATTGCAGTTCAAAGAAAAAACGGCATTTTCGGAAATTCAAAACTCCAGAATTTTCATCCAAGCCTCGCAGATCCCGAAAACCCTACCGGTTCTTCAGAAAGAAATCTTCCTCCTCTAGAGAATTCAAACGAAAGCAATCAAGCAGATGTTTCATCTGCAAGAAAAAAGGCCACTATGCCAAAGATTGCCCCAACAAAAGAGAAAAATCCATCCGGTTAGTTGAGCATCTTCAAGCAACTACCTACTACTCTCCTGCCAAAGATGAGCTGGAATTCTATTTCTCTGAACAAGATGAGCCTAATGATGAAACAGTGTTCGCACTACAGAATTCCTCTGACTCAGACAGTGACCAGTCTCAAGTGATTTTCCACCAGCAGTTACTCTCCCTTGATACTACAGTTCCTATCCCATCCATCAAACTCCAGATCTTACCCTCAAAATTCCAAAAGCCCATTCCAGCAATTGGTCTTATAGATACTGGCGCCCAACGCAGCATGTTAAACCCCCATATTCTTCCATCCGAATATTGGACCCAGTCTGAAGAACATTTCAAAGCTGTCAATGGCAAACTCTTCACCACCTCTTTGATTACCAAGAAACCCATTGGTATTCAATTGTTCCCCAATTGTGTCATTTGGACCAAAGTTATTGGTTCAACTCTTCCTAATAAGGATATCTTGTTAGGTTTTGACAATTTGTCTGAAACTCCCCAGTCTTACCAGGATATTTCAACCAAACTTTTGAGTTTCTGTCCAGAGTCCCATTCTGAGTTCACCCATCCAAATCCCTTGTGGAAAAATAAGTCTTTCTTCATTAAGTTACCCTTCAAACTAAATGAAGACATCAACCCGACCAAAGCTACTAATCCAGGAATGAGTCCTTCTGACTTACTCCTAGCCCAACAAGAATGTTCACAATTGTTAGCCCAAGGTTTAATTGAGCCCACAAGTTCTCAATGGGCTTGCCAAGCCTTTTATGTTGAAAAGCATTCTGAAATTGTCTGAGGAAAGAAACGCCTAGTCATCGACTACCAGCCATTAAACATGTTTTTACAAGATGACAAATTCGCTTTACCTCGTCGACAAAGCATGTTCACTTTTCTCAAAAATGCCCAGATCTTTTCAAAATTTGATTTAAAATCAGGTTTTTGGCAACTAGGCATTGAACCCTCCGAACGCTACAAAACCGCTTTTTGTATTCCCAATGCCCATTTTCAATGGACCGTCCTACCCTTTGGTCTCAAAACTGCCCCATCAATTTTCCAAAAATCCATGGTCCAAATCTTCCAACCCATTTTGCATCATGCATTGATTTACATTGATGATATCTTGCTTTTTTTAGGCTCACATGATGAACATCGCCAGCTGTTAACTCAATTCTATGATATTCTCTAAAGTCATGGAATCATGCTATCGGCCAAGAAAAGCATCATTGCTACAGATAATGTTGAATTCCTTGGTATGATCATAAAAGATGGACACTATCAGCCAGGAAAGCACATTGCCCAAGAATTGCTTCACTTTCCAGATCAGCAACTTTCCAAAAGGCAAATTCAACAGTTTCTCGGCATTATCAATTACATCCGTGATTTCATCCCCCACGTGGATCATTACACTCACCATCTCTCGGCTTTATTGAAAAAGAAGCCCCCAGAATGGAATGCTGACCACACATTTGCTGTCACTACCCTAAAGCAGATTGCGCAAAATCCGCCTCCTTTAAAGTTGATTACAGATGGCAAGCGCATCTTACAGACAGACGCAAGTGATGAATCATGGGGTGCCATACTCCTTGAAGAAATCAACGGAAAAGAAAACTTTATCGCTTACGCTAGTGGACATTTTTCTGACACACAGAACCACTACCATAGCGTGTTCAAAGAAATCTTAGCGGTCAAGAATGACATCAAAAAGTTTGAGTATCATTTGATTGGACACCATTTTCTCATCCGAATGGACAGCTCAGCCTTCCCCAATATCTTTCATTTCAAAGGTAAAACTGTTCCCGAAAAAATGTTACTCAGATTAAAAGATTAGTTTTCCAAATATGACTTTTCAGTCAAGCATATAAAGGGATCCCAGAACCTCATCCCTGATATGCTTTCCAGACTCTCCAAACCAGAAAACCCTCTCACCCTGTTTTCCACCACCTACCATTTTCCAATTATCTCCATGGCTACCTCACTACCTCCAGAAGCTCTCACCAAGAAAACTTTTCCCTTCAACAAAACCTTCTCCTCTGTTTTTGCCATCCAAGAATTTGCTAGAAAAGCTCTCTTTCGCTTTTTCATGAAAGCCTACCTTGTCACATACCCTTTTCCTTTTTCCACTTTCCACCCAGAAAATCTGTTCCTTACAGGTTTAACCCTTGATCCAACCAGAGAAACCACTGAAGATGTGTTATGGTACATCTGGTGCCTAACAGTCCTCTATGCCACCAAGCTAATCCTTCCCATTTCTCCTACTTTGGAGCATCTCCTTAATCCAGACAAGGCCACCTCTCTTACCTGGACATTACTTGAATGGTTCTCCCCCATCCCATGGTGGAGAAAAAAACTGAAACAACTGTCAGAAATTTACAATCTTGATCGTATGCCTGCCCCTGAAGCACCACTGTTCACATCAGTCTTTATTATTCACAGGCCATACTTCTAACATCCAGACACCAAACTCTTTTGGACTCAAGACCAGGTATATGAATGGTTCACTGCACCACATATAGCTGTAATTGAAAATGACATACAAGATGTCCTGCACAACTACCTTTGCCAATTGAACCACCAACCTCCGCCACTTAAAGATATCTCCAACACCTCCTTAGGTCCACAACATGACCTCCTCATGATCCCCACTCCATCCGCCATATCCAAACCCAAGTCCACAGGTATCATCATCAAAGAAGAAAAACCAGATTACACTGATTTCCTGTTCCAGGATTCCCAAGACCCATGGGATGCATTTCTCCCTCTGAGCCAACACCTTCACCAGTTTCCCCAACCGACAATGGATGAACCTGGCCCCTCTGAACCAGGACCCTCAACTCAATCCTCCAAACGACCAGCTCAACCATCCAAAGTTGATAAAGCCACCCAAACTTCCCCTCAGTATACTCCAAAGTGTACCCCCAGAGACTATAATTGCCCTTATCCACCATGCCGTGGTCCCTCCTGTAAGCATCCAAAGCTCTCCAAAACTTTCTTCCAAAAGTACCCTCACTCTGGTGATACGGACCCAGATGAGACCGAAAGCTCATCCAAAGACGAGTACATGAACCTCCGCTCTCCATAAAGTTGTTTGTCTTGTTGCTTTCCATAAAGTAGTTTGTCTTGTTGTCATAATGATGTTTCGCTTTATGCTTGCATAATTATTAAAGTTTGCTTTTACTTTAAGCTTTTGCTTTTGCTTTTGTCAAAGTCATGCTTTAATTATTACAGCACTTTTGTCTTTTGTAATAATTAAAGTTGTGCCATTATGTAAAAGATAGGGGTCATGTCCTATCTTATCTTTTGCTTTTGCTTTTGTAAAAGATAGGGGTCTTGTCCTATCTTCTCAAGAATCCTCCTCTATATAAAGGATTCTCCCCTTGCTTGTAAGATATAAGAAAATTTCGAAGAAAAAAAACTCGTGTGTTTTCTTCCATGAATTTCTAAACTCTCCTTTCTCTCTCTGCAAATGAAGTTCTAAGAAAGAAAAAGAATAAAGGATTAAATTTGTTCATTTTGAAAACCTAAGGAAGTATGCTCTGCACTTGCCTTCTAGTAAGGATCCTGTGCATCAGAAAACTTTTGACCATTTCTTATCTGGTTTGGTACCCTGTTTTAGACTAAAGGAAAGTCTGTTTTGGGTTGTATAACCTGAGAAAAAATGTTTTAAACATTTTTTATTACAGAGGTATATCGGCTGGAAACCCGAGCTTGCGGACTACTGGTCCAAAGAACAGTTTTAACTGTTGTAGGGTGAGGTCTTCGGGTGGATATGAGAGTACGGACACTGCGAGTAAAAGAACTAGGGCGTTTATATAGTTGGTAAGGGCTTATGAGAGGGTATGAAGATTCACTGATCTGGGCGGATTCAGGGATGTAGGAGTATTCTACAAGGTGTTCAATTTTGTTGGCAGTATGAGAAGTGCAAGATTTTGGCAAAGAAAGAGGGGAAGAAAGAGTAACAGGAGTTGAAGGATTGGAAGATGAAGTAGAAGCCATGAATGAGAAATTCTCTCTGCGTGTGAAGTCTATGGAGTAAAAAAGAAAAAAAGGCTTAAATTATACCATTTTGATCATGTAAACAAGAATTTAGAAAACAAGTTTCAAGGAACGGTATGGCCATACTTCTAACACCACTGTTCACATCAGTCTTTATTATTCACAGGCCATACTTCTAACATCCAGACACCAAACTCTTTTGGACTCAAGACCAGGTATATGAATGGTTCACTGCACCACATATAGCTGTAATTGAAAATGACATACAAGATGTCCTGCACAACTACCTTTGCCAATTAAACCACCAACCTCCGCCACTTAAAGATATCTCCCACACCTCCTTAGGTCCACAACATGACCTCCTCATGATCCCCACTCCATCCGCCATATCCAAACCCAAGTCCACAGGTATCATCATCAAAGAAGAAAAACCAGATTACACTGATTTCCTGTTCCAGGATTCCCAAGACCCATGGGATGCATTTCTCCCTCTGAGCCAACACCTTCACCAGTTTCCCCAACCGACAATGGATGAACCTGGCCCCTCTGAACCAGGACCCTCAACTCAATCCTCCAAATGACCAGCTCAACCATCCAAAGTTGATAAAGCCACCCAAACTTCCCCTCAGTATACTCCAAAGTGTACCCCCAGAGACTATAATTGCCCTTATCCACCATGCCGTGGTCCCTCCTGTAAGCATCCAAAGCTCTCCAAAACTTTCTTCTAAAAGTACCCTCACTCTGGTGATACGGACCCAGATGAGACCGAAAGCTCATCCGAAGACGAGTACATGAACCTCCGCTCTCCATAAAGTTATTTGTCTTGTTGCTTTCCATAAAGTAGTTTGTCTTGTTGTCATAATGATGTTTCGCTTTATGCTTGCATAATTATTAAAGTTTGCTTTTACTTTAAGCTTTTGCTTTTGCTTTTGTCAAAGTCATGCTTTAATTATTACAGCACTTTTGTCTTTTGTAATAATTAAAGTTGTGCCATTATGTAAAAGATAGGGGTCCTGTCCTATCTTATCTTTTGCTTTTGCTTTTGTAAAAGATAGGGGTCCTGTCCTATCTTCTCAAGAATCCTCCTCTATATAAAGGATTCTCCCCTTGCTTGTAAGATATAAGAAAATTTCGAAGAAAAAAAACTCGTGTGTTTTCTTCCATGAATTTCTAAACTCTCATTTCTCTCTCTGCAAATGAAGTTCTAAGAAAGAAAAAGAATAAAGGATTAAATTTGTTCATTTTGAAAACCTAAGGAAGTATGCTCTGCACTTGCCTTCTAGTAAGGATCCTGTGCATCAGAAAACTTTTGACCATTTCTTATCTGGTTTGGTACCCTGTTTTAGACTAAAGGAAAGTCTGTTTTGGGTTGTATAACCTGAGAAAAAATGTTTTAAACGTTTTTTATTACAGAGGTATATCGGCTGGAAACCCGAGCTTGCGGACTACTGGTCCAAAGAACAGTTTTAACTGTTGTAGGGTGAGGTCTTCGGGTGGATATGAGAGTACGGACACTGCGAGTAAAAGAACTAGGGCGTTTATATAGTTGGTAAGGGCTTATGAGAGGGTATGAAGATTCACTGATCTGGGCGGATTCAGGGATGTAGGAGTATTCTACAAGGTGTTCAATTTTGGTGGCAGTATGAGAAGTACAAGATTTTAGCAAAGAAAGAGGGGAAGAAAGAGTAACAGGAGTTGAAGGATTGGAAGATGAAGTAGAAGCCATGAATGAGAAATTCTCTCTGCGTGTGAAGTCTATGGAGTAAAAAAGAAAAAAGACTTAAATTATACCATTTTGATCATGTAAAGAAGAATTTAGAAAACAAGTTTCAAGGAACGGTATGGCTCTGATACCAGTTAAGAGTGTACGTTGCGTTGTTATACCAGAACTACAACAGTTAAAACTGTTCTTTGGACCAGTAGTCCGCAAGCTCGGGTTTCCAGCCGATATACCTCTGTAATCAAAAACCTTTAAAACATTTTTTCTCAGGTTATACAACCCAAAACAGACTTCTCTTTAGTCTAAAACAGGGTACCAAACCAGATAAGAAATGATCAAAAGTTTTCTGATGCACAGGATCCTTACTAGAAGGCAAGTGCAGAGCATACTTCCTTAGGTTTTCAAAATGAACAAATTTAATCCTTTATTCTTTTTCTTTCTTAGAACTTCATTTGCAGAGAGAGAAAGGAGAGTTTAGAAATTCATGGAAGAAAACACACGAGTTTTTTTTCTTCGAAATTTTCTTATATCTTACAAGCAAGGGGAGAATCCTTTATATAGAGGAGGATTCTTGAGAAGATAGGACATGACCCCTATCTTTTACAAAAACAAAAGCAAAAGATAAGATAGGACATGACCCTTATCTTTTACATAATGGCACAACTTTAATTATTACGAAAGACAAAAGTGTTGTAATAATTAAAGCATGACTTTGACAAAAGCAAAAGAAAAAGCTTAAAGTAAAAGCAAACTTTAATAATTATGCAAGCATAAAGCGAAACATCATTATGACAACAAGATAAACTACTTTATGGAAAGCAACAAGACAAACAACTTTATGGAGAGCGGAGGTTCATGTACTCGTCTTCGGATGAGCTTTCGGTCTCATCTGGGTCCGTATCACCAGAGTGAGGGTACTTTTGGAAGAAAGTTTTGGAGAGCTTTGGATGCTTACAGGAGGGACCACGGCATGGTGGTTAAGGGCAATTATAGTCTCTGGGGGTACACTTTGGAGTATACTGAGGGGAAGTTTGGGTGGCTTTATCAACTTTGGATGGTTGAGCTGGTCGTTTGGAGGATTGAGTTGAGGGTCCTGGTTCAGAGGGGCCAGGTTCATCCATTGTTGGTTGGGGAAACTGGTGAAGGTGTTGGCTCAGAGGGAGAAATGCATCCCATGGGTCTTGGGAATCCTGGAACAAGAAATCAGTGTAATCTGGTTTTTCTTCTTTGATGATGATACCTGTGGACTTGGGTTTGGATATGGCGGATGGAGTGGGGATCATGAGGAGGTCATGTTGTGGACCTAAGGAGGTGTGGGAGATATCTTTAAGTGGCGGAGGTTGGTGGTTCAATTGGCAAAGGTAGTTGTGCAGGACATCTTGTATGTCATTTTCAATTACAGCTATATGTGGTGCAGTGAACCATTCATATACCTGGTCTTGAGTCCAAAAGAGTTTGGTGTCTGGATGTTGGAAGTATGGCCTGTGAATAATAAAGACTGATGTGAACAGTGGTGCTTCAGGGGCAGGCATACGATCAAGGTTGTAAATGTCTGACAGTTGTTTCAGTTTTTTTCTCCACCATGGGATGGGGGAGAACCATTCAAGTAATGTCCAGGTAAGAGAGGTGGCCTTGTCTGGGTTAAAGAGATGCTCCAAAGTAGGAGAAATAGGAAGGATTAGCTTGGTGGCATAGAGGACTGTTAGGCACCAGATGTACCATAACACATCTTCAGTGGTTTCTTTGGTTGGATCAAGGGTTAAACCTGTAAGGAACAGATTTTCTAGGTGGAAAGTGGAAAAAGGAAAAGGGTCTGTGACAAGGTAGGCTTTCTTGAAAAAGCGAAAGAGAGCTTTTCTAGCAAATTCTTGGATGGCAAAAACAGAGGAGAAGGTTTTGTTGAAGGGAAAAGTTTTCTTGGTGAGAGCTTCTGGAGGTAGTGAGGTAGCCATGGAGATAATTGGAAAATGGTAGGTGGTGGAAAACAGGGTGAGAGAGTTTTCTGGTTTGGAGAGTCTGGAAAGCATATCAGGGATGAGGTTCTGGGATCCCTTTATATGCTTAACTGAAAAGTCATATTTGGAAAACCAATCTTTTAATCTGAGTAACATTTTTTAGGGAACAGTTTTACCTTTGAAATGAAAGATATTGGGGAAGGCTGAGTTGTCCATTCGGATGAGAAAATGGTGTCCAATCAAATGATACTCAAACTTTTTGATGCCATTCTTGACCGCTAAGATTTCTTTGAACACGCTATGGTAGTGCTTCTGTGTGTCAGAAAAATGTCCACTAGCATAAGCGATAAAGTGTTCTTTTCCGTTGATTTCTTCAAGGAGTATGGCACCCCATGATTCATCACTTGCGTCTGTCTGTAAGATGCGCTTGCCATCTGTAATCAACTTTAAAGGAGGCGGATTTTGCGCAATCTGCTTTAGGGTAGTGACAGCAAATGTGTGGTCAGTATTCCATTTTGGGGGCTTCTTTTTCAATAAAGCCGAGAGATGGTGAGTGTAATGATCCACGTGGGGGATGAAATCACGGATGTAATTGATAATACCGAGAAATTGTTGAATTTGCCTTTTGGAAAGTTGCTGATCTGGAAAGTGAAGCAATTCTTGGGCAATGTGCTTTCCTGGCTGATAGTGTTCATCTTTTATGATCATACCAAGGAATTCAACATTATCTGTTTTCTTGGCCGATAGCATAATTCCATGACTTTGGAGAATATCATAGAATTGAGTTAACAGCTGGCGATGTTCATCATGTGAGCCTGAAAAAAGCAAGATATCATCAATATAAATCAATGCATGATGCAAAATGGGTTGGAAGATTTGGACCATGGATTTTTGGAAAATTGATGGGGCAGTTTTGAGACCAAAGGGTAGGACGGTCCATTGAAAATGGGCATTGGGAATACAAAAAGCGGTTTTGTAGCGTTCGGAGGGTTCAATGCCTAGTTGCCAAAAACCTGATTTTAAATCAAATTTTGAAAAGATCTGGGCATTTTTGAGAAAAGTAAACATGCTTTGTCGACGAGGTAATGGGAATTTGTCATCTTGTAAAAACATGTTTAATGGCTGGTAGTCAATGACTAGGCGTTTCTTTCCTCGGAAAATTTCAGAATGCTTTTCAACATAAAAGGCTTGGCAAGCCCATTGAGAACTTGTGGGCTCAATTAGACCTTGGGCTAACAATTGTGAACATTCTTGTTGGGCTAGGAGTAAGTCAGAAGGACTCATTCCTGGATGAGTAGCTTTGGTCGGGTTGATGTCTTCATTTAGTTTGAAGGGTAACTTAATGAAGAAAGACTTATTTTTCCACAAAGGATTTGGATGGGTGAACTCGGAATGGGACTCTGAACAGAAACTCAAAAGTTTGGTTGAAATATCCTGGTAAGACTGGGGAGTTTCAGACAAATTGTAGAGCTTCAGAATGTCTGTGAATGGTTTGAACATGGACTTGACACGAATTCCAGTGGGAATGATTTGGAGGTGTTTGATTTAGTGAAGGATGTCAAATCCTAACAAGATATCCTTATTAGGAAGAGTTGAACCAATAACTTTGGTCCAAATGACACAATTGGGGAAGATTTGAATACCAATGGGTTTTTTGGTAATCAAAGAGGTGGTGAAGAGTTTGCCATTGACAGCTTTGAAATGTTCTTCAGACTGGGTCCAATATTCGGATGGAAGAATATGGGGGTTTAACATGCTACGTTGGGCGCCAGTATCTATAAGACCAATTGTTGGAATGGGCCTTTGGAATTTTGAGAGTAAGATCTGGAGTTTGATGGATGGGATAGGAACTGTAGTATCAAGGGAGAGTGACTGTTGGTGGAAAATCACTTGAGACTGGTCACTGTCTGAGTAAGAGGAATTCTGTAGTGCGAACACTGTTTCATCATTAGGTTCATCTTGTTCAGAGAAATAGAATTCCAGTTCATCTTTGGCAGGAGAGTAGTCGGTAGTTGCTTGAAGATGCTCAACTAACCGGATGAATTTTTCTCTTTTGTTGGGACAATCTTTGGCATAATGGCCTTTTCGCTTGCAGATGAAACATCTGCTTGATTGCTTTCGTTTGAATTCTCTAGAGGAGGAAGATTTCTTTCTGAAGAACCGGTAGGCCATTCGGGATTTGCGAGGTTTTGGATGAAAATTCTGGAGTTTTGAATTTCCGAAAATGCCGTTTTTTCTTTGAACTGCAATCGCAATCCTTTTTCTTGTGGCATTTGATCTGCAAATAAGGCTTTTTTGCAAGCACTACGGAAAGGTTCTTTGTCTTTCAACAGTTCTTTGAAAAACTGTTTTTGCTCGCAAAGTTTGTCAAGACAAGTTTTGGCAAGCTGAAAGATTTTGCCAAGAGAGATGTTGTCTAGGGAAAGATTGGATGCTGTGAGTTGTCTCTGGATGTTGGGTTGGAGTTCTTCGGGGAGGGAAGCCAGAAAGACATGCTTTAATGTCGGCTCATTGAATCCATTAAGCTTATAGAACAGCAGGGACATCCGCTTATAATGGAAGTCAAGATCCTTAGCATTGAGGGAGCAGCATTTCATGTTGAGATAATCTCGTCTGGCAGCTTCAAAGACTGCAGAGGGGTGATGGAATCTCAGATTTGCAATGTTTGGCAATCCAATTGAGTTCTTTTCGGTAGATGGGTAATGGAGCCGGTGGAGGTGGAGGATCTGATGGTGGTTTGGGGTCACAGTGGTGACATGGGACAGAAGGTTTTTTCTTTTTGGGTTTCTTTTTCCTTGTGGTTGCATAATCATCGTCTTCTTCCCAATCATCCCAGCAGGGACAAGTTGGGTCACACATGCCGGAACCAGGGGCATCCCATAGGAAATGGCCATTGTGTTTGGCTGGATAGACAGGGTAACCTTCATAATTAAACCCTATAATGGGCAGATCTTCTTGGGCTGTCTGAACAGCTGTGATCATTAAGGAATGAGTAAAGGAGAGCCGAGGAGGCTCTTGTGGAGCACTTGGAGGTGGTTTAAAAGTCATTCTGACTGTTCCATCTTGTCGTCTTTCAAACATACTTTCGGATGTCTGAATGGTAGCTGTATTATTGTGGAACTGTTCATAGTTGGAGATCCATTCAAGAGGCATAAGCTTGATGAGCTCATGACGAGGAATTTGTCGTGGGATCTGGATGATTGTCGGGATCTGGTCAGATTCTGCTAACACCATGAGGGTGTCAGAGTGGTGTTCTGGAGTGGGTAGATCTAAGGCATGATTTTGAAGCCTGTAGACCAGTTGGTGGTGTAAGGTAGCAATTTTGGCGGAAGAAATTTGTTCAGCACCTTGAATTTGGATTTGGACCTTCAAGGTTGTGGCCAAGTTGGGATCTTGGAGAGAAAGGTTGAAGTTGGGATAGAAAGTGAGTAAAACACTTCCTGCATGAAGGGTTGTAAGGACAGTGCCTATGACAGCATCTTGGTACTGTTTAAACCGGGTATCAAGTATAGCAAGGCGAGCTGTAACCGGTAATCCTTTTCTCCCATGAAGGGTAAGGATTAATCTGATGCCTCCAAGATGGAGATGAGTGTAACCTTCTCGTTTCCAGTTGGAAATCAACTCTGAGGGTATTTCAAGAGTGACATATTGCTCAGCAGGGGTTGCTTGGAGTGAACACTGATCCAGGCGAGAAGACTGGATATATTCTTTAGGGTGAGGTCTTCGGGTGGATATGAGAGTACGGACACTGCGAGTAAAAGAACTAGGGCGTTTATATAATTGGTAAGGGCTTATGAGAGGGTATGAAGATTCACTAATCTGGGCGGATTCAGGGATGTAGGAGTATTCTACAAGGTGTTCAATTTTGTTGGCAGTATGAAAAGTGCAAGATTTCGGCAAAGAAAGAGGGGAAGAAAGAGTAACAGGAGTTGAAGGATTGGAAGATGAAGTAGAAGCCATGAATGAGAAATTCTCTCTGCGTGTGAAGTCTATAGAGCAAAAAAGAAAAAGACTTAAATTATACCATTTTGAGCATGAAAACAAGAGTTTAGAAAACAAGTTTCAAGGAACGGTATGGCTCTGATACCACTCGTGTGTTTTCTTCCATGAATTTCTAAACTCTCCTTTCTCTCTCTGCAAATGAAGTTCTAAGAAAGAAAAAGAATAAAGGATTAAATTTGTTCATTTTGAAAACCTAAGGAAGTATGCTCTGCATTTGCCTTCTAGTAAGGATCCTGTGCATCAGAAAACTTTTGATCATTTCTTATCTGGTTTGGTACCCTGTTTTAGACTAAAGAGAAGTCTGTTTTGGGTTGTATAACCTGAGAAAAAATGTTTTAAAGGTTTTTAATTACAGAGGTATATCGGCTGGAAACCCGAGCTTGCGGACTACTAGTCCAAAGAACAGTTTTAACTGTTGTAGTTCTGGTATAACAACGCCACGTACACTCTTAACTGGTATCAAAGCCATACCGTTCCTTGAAACTTGTTTTCTAAACTCTTGTTTTCATGCTCAAAATGGTATAATTTAAGTCTTTTTCTTTTTTGCTCTATAGACTTCACACGCAGAGAGAATTTCTCATTCATGGCTTCTACTTCATCTTCCAATCTTTCAACTCCTGTTACTCTTTCTTCCACTCTTTCTTTGCCGAAATCTTGCACTTCTCATACTGCCAACAAAATTGAACACCTTGTAGAATACTCCTACATCCCTGAATCCGCCCAGATCAGTGAATCTTCATACCCTCTCATAAGCCCTTACCAACTATATAAACGCCCCAGTTCTTTTCCCCGCAGTATTCGTACTCTCATATCCACCCGACGACCTCACCCTAAAGAATATATCCAGTCTTCTCGTCTCAATCAGTGTTCACTCCAAGCAACCCCTGCTGAGCAATATGTCACTCTTGAAATACCCTCAGAGTTGATTTCCAACTGGAAACGAGAAGGTTACACTCATCTCCACCTTGGAGGCATCAGATTAATCCTTACCCTTCATGGGAGAAAAGGATTACCGGTTACAGCTCGCCTTGCTATGCTTGATACCCGGTTTAAACAGTACCAAGATGCTGTTATTGGCACTGTCCTTACCACCCTCCATGCAGGAAGTGTGTTACTCACTTTCTATCCCAACTTCAACCTTTCTCTCCAAGATCCCAACTTGCCCACAACCTTGAAGGTCCAAATCCAAATTCAAGGTGCTGAACAAATTTCTTCTGCCAAAATTGCCACTTTACACCACCAACTGGTCTACAGGCTTCAAAATCATGCCTTAGATCTACCCACACCAGAACACCACTCTGACACCCTCATGGTGTTAGCAGAATCTGACCAGATCCCGACAGTCATCCAGATCCCATGACAAATTCCCCGTCATGAGCTCATCAAGCTTATGCCTCTTGAATAGATCTCTAACTATGAACAGTTCCACAATAATACAGCTCCTATTCAGACATCCGAAAGTATGTTTGAAAGACGACAAGATGGAACAGTCATGATGACTTTTAAGCCACCTCCCAGTGATCCACAAGAGCCTCCTCGGCTCTCCTTTACTTATTCTTCAATGATCACAGCTGTTCAGACAGCTCAGGAAGATCTGCCCATTACAGGGTTTAATTATGAAGGTTACCCTGTCTATCCAGCAAAACACAATGGCCATTTCCTATGGGATGCCCCTGGTTCCAGCATGTGTGACCCAAATTGTCTCTGCTGGGATGATTGGGAAGAAGACGATGATTATGCAACCACAAGGAAAAAGAAACCCAAAAAGAAAAAACCTTCTGTCCCATGTCACCACTGTGACCCTAAACCACCATCAGATCCTCCACCTCCACCTCCACCGGCTCCATTACCCATCTACCGAAAAGAACTCAAATGGATTGCCAAACATTGCAAATATGAGATTCCATCACCACTTCCAAACCCAACGCCTATCGTCCAACCACTGGCTTGTATGATGTTTTCCTCTACCTCTTCCGATTACTCTTCTTCCTTTCCTTCTTTGGAACCCCACACAGATCCCCAACGAAATGTTGTGTCAAAACCCTTTATCCCTTCACCTATTACATCCACTGGCCACCTGGAGCCCCCTAAACCCTTTGAGTCAGTCCTCAACTGGCAAACTCAAAATGCCAGGGCCCAAAATGATACTTTGTTGCATCTTAATTCAAAAGTTGAGAACATCAATTTGCGAACTGAACAGATTGAGACAAAAGTTGACTCCATCACTTCACAGATACAGCAGATCTACCAAAACCTCCAGTCCAGAATTTCTCAACTTGACTCTGAGTTACGAGCCATGCTTGCCCATCGTTACTCAGGCCCCGAATTTGACCAAAAAGAAAGGGAAATCAGACGCTTAAAAGCTGAACTTGCTCAGATTGAATCTGAAAAACAGAGACCTACCCTTTTCACCACTTCACCTCCTATCCCTTCCATCGGTCCAACCTATCATCCTTTTGCCTCTATGCTTTCTCCTATTAAACAATATGACCCTTCCAAGTTATTTGGTATGACTCATACTCTTTTCAGAGACAATCCTTTGCCACCACCACCTAAACCTAAACCCAAACCCAGACCGCAGCCTCGCCCTACCCCTCTTCATCCTTCCTCTCTGACCATCCCTGGCCAACCATCTCCTACTTCTGCACCAACATCACCACCAGCTCCTTTATTCGTCCCTACCCAATCAAAAGATAAAGAACCCATGCACCAGTTTACTGCTCATACAGTCGACCACTCTTCTACTACCGATAACCAAACTTCTGATTCAAGTCTAGCTGTTTCAGATAGCCCTACCGAAACCGATACAGAATCTTCAGTATCCACTAGTGACTCTGATAAGTCCTATGCTGATATTACCAAAATCCGGATGGCTCAACCTGATCAAGGCCAAACCTCTCATACAGAATGTTGTGCAAATTTTAATGTACTCGCAAGCGCACGAATCTATTGTAGTATAGACTAATGGTGACGAGTGTCGATCCCACGAGGAGGTGGATTTTTAATTCTATATAGAATTAATTTGGTAAATGGGTGGTTGGAATTGTGGTGGAAGTGATTTAAAATATGCTAAAATTGGAATTTCAATAGCGAGAATAAATTGTAGAGAAAATCGATTAAATTGACGTACTTGGGTATCTGGATCCGTATCAACATGCATCTTGGGCTAAATAATCCATATTAATGCCAATTAAATCATGAGGGGGGAATCCACACCTCATGAACCACGCTCTAATCAATATGGTGCTAAGGGCTTATCGTGCCAAATAATAATAACCTTATACTAGAGAGCCGGTGTAACCAAGGCGGTATCTAGACAAGATCAGTATTATTTGTCGACGATAAGTCAAATCATCCACAAAAACTAGAGGGGAAAAGAAAATAAATTTACCAAATAAAGCCCATGACACATGTTGAGACTTCACCTTCAACCCAAGCTTGAAAGAAAATTAGCCACTCATAATTGAACTAGGGGCAAAATGGGAATTTATTAAAATACAAAGAAAATACAAGATGGGGAAGGAATTACAGAAAATGGATCCCAAAAATGGATTCAGAGATATCAAATTAGGGGGGGAGGCCCCCTTTTTATAGATACATGGAGTAAATCATGGCCATCGGATTAAAAACAGTTTGGACGCTCAGGATTGCGCCACGTCATCAGTCAACAGTCCACGGTTTGACCATGTGGATGAACAGTAACACGGTTTGACCCGGATGAACAGTAACGCGGTTTGGTTGAAAATAATTCTGTGTGATGCATGCACCGTACGCGAGATTTTTCGTCCACTGATATGATGTGAATAGTGTCATTTTTCCTTTTATGCTCCTCCTAAGGTTTTCGACCGTCCTGAGTTCAAAAGTGATGTCCGTTTTACCGTCTGATCTCTCCTTTATTGTGAAATGACTATAATGCCCCTAAAATACATAAAATACTTAATTAAAATAAAACACACGGAATTAAATCAAAAGAAGGTTAAATTCATAAAAGTAAAAGTGTTAGTAAAACTTGTAGTGTAAAATGATGATTTTCTCCTTTATAAATATACATTCTCTAACACTCAACACACCCCCCAACCAGCTTATTGCTAGTCCCTAGCAAATAAAGCGAAAATGAAATTCAAATCCAAAATGATTTTTTTTTTTAATAGAAACACTCGTATTTATTCAATCAGATTGATGATAGCAATCAAATAAAAGTATAAGCATTATCTCCAGTCTAAAGCAACATCACACCCACATCAACCATCCACATGAATTAGCCCAGTAGACTTTGTTATAGTTACTTTCAAGAATGACATGTCAAACCCCAAAATCTCACTGGAAATAGTGACACTCTCACAAATAAATTAAACCCAATAAAAATAGTCACTCCAATGAATGGTAATTGAGAGAGAAAATAATAAAGAAGTGATATCACATGCTCTCACCAAGATGAAATAAATATGCCCTCGGCTTAGAAATAATACGATCTCAAGTCAACCCACTTTATTTATCTTTTTTTTTTTTAATTATTATGCATCACTACATCTTTTTAGCCCATATAACTAGCTTCTACTTCAAACTATAGTTCCCTAAAATCAAGAAGGACTTTTATTAGGACGTAACGTAGGCTAGGGATATGGCTAACAAAGAAAGGAAATAAGGAAAACAAAGTGTATGTTTGAGAAAAATGAAGAGAAATTTTTTTTTTTTTTGAAGTTGCAAGGTGTATTTCACCTATTGTTGTTATTTTTATTCTTTTGAAACAATAATTTTTTTTTTTTGGCTTTTATTTGGCATAACTTCACTGAACAACATAATTATTTACATTTTCTCAAACATAAATAGGTGATGGAACTTATAAGATATCGGGTAATACTCCAAATCGGAGTGGGTCAAGATGATAAGTTGACAAAGAAAAGGTTTTTGTTCTTTTTTTTTTTTTTTTTAAGGTTCAAAAGGGGTAACTATGGATATTTAATAAAATGGATGGCTAGAAAGGCTCAAACGGATCAAAGATGGCCTTTCCATCGTCTTTTAGGGCTCTAAATAATTATCCATATCTACTAGTTAGATGGGCCTCCCAATGTAGCAACACACATTTTTTTCTTTTTTCTTTTTTTTAATTTTACCATTTTTTTTTAAAGGGTTAACTTAAAAAAAATCTAGAGATCGTGTATAAAATAATAAACTGCTAAGCTGTATAGAGAATGGGCAAAAGGGTTACTCTCCAAGAAAATGATAGGCTCAACAACTCACTTGGCACTTATTTATGACATGTTCATTCCTTCAAGCAACTCATATTTGTCTCCGACATCAACATGTAAAGTAGCAAACATAGCGTAACATCACTTAAGACCAAAGATAATACAAATACTAAAACTTGAAATTAATCATGTCATCCAATGTTAAAACAAATAACACAATTTTTTTTTTTAAACAACATTCTACCCCCCAACCTATTCTAAACATGAAAGGAAAATATGCATGCAGAAATGTGAAAATGATGTAGAAAAATTAATTAGAAAAAGAAATTTTTTTTTTTTAAACTAAGAAGATGCGTTTCTAGAGGCACTACACTCCATATTCAGCCATCTTCGACTCAAAAATTTAAAACTATATATTTATAAAGGAGAAAGAGGAAGAAAACATTTTTTTTTTTTTTTTAAACGATGAAGATGCGTTTCTAGAGTAACTACACTCCATATTCAGCCATCTTCAACACAAAACGTTAGCAACAGTTAGTTTCTACAACAAAAAATCAGTAAAAACTTAACCAAGATTCCACAATTGTCGACTATTCCCTCCCCCCAACCAGAACAAAACATTGTCCTCAATGTTTTAAAGGAAAGAAGTAGAGTTTAGAAGATATCACCTGGGTGGTGCAACACAGAAGAAAATATTTACAGGCGGAGAGTTAAATCTAATTTGTACTTCTTACTGCGGCTACTATTACCATCATTATTTGGTCGCTCCAACACAAAGGTCTAGGGGTCTGGCTCCGGTTTATAAGCTTGTAACATATCAAGTAGCTCATTAGCAGTGTGAGCACAAATAAAGAGTTTTTTCACATTAGAAGGAATGAAATAGTTTTTTATTGCATGGTTAAGAAATACGATAAAGCCATCATAAAAGTTATTGACATTTAACAAACCGATGGGTTTCTGGTGGATGTGCAGATGGGCCCAAGATGCTAGTGTCATAAGTGCCTCTAGTGTTGCAAGATCTCCTGGAAGGAAAATAAAAGTATCAGCATGATTACGCATTTCAGTTATTCTTTCTTGCATACCTGAGACGACTAACTCTTCTCCAGTTGATGAGTCAGACGAACTGCCCAATGGTTTTAGGACTCTTAGGATGATGCCTAACACTTGACTTCCTTTGATAAAAGCTGCTTCTGAGACCATTTTTGATAACCCTCGGTTACCTCCTCCATACACCAAGTGTAATTTTCTCGCTGCTATGCTTCGACCAAGATCTATGGCTGCCTCAACAAACTCTTTATGTTTGCCATAGGTAAATCCAGAAAGCACACAAATGTTCTTGAATTGTCTATTGGGAGTAGCTGCCATTGTGATACTTCTCAAAAATAATTTGTGAGTGCTTGACAAAAGATAAATCACATTTAAGAATCTTGGTGATAGTGGGTCACAGCTGTGAATGAGGTAACATGTCAGTGTGAAATAATGCGTGAAGCACATGGCTTGCGAGTCAAAAAGGAAACAGTAAAAAGGAAAAAGCAAACAGTAATAAAATTATTAAAGACAATAATGCAAACAATAAAACAACAATGAAATAAAATAAAATAACAGTAAAGTAAAAGGATATTTACACGTAGTTGCGACTGTGGCTCACATCTTCCTCTGGTTTTACGTCCAGAAACGGTTTGAACGCCCTCTATGGGTCGAGGATAGGCTTCCTATCCAGTTTTCTTATAAACTGGCAAACAGGGTCGTTTATAGTCAGATTCCCGAGACTATATCGTGCATGCTCTTTCTGGAATAATGGCCATAACTGGAGAATCGCTCCTTGCACATATCCACTAGGATGCGTTTCAAGAGACAAAAGGATATCATCCAATGACTCCTTATTCAAGCCATCCCTAATGAATTGAATCTTATCTTCCATGTTATCAGACACCATTCCTAAAGAACATGGGTTTCTATCGCAACTCATTCTGGCACACTTATGACAAGCAACAGAAATTCTTCGAGCTCGTCATTTTCTTGCATAATTTCCTTTACCACAACCAGGCATGTATGCAATAAATTTAGGAGGTAACTCACCTGCTGATCGTACTTTAGCCTCAATTAACCAACGGATGTCTGCAGGTATGTTATTCCTCATGAGTAATCGCATGCGTTCGGACCGAGCTTTATAGATCGTAAGGAGGGCATTCTGAGGAAGTGAAGGGAATCGCTTATGAAGCTTCGCTAGAATCTCGTTTCTGTCCATACTTTCACCTCAAAATGTCAGTTATTGTGGGAAACTGAAGTAACCGACTTGATTGTCGCGGAGTACCGTTATCCGCCATTTCACCGGGGTAACAAACTAAAGCACACAAACAGAAAAACAAATTAAAACACACAAAGAAAATTAAAATCGTCCTCTTATTGAATTTACCTCAAGCTCCAACTGGATGTCGTAAACACTTCTCTCAATGTCTCTGAGTTGGCGTTCTAAACCCTCAACATAGGCTACTAACTCTGGTGGTTGTAGAGCCCAAATGCGATGTGTTTTACAAAATTGAATCTGCCTTTTGAGATGAGTTTTGACACGTTGAAGTGGTTTAAGAATGTTCAGGAGGAACGGTCTAAGTAAGGTACTCATGATTAAAAATGATAAGAGAAAACTTAATAGTTAGACAAACACACTTATGCAAAAATAATTTCAATTAGCAAAAGAATAATAAAAAGAAAGAAAGAAAAATCAAATCAACGAAAAGAAAAAACAAATCAATTAAAATTTGGTGGGTCACTCAAATTTATTTCGGTGTCTTCTCCATGTGGTTGGTACTCTAGATATGGCTTTAATCTTTGACCATTAACTTTAAACGTGACACCGTTCTTTGGGTCTTTAATTTCAATTGCCCCATGTGGAAAAATAGTATGAACAATAAATGGACCAGACTATCGAGAGCGTAACTTACCTGGGAATAGGTGCAAGCGAGAATTGAATAAAAGCACTTTCTAACCTGGAGTGAAAGATTTTCTCATAATGTGCTTGTCATGAAAGACTTTCATTCGTTGCTTGTAAATTTTGGCATTTTCGTATGCATCATTGCGAATTTCTTCAAGTTCTGCCAGTTGTAATCTTCTTTCTGAGCTGGCTTGCTGCATGTCAAAGTTGAATTTCTTGATGGCCCAATATGCACGATGCTCGAGTTCCACAGGTAGGTGGCAAGCTTTTCCATACACTAGCCTGTAGGGTGACATCCCAATCGGGGTCTTGAAAGCCGTTCTATATGCCCATAATGCATCACCAAGTCTTAATGACCAATCTTTTCTGTCTGGCCTCACCGTCTTTTCTAATATGTGCTTTATTTCTCGATTGGAGATCTCAACTTGGCCACTGGTTTGCGGATGATACGGGGTCGCCACTTTGTGTGTGATTGAATACTTTGTCAAAAGAGCCTTGAATGCTTTGTTACAAAAGTGGGCACCACCATCACTGATTATCGCTCGAGGGAATCTAAAGCGTGAAACAATGTTGCTTTTCAAAAATCCTATCACTACTTTGTGATCATTGGTTCTGCATGGAATTGCTTCCACCCATTTCGATACGTAGTCAACACCAACCAATATGTATTGATGGCCAAAAGAAGGGGGAAAGGGTCCCATGAAGTCGATACCCCATACGTCAAAAATCTCAACCACTAAAATTGGATTTAGTGGCATCATGTTCCTTCGTGTAATGCTCCCCATTCGTTGACACCTATCACATGAAGAACAGAAAGTGTAAGCATCTCGAAATATAGTTGGCCAATAGAAACCACATTGTAAAACTTTAGTCGCTGTTTTCTTAGCACTGAAATGGCCTCCACAAGCTTGTTCATGGCAGAATGAAAGGATATTCTGAATTTCACTTTCTGGGACACATCGTCTAACAATTTGGTCTGCACAATACTTGAACAAATACGGGTCATCCCAAAAGAAATTCTTTATTTCTGCAAAGAATTTAGCCTTGTCTTGCTTGGTCCAATGCTCTGGAAGTTTACCTGTAACAAGATAATTAACTATATCAGCATACCAAGGTAATACTTCCACATTCATTAATTGTTCATCTGGAAATGATTCATTCAATGGTAATGATTCTGTAATTGTGTCAAAATAGAGACGAGAGAGGTGGTCCGCCACAACATTCTCTGTGCCTTTCTTATCTTTGAATTCCAAGTCAAACTCCTGCAAAAGTAACACCCAACGAATTAGTCTGGCTTTTGCATCTTTCTTTGTGAGAAGATATTTAAGAGCAGCATGATCTGTGAATATAATTATTTTACAACCAATAAGATAAGATCGAAATTTTTCTAATGCAAACACTACTGCTAGCATTTCTTTTTCAGTAGTTGAATAGTTCAACTATGCATCATTCAATGTCATACTAGCATAGTAAATAACATGGGGAATTCAATCAACTCTTTGTCCTAATACTGCTCCTACTGCATAATCAGATGCATCACACATGAGCTCGAATGGTAAGCTCCAGTTTGGGGCCTGAATGATGGGTGATGATGTCAACAATCGCTTTAATTTTTCAAAAGCCATAAGACATGAATCATTAAAGATAAAAGGTACATCCTTAGCAAGTAAATTGCATAAGGGTCTAGAAACTTTGCTAAAATCTTTAATGAAACGTCTATAGAAACCAGCATGCCCAAGGAAAGATCTTACTTCTCTGACTGTTTTAGGTGGAGGAAGATTAGAAATGAGATCCACCTTGGCTTTGTCAACCTCAATACCTTTGCTCGAAATGATGTGACCGAGAACAATACCTTGTTTTACCATAAAATGGCACTTCTCCCAATTCAAGACTAAGTTCTTCTCGGTACATCTCTGTAGAACTAGCGTTAGATGATGTAAACATTGATCAAACGAGTCACCAAAGACAGAAAAATCATCCATAAAGACTTCAAGGAATCGTTCAACCATATCAGAAAAAATGCTCAACATGCATCGTTGAAATGTAGCAGGTGCATTACATAATCCAAATGGCATTCTCCTATATGCAAAAGTGCCAAAAGGACAAGTGAAAGTAGTTTTCTCTTGATCTTTTGGTGCTATGGGAATTTGATTATATCCTGAGTAGCCATCTAGAAAGCAATAAAATTCGTGGCCTGCTAATCTATCAAGCATTTGATCAATAAATGGTAAAGGAAAATGGTCTTTACGTGCGACAGAATTCAACTTTCTATAATCAATGCATACATGCCATCCTGTAGTTACTCTAGTGGGTATCAATTCATTATCGGCATTCGTAACTACTGTGACTCCTGACTTTTTGGGGACAACTTGTACAGGACTGACCCATGAACTATCAGAAATTGGGTAAATGATACCTGCGTCAAATAGCTTAAGGACTTCTGTTCTAACAACTTCTTTCATATTAGGATTTAACCGACGTTGCATTTCCCTAGTAGATTTAGCATTTTCATCAAGGTGAATGTAATGCATGCAGTCTACTGGATTTATACCTTTGATGTCTGCTATGGTCCATCCTAATGCTCCTTTGTGCTCTTTTAAAACATCCAACAACTTACCTTTTTGTTCGTCATTTAGGGATGATGAGATGATTACCTGTAGAGTGCTTTCTTCTCCCAAAAACGCATATTCCAATGTGTTGGGCAATTGTTTGAGCTCGAGTTTCGGTGGTGATTCTGATGATGGGATGAGTTTCTTCTCTGATGGTGCTAGTTGTTCAACTCTTGACTTCCATTTATTAGTGTCCATGTATGGTGCTGAGTCAAGCAGGGCGTTGACCTCATCGACCGATCTGTCAATATCAAAATCCAAACCAAAGTGAGTTAAACATGTTTGTAAAGGATCATCACTAAGGTTTGAAACAAAAGTGCCATCAACTATTGTTTCTATTAAATCCACATCAACAATTCCATCATCTGCATTATGAGGCTGTTTGGCAATGTTGAAAATGTTTAGCTCCATAGTCATGTTGCCGAAGGACAACTGCATATTTCCGGTTCTGCATTGAATATGAGCATCCGCAGTTGCCAAGAAAGGTCGGCCTAGAATAATAGGGATGTGCTTCCTTGAATCCTGTATTGGTTGAGTGTCAATTACAATGAAATCAACAGGAAAATAAAACTTGTCTACCTGGATAAGCACGTCCTCCACAATACCACGAGGTATTTTCGTAGACCGATCTGCAAGCTGTAACACCACTGGAGTTGGGTGTAATTCTCCCAGTCCAAGTTTCACAAATACTGAATAAGGCAACAAATTTACACTAGCTCCTAAATCCAACAAAGCATTCTCAATTGTGTGGTTCCCTATACTACATGAGATAGTGGGGGAGCCTGGGTTTTTGCATTTTAAAGGAATTTTATGTTGGAGTATAGAACTAACGTTTTCTGTTAAAAATGTCTTCTTTTGAACATGCATATTTCTCTTTTTAGGTCAAAGGTCTTTAAGAAACTTGGCATAAGATGAAACTTGCTTTATAGCATCAAGTAAAGGGATGTTAACACTTACCTGTTTGAAGATTTCAAGAATCTCACCTGTGGATTTTCCCTTCTTTCCTTTCGCTAACCTCTGAGGAAATGGAGCTTTAGGAACATATTCTCGTGGGTTGGTTTCTTCTTTTTCCTCCGGTGGTGAGTCCTCAACATTCACAGGTACAATTTGATTTTCTTTTGTCACCGGCATCTCCACTTTGTTGTCGACTTCCTTTCCTTTTCGCAAGGTCATGACTGCTTTGACCTCTCCATGCTGTTGTGGTGAACTGGTACTTGCTTCATGTACTCCTTTAGGATTAGGCACTAGTTGACTTGGAAATTTACCTTTCTCAACAGTCATTGCCAAGGTCTGAACTGAAGAAGCAAGTTGTCCCACCATCTTCTCGAGGCTTGAAACTGATTGGGCTTGTGAGTTGAAGCCTGCTCTCAACTCATTTCGTAGTCCATCAATGGTGCGGTTCTGTTGCTCAATCGTGGAGTGAGTAACATTCCTGAAATTCTGAAATGCATCCTCCCATGGTCTGGGTTGAGAATAATTCTGGTTTTGATTGAATGGTCTAAATGGGGGCTGAGAGGCTTGAGGATTTTGAGGAATTTGTTGCATTGGTGGAGCTGGAGCTGCTGGTCCATTCTGTTGGAATCCTTGAGACCATGAAAAATTGGGGTGGTCTCTCTATCCAGGGTTATATGTGTTGGAGTATGGGTTGTAATTAGATGGCTTTCTCATTACACCTATGGCATTGGCTTGATCTGGATATGAGTCAGGGTCATGTGATTCTGTTGATTTAGCAGTCGATAACGATGCTATTTGTCGAGCAAGACCTTCAACCATCTCCTTGACTTCTTTGATTCCCGAAGTTGACTCGCCAATGTGAACCTCATTTACTCCTTTAATTCTTCTAGTATTCCTGAGTGATCGACTCCATTGTTGGGAATTATCCGCTTGTCGCTGGAAGAATTCCCAAATCTCTGATGCACTTTTTGACATTAGCTCTCCTCCACTTGTTGCCATTAGTCATTCTTGCACATTCGGCAATAATCCCTCCAAAAAGTATTGGCATTGGTGCCATTTTTCGTACCCATGATGTGGACACTTCAAGAGTAGCCCATTGAATCGCTCCCACGTTTCGAAAAATTGCTCGTCCTCTCTTTGTGTAAACTCTGAAATTTCCCTGCGAATAGAATTGGTTTTATGCACTGGGAAATATTTATTCAAAAATTTTGTTACCATTTGTTCCCATGATGAAATGCTATTAGCAGGTAAAGTATTTAACCATGAACGAGCTCTATCCTTTAAAGAAAATGGCAATAGTCTAAGTTTTACATCATTGTCTGAAAAATTCTCGTATTTAAAAGTTTGACATATGGCATGAAAATCATTCAGATGATTATATGGGTCCTCATTTTCTAGGCCATAAAATGTGGGGAGACAATTTAGCACACTAGATTTTAATTCAAAACTCCTAGCAGCTACATTTGGGTATCTTATGCATGATGTGCTCAAATTAGCTAAGGGACTAAAATAGTCCTTAAATGGCTTCTCCTGTGGTGCTTGTAAATCCATTCCAAATTTATTTTTAATGTGCTTTTGTGTGCGAAGTGTTTTCTCAAGTTCAAGGTCTATAGGTTCAAGATTAGGTAATAATGACCTACGACCATGCATGCAAAACAAATAAAATAAAAATAAATAAGAGGGAGAAATTACGATACTAACCTTATTGCACTGTTACAACTTTTCTATAAAAATACACAAAAAACAAATACGTGAAATAAATTAACTAAAAATTAAATTAATAAAATAAACAAAAATTACAAAGAAAAAAATAAATTGAAAATTAAATTAAAGAATTTTAAAGAAGAGAAAAAGAAAAGAAATACTAACCTTTAAATGTAGATTTACTTTTTTTTTAATAAAAAAAAAATACAACAAAACAAATAAAAGAAATTATTCACAAAAATTTATTCTATGAATTAAAACTACTTACCTCCCCGGCAACGGCGCAAAAAACTTGTTGTGCAAATTTTAATGTACTCGCAAGCGCACGAATCTATTGTAGTATAGACTAATGGTGACGAGTGTCGATCCCACGAGGAGGTGGATTTTTAATTCTATATAGAATTAATTTGGTAAATGGGTGGTTGGAATTGTGGTGGAAGTGATTTAAAATATGCTAAAATTGAAATTTCAATGGCGAGAATAAATTGTAGAGAAAATCGATTAAATTGACGTACTTGGGTATCTGGATCCGTATCAACATGCATCTTGGGCTAAATAATCCGTATTAATGCCAATTAAATCATGAGGGGGGAATCCACACCTCATGAACCACGCTCTAATCAATATGGTGCTAAGGGCTTATCGTGCCAAATAATAATAACCTTATACTAGAGAGCCGGTGTAAACAAGGCGGTATCTAGACAAGATCAGTATTATTTGTCGACGATAAGTCAAATCATCCACAAAAACTAGAGGGGAAAAGAAAATAAATTTACCAAATAAAGCCCATGACACATGTTGAGACTTCACCTTCAACCCAAGCTTGAAAGAAAATTAGCCACTCATAATTGAACTAGGGGCAAAATGGGAATTTATTAAAATACAAAGAAAATACAAGATGGAGAAGGAATTACAGAAAATGGATCCCAAAAATGGATTCAGAGATATCAAATTAGGGGGGGGGAGGCCCCCTTTTTATAGATACATGGAGTAAATCATGGCCATCGGATTAAAAACAGTTTGGACGCTCAGGATTGCGCCACGTCATCAGTCAACAGTCCACGGTTTGACCACGCAGATGAACAGTAACACGGTTTGACCACGTGGATGAACAGTAACGCGGTTTGGTTGAAAATAATCCTGTGTGATGCATGCACCGTACGTGAGATTTTTCGTCCACTGATATGATGTGAATAGTACCATTTTTCCTTTTATGCTCCTCCTAAGGTTTTCGACCGTCCTAAGTTCAAAAGTGATGTCCGTTTTGCCGTCTGATCTCTCCTTTATTGTGAAATGACTATAATGCCCCTAAAATACATAAAATACTTAATTAAAATAAAACACATGGAATTAAATCAAAAGAAGATTAAATTCATAAAAGTAAAAGTGTTAGTAAAACTTGTAGTGTAAAATGATGATTTTCTCCTTTATAAATATACATTTTCTAACACTCAACACAGAACCATATGTTGATATTCCCTCCGAAGTTGAAGAAGAAATGCCTGAATCTTCTGCCACAAACCAACCTCCTCCAACCCAGACCAATCCATCTAGCCAAAAATCGTCAAATGGCCCATGGTTCACATTTGATGATCTTCCATCTCATAAATGGCGTGACCGACTCAATGAAATGTCTGCCTGGATTGACCTCCAGATGCTAAGACTAGGAGCAACAACTCAATCAGTCCTTAGAGAATTTGCTACTCGTTTCACCGGTGCTCTAAGAGATTGGTTTGATTCGTTAGGCCAATACCGCCAATTACAGTTTGTTGATCTCCCAGAAGTCTCAAGTGCTCTTGCGGTACTTCATGATCAATTCCTTGGAGACCCTTCTGCAGTCTTTGAAGCTGCCAGACGAGACTATCTCAACATGAAATGCTGCTCCCTCAATGCTAAGGATCTTGACTTCCATTATAAGCGAATTTCCTTGCTGTTCTATAAGCTTAATGGATTCAATGAGCCGACATTAAAGCATGTCTTTCTGGCTTCCCTTCCAGATGAACTCCAACCCAACATCCAGAGACAACTCACAGCATCCAATCTTTCCCTAGACAACATCTCTCTTGGCAAAATCTTTCAGCTTGCCAAAACTTGTCTTGACAAACTTTGCGAGCAAAAATAGTTTTTCAAAGAACTGTTGAAAGACAAAGAATCTTTCCGAAGTGCTTGCAAAAAGCCTTATTTGCAGATCAAATGCCACAAGAAAAAGGATTGCAGTTGCAGTTCAAAGAAAAAACGGCATTTTCGGAAATTCAAAACTCCAGAATTTTCATCCAAACCTCGCAGATCCCGAAAGCCCTATCGGTTCTTCAGAAAGAAATCTTCCTCCTCTAGAGAATTCAAACGAAAGCAATCAAGCAGATGTTTCATCTGCAAGAGAAAAGGCCACTATGCCAAAGATTGTCCCAACAAAAGAGAAAAATCCATCCGGTTAGTTGAGCATCTTCAAGCAACTACCGACTACTCTCCTGCCAAAGATGAACTGGAATTCTATTTCTCTGAACAAGATGAGCCTAATGATGAAACAGTGTTCGCACTACAGAATTCCTCTGACTCAGACAGTGACCAGTCTCAAGTGATTTTCCACCAACAGTCACTCTCCCTTGATACTACAGTTCCTATCCCATCCATCAAACTCCAGATCTTACCCTCAAAATTCCAAAGGCCCATTCCAGCATTTGGTCTTATAGATACTGGCGCCCAACGCAGCATGTTAAACCCCCATGTGGATCATTACACTCACCATCTCTCGGCTTTATTGAAAAAGAAGCCCCCAGAATGGAATGCTGACCACACATTTGCTATCACTACCCTAAAGCAGATTGCGCAAAATCCGCCTCCTTTAAAGTTGATTACAGATGGCAAGCGCATCTTACAGACAGATGCAAGTGATGAATCATGGGGTGCCATACTCCTTGAAGAAATCAACGGAAAAGAACACTTTATCGCTTACGCTAGTGGACATTTTTTTGACACACAGAAGCACTACCATAGCGTGTTCAAAGAAATCTTAGCGGTCAAGAATGGCATCAAAAAGTTTGAGTATCATTTGATTGGACACCATTTTCTCATCCGAATGGACAACTCAGCCTTCCCCAATATCTTTCATTTCAAAGGTAAAACTGTTCCCGAAAAAATGTTACTTAGATTAAAAGATTGGTTTTCCAAATATGACTTTTCAGTCAAGCATATAAAGGGATCCTAGAACCTCATCCCTGATATGCTCTCCAGACTATCCAAACCAAAGTCCACAGGTATCATCATCAAAGAAGAAAAACCAGATTACACTGATTTCCTGTTCCAGGATTCCCAAGACCCATGGGATACATTTCTCCCTCTGAGCCAACACCTTCACCAGTTTCCCCAACCAACAATGGATGAACCTGGCCCCTCTGAACCAGGACCCTCAACTCAATCCTCCAAACGACCAGCTCAACCATCCAAAGTTGATAAAGCCACCCAAACTTCCCCTCAGTATACTCCAAAGTGTACTCCCAGAGACTATAATTGCCCTTATCCACCTTGCCGTGGTTCCCACTGTAAGCATCCAAAGCTCTCTAAAACTTTCTTCCAAAAGTACCCTCACTCTGGTGATACAGACCCAGATGAGACAGAAAGCTCATCCGAAGACGAGTACATGAACCTCCGCTCTCCATAAAGATGTTTGTCTTGTTGCTTTCCATAAAGTAGTTTGTCTTGTTGCTTTCCATAAAGTAGTTTGTCTTGTTGTCATAATGATGTTTCGCTTTATGCCTGCATAATTATTAAAGTTTGCTTTTACTTTAAGCTTTTTCTTTTGCTTTTGTCAAAGTCATGCTTTAATTATTACAGCACTTTTGTCTTTCGTAATAATTAAAGTTGTGCCATTATGTAAAAGATAGGGGTCCTGTCCTATCTTATCTTTTTCTTTTACTTTTGTAAAAGATAGGGGTCCTGTCCTATCTTCTCAAGAATCCTCCTCTATATAAAGGATTCTCCCCTTGCTTGTAAGATATAAGAAAATTTCGAAGAAAAAAAACTCGTGTGTTTTCTTCCATGAATTTCTAAACTCTCATTTCTCTCTCTGCAAATGAAGTTCTAAGAAAGAAAAAGAATAAAGGATTAAATTTGTTCATTTTGAAAACCTAAGGAAGAATGCTCTGCACTTGCCTTCTAGTAAGGATCCTGTGCATCAGAAAACTTTTGATCATTTCTTATCTTGTTTGGTACCCTGTTTTAGACTAAAGAGAAGTCTGTTTTGGGTTGTATAACCTGAGAAAAAATGTTTTAAAGGTTTTTGATTACAGAGGTATATCGGCTGGAAACCCGAGCTTGCGGACTACTAGTCCAAAGAACAGTTTTAACTGTTGTAGTTCTGGTATAACAACGCCACGTACACTCTTAACTGATGTTTGGAGGATTGAGTTGAGGGTCCTGGTTCAGAGGGGCCAGGTTCATCCATTGTTGGTTGGGGAAACTGGTGAAGGTGTTGGCTCAGAGAGAGAAATGCATCCCAAGGGTCTTGGGAATCCTGGAACAAGAAATCAGTGTAATCTGGTTTTTCTTCTCTAATGATGATACCTGTGGACTTGGGTTTGGATATGGCGGATGGAGTGGGGATCATGAGGAGGTCATGTTGTGGACCTAAGGAGGTGTGGGAGATATCTTCAAGTGGCGGAGGTTGGTAAGAAAAGGTTTTATTAAAGGGAAAAGTTTTCTTGGTGAGAGCCTCTGGGGGTAGTGAGGTAACCATGGAGATAATTGGAAAATGGTAGGTGGTGGAAAACAGAGTGAGAGGGTGTTCTGGTTTAGAGAGTCTGGAGAGCATATCAGGGATGAGGTCCTGGGATCCCTTTATATGCTTGACTGAAAAGTCATATTTGGAAAACCAATCTTTTAATCTGAGTAACATTTTTTCGGGACCAGTTTTACCTTTGAAATGAAAGATATTGGGGAAGGCTGAGTTGTCCATTCGGATGAGAAAATGGTGTCCAATCAAATGATACTCAAACTTTTTGATGCCATTCTTGACCGCTAAGATTTCTTTGAACACGCTATGGTAGTGCTTCTGTGTGTCAGAAAAATGTCCACTAGCGTAAGCGATAAAGTGTTCTTTTCCGTTGATTTCTTCAAGGAGTATGGCACCCCATGATTCATCACTTGCGTCTGTCTGTAAGATGCGCTTGCCATCTGTAATCAACTTTAAAGGAGGCGGATTTTGCGCAATCTGCTTTAGGGTAGTGACAGCAAATGTGTGGTCAGCATTCCATTCTGTGGGCTTCTTTTTCAATAAAGCCGAGAGATGGTGAGTGTAATGATCCACGTTGGGGATGAAATCACGGATGTAATTGATAATGCCGAGAAACTGTTGAATTTGCCTTTTGGAAAGTTGCTGATCTGGAAAGTGAAGCAATTCTTGGGCAATGTGCTTTCCTGGCTGATAGTGTCCATCTTTTATGATCATACCAAGGAATTCAACATTATTTGTAGCAATGATGCTTTTCTTGGCCGATAACATGATTCCATGACTTTGGAGAATATCATAGAATTGAGTTAACAGCTGGCGATGTTCATCATGTGAGCCTGAAACAAGCAAGATATCATCAATATAAATCAATGCATGATGCAAAATGGGTTGGAAGATTTGGACCATGGATTTTTGGAAAATGGATGGGGCAGTTTTGAGACCAAAGGGTAGGACAGTCCATTGAAAATGGGCATTGGGAATACAAAAAGCGGTTTTGTAGCGTTCGGAGGGTTCAATGCCTAGTTGCCAAAAACCTGATTTTAAATCAAATTTTGAAAAGATCTGGGCGTTTTCTAGAAAAGTGAACATGCTTTGTTGACGAAGTAAAGGGAATTTGTCATCTTGTAAAAACATGTTTAATGGCTGGTAGTCGATGACTAGGTGTTTCTTTCCTCGGACAATTTCAGAATGCTTTTCAACATAAAAGGCTTGACAAGCCCATTGAGAACTTGTGGGCTCAATTAAAGGGCTAACAATTGTGAACATTCTTGTTGGGCTAGGAGTAAGTCAGAAGGACTCATTCCTGGATGAGTAGCTTTGGTCGGGTTGATATCTTCATTTAGTTTGAAGGGTAACTTAATGAAGAAAGACTTATTTTTCCACAAGGGATTTCGATGGGTGAACTCAGAATGGGACTCTGGACAGAAACTCAAAAGTTTGGTTGAAATATCCTGGTAAGACTGGGGAGTTTCAGACAAATTATAGAGCTTCAGAGTGTCTGTGAATGGTTTGAACATGGACTTGACACGGATTCCAGTGGGAATGATTTGGAGGTGTTTGATTTGGTGAAGGATGTCAAATCCTAACAAGATATCCTTATTAGGAAGAGTTGAACCAATAACCTTGGTCCAAATGACACAATTGGGGAAGATTTGAATGCCAATGGGTTTCTTGGTAATCAAAGAGGTGGTGAAGAGTTTGCCATTGACAGCTTTGAAATGTTCTTCAGACTGGGTCCAATATTCGGATGGAAGAATATGGGGGTTTAACATGCTGCGTTGGGCGCCAGTATCTATAAGACCAATTGCTGGAATGGGCCTTTGGAATTTTGAGGGCAAGATCTGGAGTTTGATGGACGGGATAGGAACTGTAGTATCAAGGGAGAGTGACTGTTGATGGAAAATCACTTGAGACTGGTCACTGTCTGAGTCAGAGGAATTCTGTAGTGCGAACACTGTTTCATCAGTGGGTTCATCTTGTTCAGAGAAATAGAATTCCAGTTCATCTTTGGCAGGAGAGTTGTCGGTAGTTGCTTGAAGATGCTCAACTAACCGAATGGATTTTTCTCTTTTGTTGGGGCAATCTTTAGCATAGTGGCCTTTTTTCTTGCAGATGAAACATCTGCTTGATTGCTTTCGTTTGAATTCTCTGGAGGAGGAAGATTTCTTTCTGAAGAACCGGTAGGGCTTTCGGGATCTGTGAGGTTTGGATGAAAATTCTGGAGTTTTGAATTTCCGAAAATGCCTTTTTTTCTTTGAACTGCAATCGTAATCCTTTTTCTTGTGGCATTTGATCTGCAAATAAGGCTTTTTGCAAGCACTTCGGAAAGGTTCTTTGTCTTTCAACAGTTCTTTGAAAAACTGTTTTTGCTCGCAAAGTTTGTCAAGACAAGTTTTGGCAAGCTGCAAGATTTTGCCAAGAGAGATGTTGTCTAGGGAAAGATTGGATGCGGTGAGTTGTCTCTGGATGTTGGGTTGGAGTTCTTCTGGAAGGGAGGCCAGAAAGACATGCTTTAATGTCGGCTCATTGAATCCATTAAGCTTATAGAACAGCAGGGACATTCGCTTATAATGGAAGTCAAGATCCTTAGCATTGAGGGAGCAGCATTTCATGTTGAGATAATCTCGTCTGGCAGCTTCAAAGACTGCAGAAGGGTCTCCAAGGAATTGATCATGAAGTACCGCAAGAGCACTTGAGACTTCTGGGAGATCAACAAACTGTAATTGGCGGTATTGGCCTAACGAATCAAACCAATCTCTTAGAGCACCCGTGAAACGAGTAACAAATTCTCTAAGGACTGATTGAGTTGTTGCTCCTGGTCTTAGCATCTGGAGGTCAATCCAGGCAGACATCTCAGTGAGTCGGTCACGCCATTTATGAGATGGAAGATCATCAAATGTGAACCATGGGCCATTTTATGATTTTTGGCTCGATGGATTGGTCTGGGTTGGAGGAGGTTGATTTGTGGCAGAAGATTCGGGCATTTCTTCTTCAACTTCGGAGGGAATATCAACATATGGTTCTATATGAGAGGTTTGGCCTTGGGTAGGTTGATCAGGTTGAGCCATCAGGATTTTGGTGATATCAGCATAGGACTTTTCAGAGTCACTGGTGGATACTGAAGATTCTGTATCAGTTTCGGTCGGGCTATCTGAAACAGCTGGATTTGAATCAGAAGTTTGATCGACTGTAGTAGATGAATGGGTGATTGTGTGAGCAGTAAATTGGTGCATAGGTTCTTTATCCTTGGATTGGGTAGGGACTGATAATGGAGCTAGTGGTGATGCCGGTGTAGAACTCGGAGATGGTTGGCCAGGGATGGTCAATGAGGAAGCATGAAGAGGGGCAGGGCGAGGCTGCTGTCTAGGTTTGGGTTTAGGTTTAGGTGGTGGTGGCAAAGGATTGTCTCTGAAAAGAGTATGAGTCATACCAAATAACTTGGAAGGGTCATACTGTTTAATAGGAGAAAGCATAGAGGCAAAAGGATGATAAGTTGGACCGATGGAAGGGATAGGAGGTGAAGTGGTGAAAAGAGTAGGTCTCTGTCTTTCAGATTCAATCTGGGCAAGTTCAGCTTTTAAGCGTCTGATTTCCCTTTCTTTTTGGTCAAATTCGGGGCCTGAGTAACGATGGGCAAGCATGGCTCGTAACTCAGAGTCAAGTTGAGAAATTCTGGACTGGAGGTTTTGGTAGATCTGCTGCATCTGTGCAGTGATGGAGTCAACTTTTGTCTCAATCTGTTCAGTTCGCAAACTGATGTTCTCAACTCTTGAATTGAGATGCAACAAAGTATCATTTTGTGCCCTGGCATTTTGAGTTTGCCAGTTGAAGACAGATTCAAAAGGTTTAGGGGGCTCTAGGTGGCCCGTGGAAGTAATAGGTGAAGGGATAAAGGGTTTGGACACAACATTTCGTTGGGGATCTGTGTGGGGTTCCAAAGAAGGAAAGGAAGAAGAGTAATCGGAAGAGGTAGAGGAAAACATCATACAAGCCAGTGGTTGGACGATAGGCGTTGGGTTTGGGAGTGGTGATGAAATCTCAGATTTGCAATGTTTGGCAATCCATTTGAGTTCTTTTCGGTAGATGGGTAATGGAGCTGGTGGAGGTGGAGGATCTGATGGTGGTTTGGGGTCACAGTGGTGACATGGGACAGAAGGTTTTTTCTTTTTGGGTTTCTTTTTCCTTGTGGTTGCATAATCATCATCTTCTTCCCAATCATCCCAGCAGGGACAATTTGGGTCACACATGCCGGAACCAGGGGCATCCCATAGGAAATGGCCATTGTGTTTGGCTGGATAAACAGGGTAACCTTCAGAATTAAACCCTGTAATGGGCAGATCTTCCTGAGCTGTCTGAACAGCTGTGATCATGGAGGAATAAGTAAAGGAGAGCCGAGGAGGCTCTTGTGGAGCACTGAGAGGTGGTTTAAAAGTCATTCTGACTGTTCCATCTTGTCGTCTTTCAAACATACTTTCGGATGTCTGAATGGGAGCTGTATTATTATGGAACTGTTCATAGTTAGAGATCCATTCAAGAGGCATAAGCTTGATGAGCTCATGACGAGGAATTTGTCGTGGGATCTGGATGATTGTCGGGATCTGGTCAGATTCTGCTAACACCATGAGGGTGTCAGAGTGGTGTTCTGGTGTGGGTAGATCTAAGGCATGATTTTGAAGCCTGTAGACCAGTTGGTGGTGTAAAGTGGCAATTTTGGCAGAAGAAATTTGTTCAGCACCTTGAATTTGGATTTGGACCTTCAAGGTTGTGGGCAAGTTGGGATCTTGGAGAGAAAGGTTGAAGTTGGGATAGAAAGTGAGTAACACACTTCCTGCATGAAGGGTTGTGAGGACAGTGCCAATAACAGCATCTTGGTACTGTTTAAACCGAGTATCAAGCATAGCAAGGCGAGCTGTAACCGGTAATCCTTTTCTCCCATGAAGGGTAAGGATTAATCTGATGCCTCCAAGATGGAGATGAGTGTAACCTTCTCGTTTCCAGTTGGAAATCAACTCTGAGGGTATTTCAAGAGTGACATATTGCTCAGCAGGGGTTGCTTGGAGTGAACACTGATCCAGGCGAGAAGACTGGATATATTCTTTAGGGTGAGGTCTTCGGGTGGATATGAGAGTACGAATACTGCGGGTAAAACAACTGGGGCGTTTGTATAGGTGGTAAGGGCTGAGAAGAGGGTAAGAAGATTCACTGATCTGGGCGGATTCAGGGATGTAGGAGTATTCTACAAGGTTTTCAATTTTGTTGGCAGTATGAGAAGTGCAAGATTTCGGCAAAGAAAGAGTGGAAGAAAGAGTAACAGGAGTTAAAGGAGTGGAAGATGAAGTGGAAGCCATGAATGAGAAACTCTCTCTGCGTCTGAAGTCTATGGATCAAAAAAGAAAAAGACTTAAATTATACCATTTTGATCATGTAAACAAGAATTTAGAAAACAAGTTTCAAGGAACGGTATGGCTCTGATACCAGTTTAGAGTGTACGTGGCGTTGTTATACCAGAACTACAACAGTTAAAACTGTTCTTTGGACCAGTAGTCCGCAAGCTCGGGTTTCCAGCCGATATACCTCTGTAATCAAAAACCTTTAAACATTTTTTTTCTCAGGTTATACAACCCAAAACAGACTTTCCTTTAGTCTAAAACAGGGTACCAAACCAGATAAGAAATGATCAAAAGTTTTCTGATGCACAGGATCCTTGCTAGAAGGCAAGTGCAGAGCATACTTCCTTAGGTTTTCAAAATGAACAAATTTAATCCTTTATTCTTTTTCTTTCTTAGAACTTCATTTGCAGAGAGAGAGAAGAGGTTTAGGGATTCATGGTGTAAGAGGAAACACGAGTTTATTTCTTTCTTGGAAATTTTCTTATGCTTCTATCTTACAAGCAAGAGGAGAATCCTTTATATAGAGGAGGATTCTTCGAGAAGATAGGACAGGACCCCTATCTTTTACAAAAGTAAAAGCAAAAGATAAGATAAGATAGGATAGGATCCCTATCTTTTACATAATGGCACAACTTTAATTATTACAAAAGACAAAAGTGCTTTAATAATTAAAGCATGACTTTGACAAAAGCAAAAGCAAAAGCTTAAAGTAAAAGCAAACTTTAATAATTATGCAGGCATAAAGCGAAACATCATTATGACAACAAGACAAACTACTTTATGGAAAGCAATAAGACAAACAACTTTATGGAGAGCGGAGGTTCATGTACTCGTCTTCGGATGAGCTTTCGGTCTCATCTGGGTTGTCAGGGTTGCCTTTTGGGAAAAAGATCTTGGAGAGCTTTGGATGCTTGCAGGAGGGACCACGGCATGGTGGATAAGGGCAATTATAGTCTCTGGGAGTACACTTTGGAGTATACTTAGGGGAAGTTTGGGTGGCTTTATCAACTTTGGATGGTTGAGCTGGTCGTTTGGAGGATTGAGTTGAGGGTCCTGGTTCAGAGGGGCCAGGTTCATCCATTGTTGGTTGGGGAAACTGGTGAAGGTGTTGGCTGAGAGGGAGAAATGCATCCCATGGGTCTTGGGAATCTTGGAACAGGAAATCAGTGTAGTCTGGTTTTTCTTCTTTGATGCTGATACCTGTGGACTTTGGTTTGGATATGGCGGATGGAGTGGGGATCATGAGGAGGTCATGTTGGGGACCTAAGGAGGTGTGGGAGATATCTTTAAGTGGCGGAGGTTGGTGGTTCAATTGGCAAAGGTAGTTGTGCAGGACATCTTGTATGTCATTTTCAATCACAGCTATATGTGGTGCAGTGAACCATTCATATACCTGATCTTGAGTCCAAAAGAGTTTGGTGTCTGGATGTTGAAAGTATGGCCTGTGAATAATAAAAACTGATGTGAACATTTGTGCTTCAGGGGTAGGCATACGATCAAGGTTGTGAATTTCTGACAGTTGTTGGAGCTTCCTTCTCCACCATGGTATGGGGGAGAACCATTCAAGTAATGTCCAGGTAAGAGAAGTGGCATTGTCTGGATTAAGGAGATGCTCCAAAGTAGGAGAAATGGGAAGGATTAGCTTGGTGGCATAGAGGACTGTTAGGCACCAAATGTACCATAACACATCTTCAGTGGTCTCTCTGGTTGGATCAAGGGTTAAACCTGTAAGGAACAGATTTTCTGGGTGGAAAGTGGAAAAAGGAAAAGGGTCTGTGACAAGGTAGGCTTTCATGAAGAAGCGAAAAAGAGCTTTTCTTGCAAACTCTTGGATGGCGAAGACAGAAGAAAAGGTTTTATTAAAGGGAAAAGTTTTCTTGGTGAGAGCTTGTGGGGGTAGTGAAGTAGCCATGGAGATAATTGGAAAATGGTAGGTGGTGGAAAACAGGGTGAGAGGGTTTTCTGGTTTGGAGAGTCTGGAGAGCATATCAGGGATGAGGTTCTGGGATCCCTTTATATGCTTGACTGAAAAGTCATATTTGGAAAACCAATCTTTTAATCTGAGTAACATTTTTTCGGGAACAGTTTTACCTTTGAAATGAAAGATATTGGGGAAGGCTGAGCTGTCCATTCGGATGAGAAAATGGTGTCCAATCAAATGATACTCAAACTTTTTGATGCCATTCTTTACCGCTAAGATTTCTTTGAACACGCTATGGTAGTGCTTCTGTGTGTCAGAAAAATGTCCACTAGCGTAAGCGATAAAGTTTTCTTTTCCATTGATTTCTTCAAGGAGTATGGCACCCCATGATTCATCACTTGCGTCTGTTTGTAAGATGCGCTTGCCATCTGTAATCAACTTTAAAGGAGGCGGATTTTGCGCAATCTGCTTTAGGGTAGTGACAGCAAATGTGTGGTCAGCATTCCATTCTGGGGGCTTCTTTTTCAATAAAGCCGAGAGATGGTGAGTGTAATAATCCACGTGGGGGATGAAATCACGGATGTAGTTGATGATGCCGAGAAACTGTTGAATTTGCCTTTTGGAAAGTTGCTGATCTGGAAAGTGAAGCAATTCTTGGGCAATGTGCTTTCCTGGCTGGTAGTGTCCATCTTTTATGATCATACCAAGGAATTCAACATTATCTGTAGCAATGATGCTTTTCTTGGCCGATAACATGATTCCATGACTTTGAAGAATAGCATAGAATTGAGTTAACAGCTGGCGATGTTCATCATGTGAGCCTGAAAAAAGCAAGATATCATCAATATAAATCAATGCATGATGCAAAATGGGTTGGAAGATTTGGACCATGGATTTTTGGAAAATGGATGGGGCAGTTTTGAGACCAAAGGGTAGGACGGTCCATTGGAAATGGGCATTGGGAATACAAAAGGCGGTTTTGTAACGTTCGGAGGGTTCAATGCCTAGTTGCCAAAAACCTGATTTTAAATCAAATTTGGAAAAGATTTGGGCATTTTTGAGAAAAGTAAACATGCTTTGTCGACGAGGTAATGGGAATTTTTCATCTTGTAAAAACATGTTTAATGGCTGGTAGTCAATGACTAGGCGTTTCTTTCCTCGGACAATTTCAGAATGCTTTTCAACATAAAAGGCTTGGCAAGCCCATTGAGAACTTGTGGGCTCAATTAAACCTTGGGCTAACAATTGTGAACATTCTTGTTGGGCTAGGAGTAAGTCAGAAGGACTCATTCCTGGATGAGTAGCTTTGGTCGGGTTGATGTCTTCATTTAGTTTGAAGGGTAACTTAATGAAGAAAGACTTATTTTTCCACAAAGGATTTGGATGGGTGAACTCGGAATGGGACTCTGGACAGAAACTCAAAAGTTTGGTTGAAATATCCTGGTAAGACTGGGGAGTTTCAGACAAATTGTAGAGCTTCAGAATGTCTGTGAATGGTTTGAACATGGACTTGACACGGATTCCAGTGGGAATGATTTGGAGGTGTTTGATTTGGTGAAGGACGTCAAATCCTAACAAGATATCCTTATTAGGAAGAGTTGAACCAATAACCTTGGTCCAAATGACACAATTGGGGAAGATTTGAATACCAACGGGTTTCTTGGTAATCAAAGAGGTGGTGAAGAGTTTGCCATTGACAGCTTTGAAATGTTCTTCAGACTGGGTCCAATATTCGGATGGAAGAATATGGGGGTTTAACATGCTGCGTTGGGCGCCAGTATCTATAAGACCAATTGCTGGAATGGGCCTTTGGAATTTTGAGGGTAAGATCTGGAGTTTGATGGATGGGATAGGAACTGTAGTATCAAGGGAGAGTGACTGTTGATGGAAAATCACTTGAGACTGGTCACTGTCTGAATCAGAGGAATTCTGTAGTGCGTAACACTGTTTCATCATTGGGTTCATCTTGTTCAGAGAAATAGAATTCCAGTTCATCTTTGGCAGGAGAGTAGTCGGTAGTTGCTTGAAGATGCTCAACTAACCGGATGGATTTTTCTCTTTTGTTGGGGCAATCTTTGGCATAGTGGCCTTTTCTCTTGCAGATGAAACATCTGCTTGATTGCTTTCGTTTGAATTCTCTAGAGGAGGAAGATTTCTTTCTGAAGAACCGGTAGGGCTTTCGGGATTTGTGAGGCTTGGAGGAGAATTCTGGAGGTTTGAATTTCCGAAAATGTCGTTTTTTCTTTGAACTGCAATCGCAATCCTTTTTCTTGTGGCATTTGATCTGCAAATAAGGCTTTTTGCAAGCACTTCGGAAAGGTTCTTTGTCTTTCAACAGTTCTTTGAAAAACTGTTTTTGCTCGCAAAGTTTGTCAAGACAAGTTTTGGCAAGCTGAAAGATTTTGCAGAGAGAGATGTTGTCTAGGGAAAGATTGGATGCTGTGAGTTGTCTCTGGATGTTGGGTTGGAGTTCTTCGGGGAGGGAAGCCAGAAAGACATGCTTTAAGGTCGGCTCATTGAATCCATTAAGCTTATAGAACAGCAGGGACATTCGCTTATAATGGAAGTCAAGATCCTTAGCATTGAGGGAGCAGCATTTCATGTTGAGATAATCTCGTCTGGCAGCTTCAAAGACTGCAGAAGGGTCTCCAAGGAATTGATCATGAAGTACAGCAAGAGCACTTGAGACTTCTGGAAGATCAACAAACTGTAGTTGGCGGTATTGGCCTAACGAATCAAACCAATCTCTTAGAGCACCCGTGAAACGAGTAGCAAATTCTCTAAGGACTGATTGAGTTGTTGCTCCTGGTCTTAGCATCTGGAGGTCAATCCAGGCAGACATTTCATTGAGTCGGTCACGCCATTTATGAGATGGAAGATCATCAAATGTGAACCATGGGCCATTTGACGATTTTTGGCTCAATGGATTGGTCTGGGTTGGAGGAGGTTGATTTGTGGCAGAAGATTCGGGCATTTCTTCTTCAACTTCGGAGGGAATATCAACATATGGTTCTATATGAGAGGTTTGGCCTTGGGTAGGTTGATCAGGTTGAGCCATCAGGATTTTGGTGATATCAGCATAGGACTTTTCAGAGTCACTGGTGGATACTGAAGATTCTGTATCAGTTTCGGTCGGGCTATCTGAAACAGCTGGATTTGAATCAGAAGTTTGATCGACTGTAGTAGATGAATGGGTGATTGTGTGAGCAGTAAATTGGTGCATAGGTTCTTTATCCTTGGATTGGGTAGGGACTGATAATGGAGCTAGTGGTGATGCCGGTGTAGAACTCGGAGATGGTTGGCCAGGGATGGTCAATGAGGAAGCATGAAGAGGGGCAGGGCGAGGCTGCTGTCTAGGTTTGGGTTTAGGTTTAGGTGGTGGTGGCAAAGGATTGTCTCTAAAAAGAGTATGAGTCATACCAAATAACTTGGAAGGGTCATACTGTTTAATAGGAGAAAGCATAGAGGCAAAAGGATGATAAGTTGGACCGATGGAAGGGATAGGAGGTGAAGTGGTGAAAAGAGTAGGTCTCTGTCTTTCAGATTCAATCTGGGCAAGTTCAGCTTTTAAGCGTCTGATTTCCCTTTCTTTTTGGTCAAATTCGGGGCCTGAGTAACGATGGGCAAGCATGGCTCGTAACTCAGAGTCAAGTTGAGAAATTCTGGACTGGAGGTTTTGGTAGATCTGCTGCATCTGTGCAGTGATGGAGTCAACTTTTGTCTCAATCTGTTCAGTTCGCAAACTGATGTTCTCAACTCTTGAATTGAGATGCAACAAAGTATCATTTTGTGCCCTGGCATTTTGAGTTTGCCAGTTGAAGACAGATTCAAAAGGTTTAGGGGGCTCTAGGTGGCCCGTGGAAGTAATAGGTGAAGGGATAAAGGGTTTGGACACAACATTTCGTTGGGGATCTGTGTGGGGTTCCAAAGAAGGAAAGGAAGAAGAGTAATCGGAAGAGGTAGAGGAAAACATCATACAAGCCAGTGGTTGGACGATAGGCGTTGGGTTTGGGAGTGGTGATGAAATCTCAGATTTGCAATGTTTGGCAATCCATTTGAGTTCTTTTCGGTAGATGGGTAATGGAGCTGGTGGAGGTGGAGGATCTGATGGTGGTTTGGGGTCACAGTGGTGACATGGGACAGAAGGTTTTTTCTTTTTGGGTTTCTTTTTCCTTGTGGTTGCATAATCATCATCTTCTTCCCAATCATCCCAGCAGGGACAATTTGGGTCACACATGCCGGAACCAGGGGCATCCCATAGGAAATGGCCATTGTGTTTGGCTGGATAAACAGGGTAACCTTCAGAATTAAACCCTGTAATGGGCAGATCTTCCTGAGCTGTCTGAACAGCTGTGATCATGGAGGAATAAGTAAAGGAGAGCCGAGGAGGCTCTTGTGGAGCACTGAGAGGTGGTTTAAAAGTCATTCTGACTGTTCCATCTTGTCGTCTTTCAAACATACTTTCGGATGTCTGAATGGGAGCTGTATTATTATGGAACTGTTCATAGTTAGAGATCCATTCAAGAGGCATAAGCTTGATGAGCTCATGACGAGGAATTTGTCGTGGGATCTGGATGATTGTCGGGATCTGGTCAGATTCTGCTAACACCATGAGGGTGTCAGAGTGGTGTTCTGGTGTGGGTAGATCTAAGGCATGATTTTGAAGCCTGTAGACCAGTTGGTGGTGTAAAGTGGCAATTTTGGCAGAAGAAATTTGTTCAGCACCTTGAATTTGGATTTGGACCTTCAAGGTTGTGGGCAAGTTGGGATCTTGGAGAGAAAGGTTGAAGTTGGGATAGAAAGTGAGTAACACACTTCCTGCATGAAGGGTTGTGAGGACAGTGCCAATAACAGCATCTTGGTACTGTTTAAACCGAGTATCAAGCATAGCAAGGCGAGCTGTAACCGGTAATCCTTTTCTCCCATGAAGGGTAAGGATTAATCTGATGCCTCCAAGATGGAGATGAGTGTAACCTTCTCGTTTCCAGTTGGAAATCAACTCTGAGGGTATTTCAAGAGTGACATATTGCTCAGCAGGGGTTGCTTGGAGTGAACACTGATCCAGGCGAGAAGACTGGATATATTCTTTAGGGTGAGGTCTTCGGGTGGATATGAGAGTACGAATACTGCGGGTAAAACAACTGGGGCGTTTGTATAGGTGGTAAGGGCTGAGAAGAGGGTAAGAAGATTCACTGATCTGGGCGGATTCAGGGATGTAGGAGTATTCTACAAGGTTTTCAATTTTGTTGGCAGTATGAGAAGTGCAAGATTTCGGCAAAGAAAGAGTGGAAGAAAGAGTAACAGGAGTTAAAGGAGTGGAAGATGAAGTGGAAGCCATGAATGAGAAACTCTCTCTGCGTCTGAAGTCTATGGATCAAAAAAGAAAAAGACTTAAATTATACCATTTTGATCATGTAAACAAGAATTTAGAAAACAAGTTTCAAGGAACGGTATGGCTCTGATACCAGTTTAGAGTGTACGTGGCGTTGTTATACCAGAACTACAACAGTTAAAACTGTTCTTTGGACCAGTAGTCCGCAAGCTCGGGTTTCCAGCCGATATACCTCTGTAATCAAAAACCTTTAAACATTTTTTTTCTCAGGTTATACAACCCAAAACAGACTTTCCTTTAGTCTAAAACAGGGTACCAAACCAGATAAGAAATGATCAAAAGTTTTCTGATGCACAGGATCCTTGCTAGAAGGCAAGTGCAGAGCATACTTCCTTAGGTTTTCAAAATGAACAAATTTAATCCTTTATTCTTTTTCTTTCTTAGAACTTCATTTGCAGAGAGAGAGAAGAGGTTTAGGGATTCATGGTGTAAGAGGAAACACGAGTTTATTTCTTTCTTGGAAATTTTCTTATGCTTCTATCTTACAAGCAAGAGGAGAATCCTTTATATAGAGGAGGATTCTTCGAGAAGATAGGACAGGACCCCTATCTTTTACAAAAGTAAAAGCAAAAGATAAGATAAGATAGGATAGGATCCCTATCTTTTACATAATGGCACAACTTTAATTATTACAAAAGACAAAAGTGCTTTAATAATTAAAGCATGACTTTGACAAAAGCAAAAGCAAAAGCTTAAAGTAAAAGTAAACTTTAATAATTATGCAGGCATAAAGCGAAACATCATTATGACAACAAGACAAACTACTTTATGGAAAGCAATAAGACAAACAACTTTATGGAGAGCGGAGGTTCATGTACTCGTCTTCGGATGAGCTTTCGGTCTCATCTGGGTTGTCAGGGTTGCCTTTTGGGAAAAAGATCTTGGAGAGCTTTGGATGCTTGCAGGAGGGACCACGGCATGGTGGATAAGGGCAATTATAGTCTCTGGGAGTACACTTTGGAGTATACTTAGGGGAAGTTTGGGTGGCTTTATCAACTTTGGATGGTTGAGCTGGTCGTTTGGAGGATTGAGTTGAGGGTCCTGGTTCAGAGGGGCCAGGTTCATCCATTGTTGGTTGGGGAAACTGGTGAAGGTGTTGGCTGAGAGGGAGAAATGCATCCCATGGGTCTTGGGAATCTTGGAACAGGAAATCAGTGTAGTCTGGTTTTTCTTCTTTGATGATGATACCTGTGGACTTTGGTTTGGATATGGCGGATGGAGTGGGGATCATGAGGAGGTCATGTTGGGGACCTAAGGAGGTGTGGGAGATATCTTTAAGTGGCGGAGGTTGGTGGTTCAATTGGCAAAGGTAGTTGTGCAGGACATCTTGTATGTCATTTTCAATCACAGCTATATGTGGTGCAGTGAACCATTCATATACCTGATCTTGAGTCCAAAAGAGTTTGGTGTCTGGATGTTGAAAGTATGGCCTGTGAATAATAAAAACTGATGTGAACATGTGTGCTTCAGGGGTAGGCATACGATCAAGGTTGTGAATTTCTGACAGTTGTTGGAGCTTCCTCCTCCACCATGGTATGGGGGAGAACCATTCAAGTAATGTCCAGGTAAGAGAAGTGGCATTGTCTGGATTAAGGAGATGCTCCAAAGTAGGAGAAATGGGAAGGATTAGCTTGGTGGCATAGAGGACTGTTAGGCACCAAATGTACCATAACACATCTTCAGTGGTCTCTCTGGTTGGATCAAGGGTTAAACCTGTAAGGAACAGATTTTCTGGGTGGAAAGTGGAAAAAGGAAAAGGGTCTGTGACAAGGTAGGCTTTCATGAAGAAGCGAAAAAGAGCTTTTCTTGCAAACTCTTGGATGGCGAAGACAGAAGAAAAGGTTTTATTAAAGGGAAAAGTTTTCTTGGTGAGAGCTTGTGGGGGTAGTGAAGTAGCCATGGAGATAATTGGAAAATGGTAGGTGGTGGAAAACAGGGTGAGAGGGTTTTCTGGTTTGGAGAGTCTGGAGAGCATATCAGGGATGAGGTTCTGGGATCCCTTTATATGCTTGACTGAAAAGTCATATTTGGAAAACCAATCTTTTAATCTGAGTAACATTTTTTCGGGAACAGTTTTACCTTTGAAATGAAAGATATTGGGGAAGGCTGAGCTATCCATTCGGATGAGAAAATGGTGTCCAATCAAATGATACTCAAACTTTTTGATGCCATTCTTTACCGCTAAGATTTCTTTGAACACGCTATGGTAGTGCTTCTGTGTGTCAGAAAAATGTCCACTAGCGTAAGCGATAAAGTTTTCTTTTCCATTGATTTCTTCAAGGAGTATGGCACCCCATGATTCATCACTTGCGTCTGTTTGTAAGATGCGCTTGCCATCTGTAATCAACTTTAAAGGAGGCGGATTTTGCGCAATCTGCTTTAGGGTAGTGACAGCAAATGTGTGGTCAGCATTCCATTCTGGGGGCTTCTTTTTCAATAAAGCCGAGAGATGGTGAGTGTAATAATCCACGTGGGGGATGAAATCACGGATGTAGTTGATGATGCCGAGAAACTGTTGAATTTGCCTTTTGGAAAGTTGCTGATCTGGAAAGTGAAGCAATTCTTGGGCAATGTGCTTTCCTGGCTGGTAGTGTCCATCTTTTATGATCATACCAAGGAATTCAACATTATCTGTAGCAATGATGCTTTTCTTGGCCGATAACATGATTCCATGACTTTGAAGAATAGCATAGAATTGAGTTAACAGCTGGCGATGTTCATCATGTGAGCCTGAAAAAAGCAAGATATCATCAATATAAATCAATGCATGATGCAAAATGGGTTGGAAGATTTGGACCATGGATTTTTGGAAAATGGATAGGGCAGTTTTGAGACCAAAGGGTAGGACGGTCCATTGGAAATGGGCATTGGGAATACAAAAGGCGGTTTTGTAACGTTCGGAGGGTTCAATGCCTAGTTGCCAAAAACCTGATTTTAAATCAAATTTGGAAAAGATTTGGGCATTTTTGAGAAAAGTAAACATGCTTTGTCGACGAGGTAATGGGAATTTGTCATCTTGTAAAAACATGTTTAATGGCTGGTAGTCAATGACTAGGCGTTTCTTTCCTCGGACAATTTCAGAATGCTTTTCAACATAAAAGGCTTGGCAAGCCCATTGAGAACTTGTGGGCTCAATTAAACCTTGGGCTAACAATTGTGAACATTCTTGTTGGGCTAGGAGTAAGTCAGAAGGACTCATTCCTGGATGAGTAGCTTTGGTCGGGTTGATGTCTTCATTTAGTTTGAAGGGTAACTTAATGAAGAAAGACTTATTTTTCCACAAAGGATTTGGATGGGTGAACTCGGAATGGGACTCTGGACAGAAACTCAAAAGTTTGGTTGAAATATCCTGGTAAGACTGGGGAGTTTCAGACAAATTGTAGAGCTTCAGAATGTCTGTGAATGGTTTGAACATGGACTTGACACGGATTCCAGTGGGAATGATTTGGAGGTGTTTGATTTGGTGAAGGACGTCAAATCCTAACAAGATATCCTTATTAGGAAGAGTTGAACCAATAACCTTGGTCCAAATGACACAATTGGGGAAGATTTGAATACCAACGGGTTTCTTGGTAATCAAAGAGGTGGTGAAGAGTTTGCCATTGACAGCTTTGAAATGTTCTTCAGACTGGGTCCAATATTCGGATGGAAGAATATGGGGGTTTAACATGCTGCGTTGGGCGCCAGTATCTATAAGACCAATTGCTGGAATGGGCCTTTGGAATTTTGAGGGTAAGATCTGGAGTTTGATGGATGGGATAGGAACTGTAGTATCAAGGGAGAGTGACTGTTGATGGAAAATCACTTGAGACTGGTCACTGTCTGAATCAGAGGAATTCTGTAGTGCGTAACACTGTTTCATCATTGGGTTCATCTTGTTCAGAGAAATAGAATTCCAGTTCATCTTTGGCAGGAGAGTAGTCGGTAGTTGCTTGAAGATGCTCAACTAACCGGATGGATTTTTCTCTTTTGTTGGGGCAATCTTTGGCATAGTGGCCTTTTCTCTTGCAGATGAAACATCTGCTTGATTGCTTTCGTTTGAATTCTCTAGAGGAGGAAGATTTCTTTCTGAAGAACCGGTAGGGCTTTCGGGATCTGCGAGGCTTGGAGGAGAATTCTGGAGGTTTGAATTTCCGAAAATGTCGTTTTTTCTTTGAACTGCAATCGCAATCCTTTTTCTTGTGGCATTTGATCTGCAAATAAGGCTTTTTGCAAGCACTTCGGAAAGGTTCTTTGTCTTTCAACAGTTCTTTGAAAAACTGTTTTTGCTCGCAAAGTTTGTCAAGACAAGTTTTGGCAAGCTGAAAGATTTTGCCAAGAGAGATGTTGTCTAGGGAAAGATTGGATGCTGTGAGTTGTCTCTGGATGTTGGGTTGGAGTTCTTCGGGGAGGGAAGCCAGAAAGACATGCTTTAAGGTCGGCTCATTGAATCCATTAAGCTTATAGAACAGCAGGGACATTCGCTTATAATGGAAGTCAAGATCCTTAGCATTGAGGGAGCAGCATTTCATGTTGAGATAATCTCGTCTGGCAGCTTCAAAGACTGCAGAAGGGTCTCCAAGGAATTGATCATGAAGTACAACAAGAGCACTTGAGACTTTTGGAAGATCAACAAACTGTAGTTGGCGGTATTGGCCTAACGAATCAAACCAATCTCTTAGAGCACCCGTGAAACGAGTAGCAAATTCTCTAAGGACTGATTGAGTTGTTGCTCCTGGTCTTAGCATCTGGAGGTCAATCCAGGCAGACATTTCATTGAGTCGGTCACGCCATTTATGAGATGGAAGATCATCAAATGTGAACCATGGGCCATTTGACGATTTTTGGCTCGATGGATTGGTCTGGGTTGGAGGAGGTTGATTTGTGGCAGAAGATTCGGGCATTTCTTCTTCAACTTCGGAGGGAATATCAACATATGGTTCTGTATGAGAGGTTTGGCCTTGGGTAGGTTGATCAGGTTGAGCCATCAGGATTTTGGTGATATCAGCATAGGACTTTTCAGAGTCACTGGTGGATACTGAAGATTCTGTATCAGTTTCGGTAGGGCTATCTGAAACAGCTGGATTTGAATCAGAAGTTTGATCGACTGTAGTAGATGAATGGGTGACTGTGTGAGCAGTAAATTGGTGCATGGGTTCTTTATCCTTGGATTGGGTAGGGACGAATAATGGAGCTAGTGGTGATGCCGGTGTAGAACTAGGAGATGGTTGGCCAGGGATGGTCAATGAGGAAGGATGAAGAGGGGCAGGGCGAGGCTGCGGTCTAGGTTTGGGTTTAGGTTTAGGTGGTGGTGGCAAAGGATTGTCTCTGAAAAGAGTATGAGTCATACCAAATAACTTGGAAGGGTCATACTGTTTAATAGGAGAAAGCATAGAGGCAAAAGGATGATAAGTTGGACCGATGGAAGGGATAGGAGGTGAAGTGGTGAAAAGAGTAGGTCTCTGTCTTTCAGATTCAATCTGGGCAAGTTCAGCTTTTAAGCGTCTGATTTCCCTTTCTTTTTGGTCAAATTCGGGGCCTGAGTAACGATGGGCAAGCATGGCTCGTAACTCAGAGTCAAGTTGAGAAATTCTGGACTGGAGGTTTTGGTAGATCTGCTGCATCTGTGCAGTGATGGAGTCAACTTTTGTCTCAATCTGTTCAGTTCGCAAACTGATGTTCTCAACTCTTGAAATGAGATGCAACAAAGTATCATTTTGTGCCCTGGCATTTTGAGTTTGCCAGTTGAGGACAGATTCAAAAGGTTTAGGGGGCTCTAGGTGGCCCGTGGAAGTAATAGGTGAAAGGATAAAGGGTTTGGACACAACATTTCGTTGGGGATCTGTGTGGGGTTCCAAAGAAGGAAAGGAAGAAGAGTAATCGGAAGAGGTAGAGGAAAACATCATACAAGCCAGTGGTTGGACGATAGGCGTTGGGTTTGGGAGTGGTGATGGAATCTCAGATTTGCAATGTTTGGCAATCCATTTGAGTTCTTTTCGGTAGATGGGTAATGGAGCTGGTGGAGGTGGAGGATCTGATGGTGGTTTAGGGTTACAGTGGTGACATGGGACAGAAGGTTTTTTCTTTTTGGGTTTCTTTTTCCTTGTGGTTGCATAATCATCATCTTCTTCCCAATCATCCCAGCAGGGACAATTTGGGTCACACATGCCGGAACCAGGGGCATCCCATAGGAAATGGCCATTGTGTTTGGCTGGATAAACAGGGTAACCTTCAGAATTAAACCCTGTAATGGGCAGATCTTCCTGAGTTGTCTGAACAGCTGTGATCATGGAGGAATAAGTAAAGGAGAGCCGAGGAGGCTCTTGTGGAGCACTGGGAGGTGGTTTAAAAATCATTCTGACTGTTCAATCTTGTCGTCTTTCAAACATACTTTCGGATGTCTGAATGGGAGCTGTATTATTATGGAACTGTTCATAGTTAGAGATCCATTCAAGAGGCATAAGCTTGATGAGCTCATGACGAGGAATTTGTCGTGGGATCTGGATGATTGTCGGGATCTGGTCAGATTCTGCTAACACCATGAGGGTGTCAGAGTGGTGTTCTGGTGTGGGTAGATCTAAGGCATGATTTTGAAGCCTGTAGACCAGTTGGTGGTGTAAAGTGGCAATTTTGGCAGAAGAAATTTGTTCAGCACCTTGAATTTGGATTTGGACCTTCAAGGTTGTGGGCAAGTTGGGATCTTGGAGAGAAAGGTTGAAGTTGGGATAGAAAGTGAGTAACACACTTCCTGCATGAAGGGTTGTGAGGACAGTGCCAATAACAGCATCTTGGTACTGTTTAAACCGAGTATCAAGCATAGCAAGGCGAGCTGTAACCGGTAATCCTTTTCTCCCATGAAGGGTAAGGATTAATCTGATGCCTCCAAGATGGAGATGAGTGTAACCTTCTCGTTTCCAGTTGGAAATCAACTCTGAGGGTATTTCAAGAGTGACATATTGCTCAGCAGGGGTTGCTTGGAGTGAACACTGATCCAGGCGAGAAGACTGGATATATTCTTTAGGGTGAGGTCTTCGGGTGGATATGAGAGTACGAATACTGCGGGTAAAAAAACTGGGGCGTTTGTATAGGTGGTAAGGGCTGAGAAGAGGGTAAGAAGATTCACTGATCTGGGCGGATTCAGGGATGTAGGAGTATTCTACAAGGTTTTCAATTTTGTTGGCAGTATGAGAAGTGCAAGATTTCGGCAAAGAAAGAGTGGAAGAAAGAGTAACAGGAGTTAAAGGAGTGGAAGATGAAGTGGAAGCCATGAATGAGAAACTCTCTCTGCGTCTGAAGTCTATGGATCAAAAAAAGAAAAAGACTTAAATTATACCATTTTGATCATGTAAACAAGAATTTAGAAAACAAGTTTCAAGGAACGGTATGGCTCTGATACCAGTTTAGAGTGTACGTGGCGTTGTTATACCAGAACTACAACAGTTAAAACTGTTCTTTGGACCAGTAGTCCGCAAGCTCGGGTTTCCAGCCGATATACCTCTGTAATCAAAAACCTTTAAACATTTTTTTTCTCAGGTTATACAACCCAAAACAGACTTTCCTTTAGTCTAAAACAGGGTACCAAACCAGATAAGAAATGATCAAAAGTTTTCTGATGCACAGGATCCTTGCTAGAAGGCAAGTGCAGAGCATACTTCCTTAGGTTTTCAAAATGAACAAATTTAATCCTTTATTCTTTTTCTTTCTTAGAACTTCATTTGCAGAGAGAGAGAAGAGGTTTAGGGATTCATGGTGTAAGAGGAAACACGAGTTTATTTCTTTCTTGGAAATTTTCTTATGCTTCTATCTTACAAGCAAGAGGAGAATCCTTTATATAGAGGAGGATTCTTCGAGAAGATAGGACAGGACCCCTATCTTTTACAAAAGTAAAAGCAAAAGATAAGATAAGATAGGATAGGATCCCTATCTTTTACATAATGGCACAACTTTAATTATTACAAAAGACAAAAGTGCTTTAATAATTAAAGCATGACTTTGACAAAAGCAAAAGCAAAAGCTTAAAGTAAAAGCAAACTTTAATAATTATGCAGGCATAAAGCGAAACATCATTATGACAACAAGACAAACTACTTTATGGAAAGCAATAAGACAAACAACTTTATGGAGAGCGGAGGTTCATGTACTCGTCTTCGGATGAGCTTTCGGTCTCATCTGGGTTGTCAGGGTTGCCTTTTGGGAAAAAGATCTTGGAGAGCTTTGGATGCTTGCAGGAGGGACCACGGCATGGTGGATAAGGGCAATTATAGTCTCTGGGAGTACACTTTGGAGTATACTTAGGGGAAGTTTGGGTGGCTTTATCAACTTTGGATGGTTGAGCTGGTCGTTTGGAGGATTGAGTTGAGGGTCCTGGTTCAGAGGGGCCAGGTTCATCCATTGTTGGTTGGGGAAACTGGTGAAGGTGTTGGCTGAGAGGGAGAAATGCATCCCATGGGTCTTGGGAATCTTGGAACAGGAAATCAGTGTAGTCTGGTTTTTCTTCTTTGATGATGATACCTGTGGACTTTGGTTTGGATATGGCGGATGGAGTGGGGATCATGAGGAGGTCATGTTGGGGACCTAAGGAGGTGTGGGAGATATCTTTAAGTGGCGGAGGTTGGTGGTTCAATTGGCAAAGGTAGTTGTGCAGGACATCTTGTATGTCATTTTCAATCACAGCTATATGTGGTGCAGTGAACCATTCATATACCTGATCTTGAGTCCAAAAGAGTTTGGTGTCTGGATGTTGAAAGTATGGCCTGTGAATAATAAAAACTGATGTGAACATGTGTGCTTCAGGGGTAGGCATACGATCAAGGTTGTGAATTTCTGACAGTTGTTGGAGCTTCCTCCTCCACCATGGTATGGGGGAGAACCATTCAAGTAATGTCCAGGTAAGAGAAGTGGCATTGTCTGGATTAAGGAGATGCTCCAAAGTAGGAGAAATGGGAAGGATTAGCTTGGTGGCATAGAGGACTGTTAGGCACCAAATGTACCATAACACATCTTCAGTGGTCTCTCTAGTTGGATCAAGGGTTAAACCTGTAAGGAACAGATTTTCTGGGTGGAAAGTGGAAAAAGGAAAAGGGTCTGTGACAAGGTAGGCTTTCATGAAGAAGCGAAAAAGAGCTTTTCTTGCAAACTCTTGGATGGCGAAGACAGAAGAAAAGGTTTTATTAAAGGGAAAAGTTTTCTTGGTGAGAGCTTGTGGGGGTAGTGAAGTAGCCATGGAGATAATTGGAAAATGGTAGGTGGTGGAAAACAGGGTGAGAGGGTTTTCTGGTTTGGAGAGTCTGGAGAGCATATCAGGGATGAGGTTCTGGGATCCCTTTATATGCTTGACTGAAAAGTCATATTTGGAAAACCAATCTTTTAATCTGAGTAACATTTTTTCGGGAACAGTTTTACCTTTGAAATGAAAGATATTGGGGAAGGCTGAGCTATCCATTCGGATGAGAAAATGGTGTCCAATCAAATGATACTCAAACTTTTTGATGCCATTCTTTACCGCTAAGATTTCTTTGAACACGCTATGGTAGTGCTTCTGTGTGTCAGAAAAATGTCCACTAGCGTAAGCGATAAAGTTTTCTTTTCCATTGATTTCTTCAAGGAGTATGGCACCCCATGATTCATCACTTGCGTCTGTTTGTAAGATGCGCTTGCCATCTGTAATCAACTTTAAAGGAGGCGGATTTTGCGCAATCTGCTTTAGGGTAGTGACAGCAAATGTGTGGTCAGCATTCCATTCTGGGGGCTTCTTTTTCAATAAAGCCGAGAGATGGTGAGTGTAATAATCCACGTGGGGGATGAAATCACGGATGTAGTTGATGATGCCGAGAAACTGTTGAATTTGCCTTTTGGAAAGTTGCTGATCTGGAAAGTGAAGCAATTCTTGGGCAATGTGCTTTCCTGGCTGGTAGTGTCCATCTTTTATGATCATACCAAGGAATTCAACATTATCTGTAGCAATGATGCTTTTCTTGGCCGATAACATGATTCCATGACTTTGAAGAATAGCATAGAATTGAGTTAACAGCTGGCGATGTTCATCATGTGAGCCTGAAAAAAGCAAGATATCATCAATATAAATCAATGCATGATGCAAAATGGGTTGGAAGATTTGGACCATGGATTTTTGGAAAATGGATAGGGCAGTTTTGAGACCAAAGGGTAGGACGGTCCATTGGAAATGGGCATTGGGAATACAAAAGGCGGTTTTGTAACGTTCGGAGGGTTCAATGCCTAGTTGCCAAAAACCTGATTTTAAATCAAATTTGGAAAAGATTTGGGCATTTTTGAGAAAAGTAAACATGCTTTGTCGACGAGGTAATGGGAATTTGTCATCTTGTAAAAACATGTTTAATGGCTGGTAGTCAATGACTAGGCGTTTCTTTCCTCGGACAATTTCAGAATGCTTTTCAACATAAAAGGCTTGGCAAGCCCATTGAGAACTTGTGGGCTCAATTAAACCTTGGGCTAACAATTGTGAACATTCTTGTTGGGCTAGGAGTAAGTCAGAAGGACTCATTCCTGGATGAGTAGCTTTGGTCGGGTTGATGTCTTCATTTAGTTTGAAGGGTAACTTAATGAAGAAAGACTTATTTTTCCACAAAGGATTTGGATGGGTGAACTCGGAATGGGACTCTGGACAGAAACTCAAAAGTTTGGTTGAAATATCCTGGTAAGACTGGGGAGTTTCAGACAAATTGTAGAGCTTCAGAATGTCTGTGAATGGTTTGAACATGGACTTGACACGGATTCCAGTGGGAATGATTTGGAGGTGTTTGATTTGGTGAAGGACGTCAAATCCTAACAAGATATCCTTATTAGGAAGAGTTGAACCAATAACCTTGGTCCAAATGACACAATTGGGGAAGATTTGAATACCAACGGGTTTCTTGGTAATCAAAGAGGTGGTGAAGAGTTTGCCATTGACAGCTTTGAAATGTTCTTCAGACTGGGTCCAATATTCGGATGGAAGAATATGGGGGTTTAACATGCTGCGTTGGGCGCCAGTATCTATAAGACCAATTGCTGGAATGGGCCTTTGGAATTTTGAGGGTAAGATCTGGAGTTTGATGGATGGGATAGGAACTGTAGTATCAAGGGAGAGTGACTGTTGATGGAAAATCACTTGAGACTGGTCACTGTCTGAATCAGAGGAATTCTGTAGTGCGTAACACTGTTTCATCATTGGGTTCATCTTGTTCAGAGAAATAGAATTCCAGTTCATCTTTGGCAGGAGAGTAGTCGGTAGTTGCTTGAAGATGCTCAACTAACCGGATGGATTTTTCTCTTTTGTTGGGGCAATCTTTGGCATAGTGGCCTTTTCTCTTGCAGATGAAACATCTGCTTGATTGCTTTCGTTTGAATTCTCTAGAGGAGGAAGATTTCTTTCTGAAGAACCGGTAGGGCTTTCGGGATCTGCGAGGCTTGGAGGAGAATTCTGGAGGTTTGAATTTCCGAAAATGTCGTTTTTTCTTTGAACTGCAATCGCAATCCTTTTTCTTGTGGCATTTGATCTGCAAATAAGGCTTTTTGCAAGCACTTCGGAAAGGTTCTTTGTCTTTCAACAGTTCTTTGAAAAACTGTTTTTGCTCGCAAAGTTTGTCAAGACAAGTTTTGGCAAGCTGAAAGATTTTGCCAAGAGAGATGTTGTCTAGGGAAAGATTGGATGCTGTGAGTTGTCTCTGGATGTTGGGTTGGAGTTCTTCGGGGAGGGAAGCCAGAAAGACATGCTTTAAGGTCGGCTCATTGAATCCATTAAGCTTATAGAACAGCAGGGACATTCGCTTATAATGGAAGTCAAGATCCTTAGCATTGAGGGAGCAGCATTTCATGTTGAGATAATCTCGTCTGGCAGCTTCAAAGACTGCAGAAGGGTCTCCAAGGAATTGATCATGAAGTACAACAAGAGCACTTGAGACTTTTGGAAGATCAACAAACTGTAGTTGGCGGTATTGGCCTAACGAATCAAACCAATCTCTTAGAGCACCCGTGAAACGAGTAGCAAATTCTCTAAGGACTGATTGAGTTGTTGCTCCTGGTCTTAGCATCTGGAGGTCAATCCAGGCAGACATTTCATTGAGTCGGTCACGCCATTTATGAGATGGAAGATCATCAAATGTGAACCATGGGCCATTTGACGATTTTTGGCTCGATGGATTGGTCTGGGTTGGAGGAGGTTGATTTGTGGCAGAAGATTCGGGCATTTCTTCTTCAACTTCGGAGGGAATATCAACATATGGTTCTGTATGAGAGGTTTGGCCTTGGGTAGGTTGATCAGGTTGAGCCATCAGGATTTTGGTGATATCAGCATAGGACTTTTCAGAGTCACTGGTGGATACTGAAGATTCTGTATCAGTTTCGGTAGGGCTATCTGAAACAGCTGGATTTGAATCAGAAGTTTGATCGACTGTAGTAGATGAATGGGTGACTGTGTGAGCAGTAAATTGGTGCATGGGTTCTTTATCCTTGGATTGGGTAGGGACGAATAATGGAGCTAGTGGTGATGCCGGTGTAGAACTAGGAGATGGTTGGCCAGGGATGGTCAATGAGGAAGGATGAAGAGGGGCAGGGCGAGGCTGCGGTCTAGGTTTGGGTTTAGGTTTAGGTGGTGGTGGCAAAGGATTGTCTCTGAAAAGAGTATGAGTCATACCAAATAACTTGGAAGGGTCATACTGTTTAATAGGAGAAAGCATAGAGGCAAAAGGATGATAAGTTGGACCGATGGAAGGGATAGGAGGTGAAGTGGTGAAAAGAGTAGGTCTCTGTCTTTCAGATTCAATCTGGGCAAGTTCAGCTTTTAAGCGTCTGATTTCCCTTTCTTTTTGGTCAAATTCGGGGCCTGAGTAACGATGGGCAAGCATGGCTCGTAACTCAGAGTCAAGTTGAGAAATTCTGGACTGGAGGTTTTGGTAGATCTGCTGCATCTGTGCAGTGATGGAGTCAACTTTTGTCTCAATCTGTTCAGTTCGCAAACTGATGTTCTCAACTCTTGAAATGAGATGCAACAAAGTATCATTTTGTGCCCTGGCATTTTGAGTTTGCCAGTTGAGGACAGATTCAAAAGGTTTAGGGGGCTCTAGGTGGCCCGTGGAAGTAATAGGTGAAAGGATAAAGGGTTTGGACACAACATTTCGTTGGGGATCTGTGTGGGGTTCCAAAGAAGGAAAGGAAGAAGAGTAATCGGAAGAGGTAGAGGAAAACATCATACAAGCCAGTGGTTGGACGATAGGCGTTGGGTTTGGGAGTGGTGATGGAATCTCAGATTTGCAATGTTTGGCAATCCATTTGAGTTCTTTTCGGTAGATGGGTAATGGAGCTGGTGGAGGTGGAGGATCTGATGGTGGTTTAGGGTCACAGTGGTGACATGGGACAGAAGGTTTTTTCTTTTTGGGTTTCTTTTTCCTTGTGGTTGCATAATCATCATCTTCTTCCCAATCATCCCAGCAGGGACAATTTGGGTCACACATGCCGGAACCAGGGGCATCCCATAGGAAATGGCCATTGTGTTTGGCTGGATAAACAGGGTAACCTTCAGAATTAAACCCTGTAATGGGCAGATCTTCCTGAGTTGTCTGAACAGCTGTGATCATGGAGGAATAAGTAAAGGAGAGCCGAGGAGGCTCTTGTGGAGCACTGGGAGGTGGTTTAAAAATCATTCTGACTGTTCCATCTTGTCGTCTTTCAAACATACTTTCGGATGTCTGAATGGGAGCTGTATTATTATGGAACTGTTCATAGTTAGAGATCCATTCAAGAGGCATAAGCTTGATGAGCTCATGACGAGGAATTTGTCGTGGGATCTGGATGATTGTCGGGATCTGGTCAGATTCTGCTAACACCATGAGGGTGTCAGAGTGGTGTTCTGGTGTGGGTAGATCTAAGGCATGATTTTGAAGCCTGTAGACCAGTTGGTGGTGTAAAGTGGCAATTTTGGCAGAAGAAATTTGTTCAGCACCTTGAATTTGGATTTGGACCTTCAAGGTTGTGGGCAAGTTGGGATCTTGGAGAGAAAGGTTGAAGTTGGGATAGAAAGTGAGTAACACACTTCCTGCATGAAGGGTTGTGAGGACAGTGCCAATAACAGCATCTTGGTACTGTTTAAACCGAGTATCAAGCATAGCAAGGCGAGCTGTAACCGGTAATCCTTTTCTCCCATGAAGGGTAAGGATTAATCTGATGCCTCCAAGATGGAGATGAGTGTAACCTTCTCGTTTCCAGTTGGAAATCAACTCTGAGGGTATTTCAAGAGTGACATATTGCTCAGCAGGGGTTGCTTGGAGTGAACACTGATCCAGGCGAGAAGACTGGATATATTCTTTAGGGTGAGGTCTTCGGGTGGATATGAGAGTACGAATACTGCGGGTAAAAGAACTGGGGCGTTTGTATAGGTGGTAAGGGCTGAGAAGAGGGTAAGAAGATTCACTGATCTGGGCGGATTCAGGGATGTAGGAGTATTCTACAAGGTTTTCAATTTTGTTGGCAGTATGAGAAGTGCAAGATTTCGGCAAAGAAAGAGTGGAAGAAAGAGTAACAGGAGTTAAAGGAGTGGAAGATGAAGTGGAAGCCATGAATGAGAAACTCTCTCTGCGTCTGAAGTCTATGGATCAAAAAAAGAAAAAGACTTAAATTATACCATTTTGATCATGTAAACAAGAATTTAGAAAACAAGTTTCAAGGAACGGTATGGCTCTGATACCAGTTTAGAGTGTACGTGGCGTTGTTATACCAGAACTACAACAGTTAAAACTGTTCTTTGGACCAGTAGTCCGCAAGCTCGGGTTTCCAGCCGATATACCTCTGTAATCAAAAACCTTTAAACATTTTTTTTCTCAGGTTATACAACCCAAAACAGACTTTCCTTTAGTCTAAAACAGGGTACCAAACCAGATAAGAAATGATCAAAAGTTTTCTGATGCACAGGATCCTTGCTAGAAGGCAAGTGCAGAGCATACTTCCTTAGGTTTTCAAAATGAACAAATTTAATCCTTTATTCTTTTTCTTTCTTAGAACTTCATTTGCAGAGAGAGAGAAGAGGTTTAGGGATTCATGGTGTAAGAGGAAACACGAGTTTATTTCTTTCTTGGAAATTTTCTTATGCTTCTATCTTACAAGCAAGAGGAGAATCCTTTATATAGAGGAGGATTCTTCGAGAAGATAGGACAGGACCCCTATCTTTTACAAAAGTAAAAGCAAAAGATAAGATAAGATAGGATAGGATCCCTATCTTTTACATAATGGCACAACTTTAATTATTACAAAAGACAAAAGTGCTTTAATAATTAAAGCATGACTTTGACAAAAGCAAAAGCAAAAGCTTAAAGTAAAAGCAAACTTTAATAATTATGCAGGCATAAAGCGAAACATCATTATGACAACAAGACAAACTACTTTATGGAAAGCAATAAGACAAACAACTTTATGGAGAGCGGAGGTTCATGTACTCGTCTTCGGATGAGCTTTCGGTCTCATCTGGGTTGTCAGGGTTGCCTTTTGGGAAAAAGATCTTGGAGAGCTTTGGATGCTTGCAGGAGGGACCACGGCATGGTGGATAAGGGCAATTATAGTCTCTGGGAGTACACTTTGGAGTATACTTAGGGGAAGTTTGGGTGGCTTTATCAACTTTGGATGGTTGAGCTGGTCGTTTGGAGGATTGAGTTGAGGGTCCTGGTTCAGAGGGGCCAGGTTCATCCATTGTTGGTTGGGGAAACTGGTGAAGGTGTTGGCTGAGAGGGAGAAATGCATCCCATGGGTCTTGGGAATCTTGGAACAGGAAATCAGTGTAGTCTGGTTTTTCTTCTTTGATGATGATACCTGTGGACTTTGGTTTGGATATGGCGGATGGAGTGGGGATCATGAGGAGGTCATGTTGGGGACCTAAGGAGGTGTGGGAGATATCTTTAAGTGGCGGAGGTTGGTGGTTCAATTGGCAAAGGTAGTTGTGCAGGACATCTTGTATGTCATTTTCAATCACAGCTATATGTGGTGCAGTGAACCATTCATATACCTGATCTTGAGTCCAAAAGAGTTTGGTGTCTGGATGTTGAAAGTATGGCCTGTGAATAATAAAAACTGATGTGAACATGTGTGCTTCAGGGGTAGGCATACGATCAAGGTTGTGAATTTCTGACAGTTGTTGGAGCTTCCTCCTCCACCATGGTATGGGGGAGAACCATTCAAGTAATGTCCAGGTAAGAGAAGTGGCATTGTCTGGATTAAGGAGATGCTCCAAAGTAGGAGAAATGGGAAGGATTAGCTTGGTGGCATAGAGGACTGTTAGGCACCAAATGTACCATAACACATCTTCAGTGGTCTCTCTGGTTGGATCAAGGGTTAAACCTGTAAGGAACAGATTTTCTGGGTGGAAAGTGGAAAAAGGAAAAGGGTCTGTGACAAGGTAGGCTTTCATGAAGAAGCGAAAAAGAGCTTTTCTTGCAAACTCTTGGATGGCGAAGACAGAAGAAAAGGTTTTATTAAAGGGAAAAGTTTTCTTGGTGAGAGCTTGTGGGGGTAGTGAAGTAGCCATGGAGATAATTGGAAAATGGTAGGTGGTGGAAAACAGGGTGAGAGGGTTTTCTGGTTTGGAGAGTCTGGAAAGCATATCAGGGATGAGGTTCTGGGATCCCTTTATATGCTTGACTGAAAAGTCATATTTGGAAAACCAATCTTTTAATCTGAGTAACATTTTTTCGGGAACAGTTTTACCTTTGAAATGAAAGATATTGGGGAAGGCTGAGCTGTCCATTCGGATGAGAAAATGGTGTCCAATCAAATGATACTCAAACTTTTTGATGCCATTCTTTACCGCTAAGATTTCTTTGAACACGCTATGGTAGTGCTTCTGTGTGTCAGAAAAATGTCCACTAGCGTAAGCGATAAAGTTTTCTTTTCCATTGATTTCTTCAAGGAGTATGGCACCCCATGATTCATCACTTGCGTCTGTTTGTAAGATGCGCTTGCCATCTGTAATCAACTTTAAAGGAGGCGGATTTTGCGCAATCTGCTTTAGGGTAGTGACAGCAAATGTGTGGTCAGCATTCCATTCTGGGGGCTTCTTTTTCAATAAAGCCGAGAGATGGTGAGTGTAATAATCCACGTGGGGGATGAAATCACGGATGTAGTTGATGATGCCGAGAAACTGTTGAATTTGCCTTTTGGAAAGTTGCTGATCTGGAAAGTGAAGCAATTCTTGGGCAATGTGCTTTCCTGGCTGGTAGTGTCCATCTTTTATGATCATACCAAGGAATTCAACATTATCTGTAGCAATGATGCTTTTCTTGGCCGATAACATGATTCCATGACTTTGAAGAATAGCATAGAATTGAGTTAACAGCTGGCGATGTTCATCATGTGAGCCTGAAAAAAGCAAGATATCATCAATATAAATCAATGCATGATGCAAAATGGGTTGGAAGATTTGGACCATGGATTTTTGGAAAATGGATGGGGCAGTTTTGAGACCAAAGGGTAGGACGGTCCATTGGAAATGGGCATTGGGAATACAAAAGGCGGTTTTGTAACGTTCGGAGGGTTCAATGCCTAGTTGCCAAAAACCTGATTTTAAATCAAATTTGGAAAAGATTTGGGCATTTTTGAGAAAAGTAAACATGCTTTGTCGACGAGGTAATGGGAATTTGTCATCTTGTAAAAACATGTTTAATGGCTGGTAGTCAATGACTAGGCGTTTCTTTCCTCGGACAATTTCAGAATGCTTTTCAACATAAAAGGCTTGGCAAGCCCATTGAGAACTTGTGGGCTCAATTAAACCTTGGGCTAACAATTGTGAACATTCTTGTTGGGCTAGGAGTAAGTCAGAAGGACTCATTCCTGGATGAGTAGCTTTGGTCGGGTTGATGTCTTCATTTAGTTTGAAGGGTAACTTAATGAAGAAAGACTTATTTTTCCACAAAGGATTTGGATGGGTGAACTCGGAATGGGACTCTGGACAGAAACTCAAAAGTTTGGTTGAAATATCCTGGTAAGACTGGGGAGTTTCAGACAAATTGTAGAGCTTCAGAATGTCTGTGAATGGTTTGAACATGGACTTGACACGGATTCCAGTGGGAATGATTTGGAGGTGTTTGATTTGGTGAAGGACGTCAAATCCTAACAAGATATCCTTATTAGGAAGAGTTGAACCAATAACCTTGGTCCAAATGACACAATTGGGGAAGATTTGAATACCAACGGGTTTCTTGGTAATCAAAGAGGTGGTGAAGAGTTTGCCATTGACAGCTTTGAAATGTTCTTCAGACTGGGTCCAATATTCGGATGGAAGAATATGGGGGTTTAACATGCTGCGTTGGGCGCCAGTATCTATAAGACCAATTGCTGGAATGGGCCTTTGGAATTTTGAGGGTAAGATCTGGAGTTTGATGGATGGGATAGGAACTGTAGTATCAAGGGAGAGTGACTGTTGATGGAAAATCACTTGAGACTGGTCACTGTCTGAATCAGAGGAATTCTGTAGTGCGTAACACTGTTTCATCATTGGGTTCATCTTGTTCAGAGAAATAGAATTCCAGTTCATCTTTGGCAGGAGAGTAGTCGGTAGTTGCTTGAAGATGCTCAACTAACCGGATGGATTTTTCTCTTTTGTTGGGGCAATCTTTGGCATAGTGGCCTTTTCTCTTGCAGATGAAACATCTGCTTGATTGCTTTCGTTTGAATTCTCTAGAGGAGGAAGATTTCTTTCTGAAGAACCGGTAGGGCTTTCGGGATCTGCGAGGCTTGGAGGAGAATTCTGGAGGTTTGAATTTCCGAAAATGTCGTTTTTTCTTTGAACTGCAATCGCAATCCTTTTTCTTGTGGCATTTGATCTGCAAATAAGGCTTTTTGCAAGCACTTCGGAAAGGTTCTTTGTCTTTCAACAGTTCTTTGAAAAACTGTTTTTGCTCGCAAAGTTTGTCAAGACAAGTTTTGGCAAGCTGAAAGATTTTGCCAAGAGAGATGTTGTCTAGGGAAAGATTGGATGCTGTGAGTTGTCTCTGGATGTTGGGTTGGAGTTCTTCGGGGAGGGAAGCCAGAAAGACATGCTTTAAGGTCGGCTCATTGAATCCATTAAGCTTATAGAACAGCAGGGACATTCGCTTATAATGGAAGTCAAGATCCTTAGCATTGAGGGAGCAGCATTTCATGTTGAGATAATCTCGTCTGGCAGCTTCAAAGACTGCAGAAGGCTCTCCAAGGAATTGATCATGAAGTACAGCAAGAGCACTTGAGACTTTTGGAAGATCAACAAACTGTAGTTGGCGGTATTGGCCTAACGAATCAAACCAATCTCTTAGAGCACCCGTGAAACGAGTAGCAAATTCTCTAAGGACTGATTGAGTTGTTGCTCCTGGTCTTAGCATCTGGAGGTCAATCCAGGCAGACATTTCATTGAGTCGGTCACGCCATTTATGAGATGGAAGATCATCAAATGTGAACCATGGGCCATTTGACGATTTTTGGCTCGATGGATTGGTCTGGGTTGGAGGAGGTTGATTTGTGGCAGAAGATTCGGGCATTTCTTCTTTAACTTCGGAGGGAATATCAACATATGGTTCTGTATGAGAGGTTTGGCCTTGGGTAGGTTGATCAGGTTGAGCCATCAGGATTTTGGTGATATCAGCATAGGACTTTTCAGAGTCACTGGTGGATACTGAAGATTCTGTATCAGTTTCGGTAGGGCTATCTGAAACAGCTGGATTTGAATCAGAAGTTTGATCGACTGTAGTAGATGAATGGGTGACTGTGTGAGCAGTAAATTGGTGCATGGGTTCTTTATCCTTGGATTGGGTAGGGACGAATAATGGAGCTAGTGGTGATGCCGGTGTAGAACTAGGAGATGGTTGGCCAGGGATGGTCAATGAGGAAGGATGAAGAGGGGCAGGGCGAGGCTGCGGTCTAGGTTTGGGTTTAGGTTTAGGTGGTGGTGGCAAAGGATTGTCTCTGAAAAGAGTATGAGTCATACCAAATAACTTGGAAGGGTCATACTGTTTAATAGGAGAAAGCATAGAGGCAAAAGGATGATAAGTTGGACCGATGGAAGGGATAGGAGGTGAAGTGGTGAAAAGAGTAGGTCTCTGTCTTTCAGATTCAATCTGGGCAAGTTCAGCTTTTAAGCGTCTGATTTCCCTTTCTTTTTGGTCAAATTCGGGGCCTGAGTAACGATGGGCAAGCATGGCTCGTAACTCAGAGTCAAGTTGAGAAATTCTGGACTGGAGGTTTTGGTAGATCTGCTGCATCTGTGCAGTGATGGAGTCAACTTTTGTCTCAATCTGTTCAGTTCGCAAACTGATGTTCTCAACTCTTGAAATGAGATGCAACAAAGTATCATTTTGTGCCCTGGCATTTTGAGTTTGCCAGTTGAGGACAGATTCAAAAGGTTTAGGGGGCTCTAGGTGGCCCGTGGAAGTAATAGGTGAAGGGATAAAGGGTTTGGACACAACATTTCGTTGGGGATCTGTGTGGGGTTCCAAAGAAGGAAAGGAAGAAGAGTAATCGGAAGAGGTAGAGGAAAACATCATACAAGCCAGTGGTTGGACGATAGGCGTTGGGTTTGGGAGTGGTGATGGAATCTCAGATTTGCAATGTTTGGCAATCCATTTGAGTTCTTTTCGGTAGATGGGTAATGGAGCTGGTGGAGGTGGAGGATCTGATGGTGGTTTGGGGTCACAGTGGTGACATGGGACAGAAGGTTTTTTCTTTTTGGGTTTCTTTTTCCTTGTGGTTGCATAATCATCATCTTCTTCCCAATCATCCCAGCAGGGACAATTTGGGTCACACATGCCGGAACCAGGGGCATCCCATAGGAAATGGCCATTGTGTTTGGCTGGATAAACAGGGTAACCTTCAGAATTAAACCCTGTAATGGGCAGATCTTCCTGAGCTGTCTGAACAGCTGTGATCATGGAGGAATAAGTAAAGGAGAGCCGAGGAGGCTCTTGTGGAGCACTGGGAGGTGGTTTAAAAATCATTCTGACTGTTCCATCTTGTCGTCTTTCAAACATACTTTCGGATGTCTGAATGGGAGCTGTATTATTATGGAACTGTTCATAGTTAGAGATCCATTCAAGAGGCATAAGCTTGATGAGCTCATGACGAGGAATTTGTCGTGGGATCTGGATGATTGTCGGGATCTGGTCAGATTCTGCTAACACCATGAGGGTGTCAGAGTAGTGTTCTGGTGTGGGTAGATCTAAGGCATGATTTTGAAGCCTGTAGACCAGTTGGTGGTGTAAAGTGGCAATTTTGGCAGAAGAAATTTGTTCAGCACCTTGAATTTGGATTTGGACCTTCAAGGTTGTGGGCAAGTTGGGATCTTGGAGAGAAAGGTTGAAGTTGGGATAGAAAGTGAGTAACACACTTCCTGCATGAAGGGTTGTGAGGACAGTGCCAATAACAGCATCTTGGTACTGTTTAAACCGAGTATCAAGCATAGCAAGGCGAGCTGTAACCGGTAATCCTTTTCTCCCATGAAGGGTAAGGATTAATCTGATGCCTCCAAGATGGAGATGAGTGTAACCTTCTCGTTTCCAGTTGGAAATCAACTCTGAGGGTATTTCAAGAGTGACATATTGCTCAGCAGGGGTTGCTTGGAGTGAACACTGATCCAGGCGAGAAGACTGGATATATTCTTTAGGGTGAGGTCTTCGGGTGGATATGAGAGTACGAATACTGCGGGTAAAAGAACTGGGGCGTTTGTATAGGTGGTAAGGGCTGAGAAGAGGGTAAGAAGATTCACTGATCTGGGCGGATTCAGGGATGTAGGAGTATTCTACAAGGTTTTCAATTTTGTTGGCAGTATGAGAAGTGCAAGATTTCGGCAAAGAAAGAGTGGAAGAAAGAGTAACAGGAGTTAAAGGAGTGGAAGATGAAGTGGAAGCCATGAATGAGAAACTCTCTCTGCGTCTGAAGTCTATGGATCAAAAAAAGAAAAAGACTTAAATTATACCATTTTGATCATGTAAACAAGAATTTAGAAAACAAGTTTCAAGGAACGGTATGGCTCTGATACCAGTTTAGAGTGTACGTGGCGTTGTTATACCAGAACTACAACAGTTAAAACTGTTCTTTGGACCAGTAGTCCGCAAGCTCGGGTTTCCAGCCGATATACCTCTGTAATCAAAAACCTTTAAACATTTTTTTTCTCAGGTTATACAACCCAAAACAGACTTTCCTTTAGTCTAAAACAGGGTACCAAACCAGATAAGAAATGATCAAAAGTTTTCTGATGCACAGGATCCTTGCTAGAAGGCAAGTGCAGAGCATACTTCCTTAGGTTTTCAAAATGAACAAATTTAATCCTTTATTCTTTTTCTTTCTTAGAACTTCATTTGCAGAGAGAGAGAAGAGGTTTAGGGATTCATGGTGTAAGAGGAAACACGAGTTTATTTCTTTCTTGGAAATTTTCTTATGCTTCTATCTTACAAGCAAGAGGAGAATCCTTTATATAGAGGAGGATTCTTCGAGAAGATAGGACAGGACCCCTATCTTTTACAAAAGTAAAAGCAAAAGATAAGATAAGATAGGATAGGATCCCTATCTTTTACATAATGGCACAACTTTAATTATTACAAAAGACAAAAGTGCTTTAATAATTAAAGCATGACTTTGACAAAAGCAAAAGCAAAAGCTTAAAGTAAAAGCAAACTTTAATAATTATGCAGGCATAAAGCGAAACATCATTATGACAACAAGACAAACTACTTTATGGAAAGCAATAAGACAAACAACTTTATGGAGAGCGGAGGTTCATGTACTCGTCTTCGGATGAGCTTTCGGTCTCATCTGGGTTGTCAGGGTTGCCTTTTGGGAAAAAGATCTTGGAGAGCTTTGGATGCTTGCAGGAGGGACCACGGCATGGTGGATAAGGGCAATTATAGTCTCTGGGAGTACACTTTGGAGTATACTTAGGGGAAGTTTGGGTGGCTTTATCAACTTTGGATGGTTGAGCTGGTCGTTTGGAGGATTGAGTTGAGGGTCCTGGTTCAGAGGGGCCAGGTTCATCCATTGTTGGTTGGGGAAACTGGTGAAGGTGTTGGCTGAGAGGGAGAAATGCATCCCATGGGTCTTGGGAATCTTGGAACAGGAAATCAGTGTAGTCTGGTTTTTCTTCTTTGATGATGATACCTGTGGACTTTGGTTTGGATATGGCGGATGGAGTGGGGATCATGAGGAGGTCATGTTGGGGACCTAAGGAGGTGTGGGAGATATCTTTAAGTGGCGGAGGTTGGTGGTTCAATTGGCAAAGGTAGTTGTGCAGGACATCTTGTATGTCATTTTCAATCACAGCTATATGTGGTGCAGTGAACCATTCATATACCTGATCTTGAGTCCAAAAGAGTTTGGTGTCTGGATGTTGAAAGTATGGCCTGTGAATAATAAAAACTGATGTGAACATGTGTGCTTCAGGGGTAGGCATACGATCAAGGTTGTGAATTTCTGACAGTTGTTGGAGCTTCCTCCTCCACCATGGTATGGGGGAGAACCATTCAAGTAATGTCCAGGTAAGAGAAGTGGCATTGTCTGGATTAAGGAGATGCTCCAAAGTAGGAGAAATGGGAAGGATTAGCTTGGTGGCATAGAGGACTGTTAGGCACCAAATGTACCATAACACATCTTCAGTGGTCTCTCTGGTTGGATCAAGGGTTAAACCTGTAAGGAACAGATTTTCTGGGTGGAAAGTGGAAAAAGGAAAAGGGTCTGTGACAAGGTAGGCTTTCATGAAGAAGCGAAAAAGAGCTTTTCTTGCAAACTCTTGGATGGCGAAGACAGAAGAAAAGGTTTTATTAAAGGGAAAAGTTTTCTTGGTGAGAGCTTGTGGGGGTAGTGAAGTAGCCATGGAGATAATTGGAAAATGGTAGGTGGTGGAAAACAGGGTGAGAGGGTTTTCTGGTTTGGAGAGTCTGGAGAGCATATCAGGGATGAGGTTCTGGGATCCCTTTATATGCTTGACTGAAAAGTCATATTTGGAAAACCAATCTTTTAATCTGAGTAACATTTTTTCGGGAACAGTTTTACCTTTGAAATGAAAGATATTGGGGAAGGCTGAGCTGTCCATTCGGATGAGAAAATGGTGTCCAATCAAATGATACTCAAACTTTTTGATGCCATTCTTTACCGCTAAGATTTCTTTGAACACGCTATGGTAGTGCTTCTGTGTGTCAGAAAAATGTCCACTAGCGTAAGCGATAAAGTTTTCTTTTCCATTGATTTCTTCAAGGAGTATGGCACCCCATGATTCATCACTTGCGTCTGTTTGTAAGATGCGCTTGCCATCTGTAATCAACTTTAAAGGAGGCGGATTTTGCGCAATCTGCTTTAGGGTAGTGACAGCAAATGTGTGGTCAGCATTCCATTCTGGGGGCTTCTTTTTCAATAAAGCCGAGAGATGGTGAGTGTAATAATCCACGTGGGGGATGAAATCACGGATGTAGTTGATGATGCCGAGAAACTGTTGAATTTGCCTTTTGGAAAGTTGCTGATCTGGAAAGTGAAGCAATTCTTGGGCAATGTGCTTTCCTGGCTGGTAGTGTCCATCTTTTATGATCATACCAAGGAATTCAACATTATCTGTAGCAATGATGCTTTTCTTGGCCGATAACATGATTCCATGACTTTGAAGAATAGCATAGAATTGAGTTAACAGCTGGCGATGTTCATCATGTGAGCCTGAAAAAAGCAAGATATCATCAATATAAATCAATGCATGATGCAAAATGGGTTGGAAGATTTGGACCATGGATTTTTGGAAAATGGATGGGGCAGTTTTGAGACCAAAGGGTAGGACGGTCCATTGGAAATGGGCATTGGGAATACAAAAGGCGGTTTTGTAACGTTCGGAGGGTTCAATGCCTAGTTGCCAAAAACCTGATTTTAAATCAAATTTGGAAAAGATTTGGGCATTTTTGAGAAAAGTAAACATGCTTTGTCGACGAGGTAATGGGAATTTGTCATCTTGTAAAAACATGTTTAATGGCTGGTAGTCAATGACTAGGCGTTTCTTTCCTCGGACAATTTCAGAATGCTTTTCAACATAAAAGGCTTGGCAAGCCCATTGAGAACTTGTGGGCTCAATTAAACATTGGGCTAACAATTGTGAACATTCTTGTTGGGCTAGGAGTAAGTCAGAAGGACTCATTCCTGGATGAGTAGCTTTGGTCGGGTTGATGTCTTCATTTAGTTTGAAGGGTAACTTAATGAAGAAAGACTTATTTTTCCACAAAGGATTTGGATGGGTGAACTCGGAATGGGACTCTGGACAGAAACTCAAAAGTTTGGTTGAAATATCCTGGTAAGACTGGGGAGTTTCAGACAAATTGTAGAGCTTCAGAATGTCTGTGAATGGTTTGAACATGGACTTGACACGGATTCCAGTGGGAATGATTTGGAGGTGTTTGATTTGGTGAAGGACGTCAAATCCTAACAAGATATCCTTATTAGGAAGAGTTGAACCAATAACCTTGGTCCAAATGATACAATTGGGGAAGATTTGAATACCAACGGGTTTCTTGGTAATCAAAGAGGTGGTGAAGAGTTTGCCATTGACAGCTTTGAAATGTTCTTCAGACTGGGTCCAATATTCGGATGGAAGAATATGGGGGTTTAACATGCTGCGTTGGGCGCCAGTATCTATAAGACCAATTGCTGGAATGGGCCTTTGGAATTTTGAGGGTAAGATCTGGAGTTTGATGGATGGGATAGGAACTGTAGTATCAAGGGAGAGTGACTGTTGATGGAAAATCACTTGAGACTGGTCACTGTCTGAATCAGAGGAATTCTGTAGTGCGTAACACTGTTTCATCATTGGGTTCATCTTGTTCAGAGAAATAGAATTCCAGTTCATCTTTGGCAGGAGAGTAGTCGGTAGTTGCTTGAAGATGCTCAACTAACCGGATGGATTTTTCTCTTTTGTTGGGGCAATCTTTGGCATAGTGGCCTTTTCTCTTGCAGATGAAACATCTGCTTGATTGCTTTCGTTTGAATTCTCTAGAGGAGGAAGATTTCTTTCTGAAGAACCGGTAGGGCTTTCGGGATCTGCGAGGCTTGGAGGAGAATTCTGGAGGTTTGAATTTCCGAAAATGTCGTTTTTTCTTTGAACTGCAATCGCAATCCTTTTTCTTGTGGCATTTGATCTGCAAATAAGGCTTTTTGCAAGCACTTCGGAAAGGTTCTTTGTCTTTCAACAGTTCTTTGAAAAACTGTTTTTGCTCGCAAAGTTTGTCAAGACAAGTTTTGGCAAGCTGAAAGATTTTGCCAAGAGAGATGTTGTCTAGGGAAAGATTGGATGCTGTGAGTTGTCTCTGGATGTTGGGTTGGAGTTCTTCGGGGAGGGAAGCCAGAAAGACATGCTTTAAGGTCGGCTCATTGAATCCATTAAGCTTATAGAACAGCAGGGACATTCGCTTATAATGGAAGTCAAGATCCTTAGCATTGAGGGAGCAGCATTTCATGTTGAGATAATCTCGTCTGGCAGCTTCAAAGACTGCAGAAGGGTCTCCAAGGAATTGATCATGAAGTACAGCAAGAGCACTTGAGACTTCTGGAAGATCAACAAACTGTAGTTGGCGGTATTGGCCTAACGAATCAAACCAATCTCTTAGAGCACCCGTGAAACGAGTAGCAAATTCTCTAAGGACTGATTGAGTTGTTGCTCCTGGTCTTAGCATCTGGAGGTCAATCCAGGCAGACATTTCATTGAGTCGGTCACGCCATTTATGAGATGGAAGATCATCAAATGTGAACCATGGGCCATTTGACGATTTTTGGCTCGATGGATTGGTCTGGGTTGGAGGAGGTTGATTTGTGGCAGAAGATTCGGGCATTTCTTCTTTAACTTCGGAGGGAATATCAACATATGGTTCTGTATGAGAGGTTTGGCCTTGGGTAGGTTGATCAGGTTGAGCCATCAGGATTTTGGTGATATCAGCATAGGACTTTTCAGAGTCACTGGTGGATACTGAAGATTCTGTATCAGTTTCGGTAGGGCTATCTGAAACAGCTGGATTTGAATCAGAAGTTTGATCGACTGTAGTAGATGAATGGGTGACTGTGTGAGCAGTAAATTGGTGCATGGGTTCTTTATCCTTGGATTGGGTAGGGACGAATAATGGAGCTAGTGGTGATGCCGGTGTAGAACTAGGAGATGGTTGGCCAGGGATGGTCAATGAGGAAGGATGAAGAGGGGCAGGGCGAGGCTGCGGTCTAGGTTTGGGTTTAGGTTTAGGTGGTGGTGGCAAAGGATTGTCTCTGAAAAGAGTATGAGTCATACCAAATAACTTGGAAGGGTCATACTGTTTAATAGGAGAAAGCATAGAGGCAAAAGGATGATAAGTTGGACCGATGGAAGGGATAGGAGGTGAAGTGGTGAAAAGAGTAGGTCTCTGTCTTTCAGATTCAATCTGGGCAAGTTCAGCTTTTAAGCGTCTGATTTCCCTTTCTTTTTGGTCAAATTCGGGGCCTGAGTAACGATGGGCAAGCATGGCTCGTAACTCAGAGTCAAGTTGAGAAATTCTGGACTGGAGGTTTTGGTAGATCTGCTGCATCTGTGCAGTGATGGAGTCAACTTTTGTCTCAATCTGTTCAGTTCGCAAACTGATGTTCTCAACTCTTGAAATGAGATGCAACAAAGTATCATTTTGTGCCCTGGCATTTTGAGTTTGCCAGTTGAGGACAGATTCAAAAGGTTTAGGGGGCTCTAGGTGGCCCGTGGAAGTAATAGGTGAAGGGATAAAGGGTTTGGACACAACATTTCGTTGGGGATCTGTGTGGGGTTCCAAAGAAGGAAAGGAAGAAGAGTAATCGGAAGAGGTAGAGGAAAACATCATACAAGCCAGTGGTTGGACGATAGGCGTTGGGTTTGGGAGTGGTGATGGAATCTCAGATTTGCAATGTTTGGCAATCCATTTGAGTTCTTTTCGGTAGATGGGTAATGGAGCTGGTGGAGGTGGAGGATCTGATGGTGGTTTGGGGTCACAGTGGTGACATGGGACAAAAGGTTTTTTCTTTTTGGGTTTCTTTTTCCTTGTGGTTGCATAATCATCATCTTCTTCCCAATCATCCCAGCAGGGACAATTTGGGTCACACATGCCGGAACCAGGGGCATCCCATAGGAAATGGCCATTGTGTTTGGCTGGATAAACAGGGTAACCTTCAGAATTAAACCCTGTAATGGGCAGATCTTCCTGAGCTGTCTGAACAGCTGTGATCATGGAGGAATAAGTAAAGGAGAGCCGAGGAGGCTCTTGTGGAGCACTGGGAGGTGGTTTAAAAGTCATTCTGACTGTTCCATCTTGTCGTCTTTCAAACATACTTTCGGATGTCTGAATGGGAGCTGTATTATTATGGAACTGTTCATAGTTAGAGATCCATTCAAGAGGCATAAGCTTGATGAGCTCATGACGAGGAATTTGTCGTGGGATCTGGATGATTGTCGGGATCTGGTCAGATTCTGCTAACACCATGAGGGTGTCAGAGTAGTGTTCTGGTGTGGGTAGATCTAAGGCATGATTTTGAAGCCTGTAGACCAGTTGGTGGTGTAAAGTGGCAATTTTGGCAGAAGAAATTTGTTCAGCACCTTGAATTTGGATTTGGACCTTCAAGGTTGTGGGCAAGTTGGGATCTTGGAGAGAAAGGTTGAAGTTGGGATAGAAAGTGAGTAACACACTTCCTGCATGAAGGGTTGTGAGGACAGTGCCAATAACAGCATCTTGGTACTGTTTAAACCGAGTATCAAGCATAGCAAGGCGAGCTGTAACCGGTAATCCTTTTCTCCCATGAAGGGTAAGGATTAATCTGATGCCTCCAAGATGGAGATGAGTGTAACCTTCTCGTTTCCAGTTGGAAATCAACTCTGAGGGTATTTCAAGAGTGACATATTGCTCAGCAGGGGTTGCTTGGAGTGAACACTGATCCAGGCGAGAAGACTGGATATATTCTTTAGGGTGAGGTCTTCGGGTGGATATGAGAGTACGAATACTGCGGGTAAAAGAACTGGGGCGTTTGTATAGGTGGTAAGGGCTGAGAAGAGGGTAAGAAGATTCACTGATCTGGGCGGATTCAGGGATGTAGGAGTATTCTACAAGGTTTTCAATTTTGTTGGCAGTATGAGAAGTGCAAGATTTCGGCAAAGAAAGAGTGGAAGAAAGAGTAACAGGAGTTAAAGGAGTGGAAGATGAAGTGGAAGCCATGAATGAGAAACTCTCTCTGCGTCTGAAGTCTATGGATCAAAAAAAGAAAAAGACTTAAATTATACCATTTTGATCATGTAAACAAGAATTTAGAAAACAAGTTTCAAGGAACGGTATGGATCATGAGAAACCCTAAAATACTGTCCACACGTCACTGTTCACGTAAATACTATTTACTGAGTACTGTTCACATAAATACTGTTCACGTGGTACTGTTCACGAGGCACTATTCATGAATTTTTTTTTTTTTTATACTAGAACAAGGATGAAAAATTCAAACAAGAATGAAAAGCAACAAAGATAGATGGATCTGACCTTGGTGCCTAGGCTCTGATACCAAATGATACAAATCTCGTCAAGAACTGACATGACCCTAATCAATTTTAGTTCTCAAGATCGAATCTAAACCAGGAATTGAATGGAACCTCAACCGAATGCTTAATGAAATCACGAACCTTGGTATGTGAAGACACCATAATTAGCTATGGATTGTCTGATTGATAAGTCAAGAGTTTAAACGCCACAGAAATCTGATAAGTTCAAAGAGTTTGTAAAGAATCAAGGAGAATGAACTCCCTCACCAATTGCATAAAAAACGTATCTCTTTTTATTGGATACAAGTACAATATATAGGGTTGGTTACAAGAATTTTTGGAAATAATTTTTTTTTTCTTAAACGTCTTCTGAATACAAACTGAGATAAGTTCTTCTTATATAGAAGAACTCCTGGAGAGAAGATAAGACAAGACTCTTATCCTTTTGTAAAAGTAAAAACATAATGCAAAAGTAAGAAAGGGATATGACAGGACCCCTATCCTACTTTTCTTAAAGAAAAAACAAACAACATGATTACAAAGAAAAAGTAAAAGCAAGCTTTTAGAAAAGTAAATGCTTTGCTTTTTGTAAAAGCAAAAGCAATTATTACAAGCAAACAAAAGCTTAAAGAGGCAGCAATCACGAGACTCATAGATAGGATCATCATTGGTTATGAGAGGGGGACATGTTGTCAACATCGCTATCGACTTCTGCGAAAGGTTCTTTCCACCAAGGTAGATGGGAATAGTATTGGTGAGTTAGAGAATCTATTGGCGGCACTGAACTAGTTGAAGGTGCATCAGATGCTTCTGTAGGATGCAGAATTGAAGTGAATTCTTCCTAAGGATCTTGGGAATCTTGGAAAAGAATGTTGGTATAGTCTAGCCTTTCTTCTTAATCAGTATTCCAGTAGATGGAGAATTACTGGGTGAGGGAATTTTAACAGTGGGAATGACCATAAGTTCATGGTGTGGACCGAGGGAGGTATGTTGAATGTCAGTTGGTGTGGGCTGAACATGGTTTAGTTCAAGGAGGTAGGTTTTCAGGGTAGAGACAAGGTTAGGGTCATGTGTCAGGGGAAAACTATGAGGGATGGTTTTCCACTCATAGGCTTGGTCCTGTGTCCAGAAGAGTTCAGTGACAGGGTGTTGAAAGTAGGGACGGTGGACAATGAAGATTGAGGTGATGGTGATTTATGATAAGGCTGAGTTGTTTTCTCCACCAGGGGAGAGGAGAGAACCATTTAAAGAGAGTCCATAACAAGGAATGGGCTTTAGTTTGGTCAGTGAGATGTCTGAATATTGCTTGTACAAGAAAGATGAGCTTAGTAGCATATAAAACAGTAAGGCACCATAGGTACCACAGTTCATCATCTATGATATCTCTAGAGAGATCAATGGTAAGTCTTGTGAGAAAAAGGTGATTAGGGTGAAAACTAGGAAAACCATATGACTGAGTATGATATATGTTCATCAAGTACCGGAAAATAATTTTCTTAGCAAAGTCTTGGATTTGATTGGGACTGGAAAATGTGAGATTACAAGGGAAAGATTTTCTTATAAGGGCTGAGTTTGGCAAAGAAGAATTCATGAAGATCACTGGTACTGTAACGGAGAAGGAGATGAGAGTAAGAGTGGCTGAAGATGGAGGTCTGGATAGCAGATCAGGAATGAGATTTTGATCTCCCTTGATAAGCTGGACTGAAAAATCATATTTAGAAAACCATGTCTTAAGATGGAGAAGGTGTTTATCTGGAAGTGTCTTGTTTTTGAAATCTAGAATCTTCGGAAAAGAGGAGTTGTCCAATCTGACAAGAAAATTATGGCCAATGAGATGAAATTCAAACTTTTGAATTCCATATTTTACGACTAAGATCTCCTTGTAGATTACGTGATAATGTTTTTCCGATTCTTTGAACTGACCACTGACATGAGCACAATAAGCTTATTTTCCGTTAAGCTTTTCCAAAAGTACTGCACCCCAGTACTCATCACTTGCATCTGTTTGGAGAATGCGTTGTCCTTCAGTGGGAATCTTTAGTGGAAAAGGGTGTTGGGTAATCTTCTTTAGGTGTTGAACTGAAGTAGTTTGAGAGGGTCCCCATGATGGGGCAGATTTCTTAAGCATTTTTGACAACTGGCTGGTGTGGATTGTCATATGAGGGAAAAAATCCCGAAGATAATTTACAATTCCTAGAAACTGCTGAATCTGTTTTTTGGACAGGTGTTCATCAGGAAAATGGACCAGCTCTTGAGCTATGTGTGGACCAGGGCGGTAATGGCCATCTTTAATGACCATTCCAAGAAATTCTACAAAATCCTAGGCCAGGATGATCTTTTGTCAGAAAGCATGATGCCATGTGAATCCATAATCTTGAGAAAGTGGGAAAGTAAATCTTGATGGGAGTCATGGTCTTTAGAAAACAAGAGCACATCATCTATGTAGATAAGTGCATGGTGGAGTATGGGTTCAATGATTTTGATCATGGCCTTTTGAAAAAGTAAGGGTGCTACTTTAAGGCCAAATGGCATTACCTTCCACTAATAGTGGCCATTTGGAATGCAAAAAACAGTTTTGTGACGGTCAACAGGATGAATTCCTAGTTGCCAGAATCCAGCTTTAAGGTCAAATTTGGAAAAGACCTTAGCATCACGAATATGGACAAACAATGATTGATTTTTTGGCAAAGGGAATTTATCATCACGGAGAAAACAATTAAGAGGTTGATAATCTATGACAAGACGTTTTTTGCCTCGGACTTTTTCAGACCGTTTTTCCACATAGAAAGCTTGACAAGCCCAATTTGAATTTGTGGGTTCAATAAGCCCTGGTTGAAGCAATTGAGAGCATTCTTGTTGGGCTAATTTAAGATCAGATGGTGTCATACCAGGATGGGTAGCTTTGGTAGGATTGATATCTTCGTTAAGCTTAAATGGAAGCTTAATGAAGAAGTCTTTATTTTTCCATAATAGAGATGGATGTGAAAATTGACTATGGTTTTCAGGATAGAAGGGAAGAAACCGGGTTTTAAGGAGTCATATGAAGAAGGAGAGTTTGAGATAGAGAACAGTCTCAGGACATCAGTGTATGGTTAAAACATTTATTTGTACCGAATCCCAGAGGCTATAATTTGAAGGTTTTTAATTAGGTGAAGTATGTCGAACCCAATTAAAAGATCCTTATCAGGTAGATTGGATCCAACTATTTTGATCCAGAGAACACAGTTTGGAAAAAATTGAATACCAACTGGTTTCTTGGTAATCTGCTCTGAAGTGCTGTGAAGTAATCTTTATGCTTTTCCCAAAAATGAGATGGGAGAATAGAGGGATTGAGCATACTTTTTTGTGCTCCAGTGTCGATGAATCCAATGACAGAAATTGGTTTGTCAAAGTTTTTGGGTAAAAGATGGATTTTGATTGAAGGAATTGGTATGGCTGGCTGGGTTGTGTGCGTTTGTTATATTGTTTCGATTACTGAGACACTTTCTGGGTCAGAGTGATCTTCTGTAAGTACAAAAGCAATTTGCTTACAATAGAATTGTCCATTCTGCTACTAAATTTTCACCATTTGATATTGTATATGGTTTTATTCCATTAACTCTTTTGGATTTATTACCTTTACCTATTGATGAACATGCTAGTATGAATGGTAAAAAGAAAGCTGAATTTGTCAAGCAATTGCATGAGAGAACACATCAACACATAGAAAAGAGAACAGAACAATATGCTACTCAAGCCAACAAAGGACGTAAGCAAGTGGTTTTTCAGCCTGGAGATTGGGTTAGGGTGCATATAAGAAAGGAGAGGTTCCCATCACAAAGGCGTTCGAAGTTGCTTCCAAGGGGAGATGGTCCATTTCAAGTGGTTGCACGGATCAATGACAATGCCTACAAATTGGATCTTCTTGGTGAGTATAATGTAAGTGCTACTTTTAATGTTTCTGATCTTTCTCATTTCAATGTAGGTGAAGATTCGAGGACGAATCCTTTTGAGGAGAGGGGGAATGATGAGAACCATCAAGGGAATACCATTAAAACTTCAAGTGATCCTTTGCACATTCATGGAGTCCTAATTACAAGAGCAAGAGCCAAAACGATGCAAGCTGTTTTAAATGGATTAATTAAGAAAATATGAATTGAAAATGAAACTCAAGATGCAAAACATCATGAATTGGGCTTGAAGAGAAGACAAGGCATTGTGGGCATTATTTAAGTTATTGGGCAGCCAAATACACAATTTGTATCAAATGCAGAAAGGTCAAATTCAGAATAAAAACTGTTTTGATTGAGTCAGAAGTAATGTGCAAGCTATATACCGTTGGAAAGATAATTAAGTTAGCTTTCCAATAAATTTACAGAGCTGGATTTGGAGTTCTCTAGAAGGGGTTATGACCAATTCATTACAACTTGTTCATACTTGGGATTTTCAACGACTCCTTTGTTTTTCAACTTCATTTGTTTCAAGTTTGTCAATGTGTAAGGTGAGTCTACCATCAATGATGGTGGGCTAACATTAAGTTTGTCAAATATAACATTAATTATGGTGGGTTGGTGAAGACTTTTGAAGCATCATTTGACAAACCTACTTGGAGGGTTGTTCCAATGTTTCCATTTGTATTTTTAGGATCTTGGGTTTCTTTTAGCCTATTTAAACTCAGCAACCTTGCTATGTAATAATATTAGAGATGAATGTTATTTGAACTTGAAAGATTATTCTTTCTTTGGTTCTTTTGAGAACTAGTGAACTTATCAAGAATTTGCATTCTTGTGGCGTTCCAAATTTAGACTTATCACTCACCTTCTCATCTATTTCTTGAGTGTGGCATCAATATCATTCTCTATACACAATTAGAACACTTCCTGCATGTAAAGTGGTCAGGACAGTGCCAATGACTGCATGTTGGTATTCTTTGAATCGGGTGTCAAGCAGTGCTAATCGAGCGGTGACTGGTAACCCTTTTCTACCATGAAGAGTGAGAATCAATCGGACTCCGCCAAGATGGAGATGAGTATATCCTTCTCTTTTCCAATGGGAGACAAGATCCGTTGGAATTTCTAAAGTGACATATTGTTCTAATTGTGTTGCTTGAAGAGCACACTGGTCCAATCGAGATGACTTGACATATTCTTTAGGAGCAGGTCTTTTGGTTGAGGTCAAAGTCCTAGTACTCCGGGTAAAGGAGTTTGGTCTCTGATATAGTTTGTATGGGCTTATGAGAGGCATAGAAGATTCACTGATCTGAGCTGAGTCAGGGACATAAGAATATTCAACAAGGTTTTCTATTTTTGAGGCAAGGTGTTTAGTGCAGGATCTTGGAAGAGAAAGTGATGAAGAAAGAGGTTCAGGAGCAAGATTTTCTGAGTTAAATGAAGAAGCCATTAGAGAAATTTTCCTCTATTCACCAATTAAACAAACAGCTCTCATATTTACCACTTCTTGCTAGGGCCAGATCTATAGCTCTGAACCTCAACCAAAAGACAAAACACCTTTACATCAGTATTCGACCCAAGTTTGTTCTCATTTATCTGAATCAGAAGATACTTCTTTATACGAACCCCGTCAAGAACTGACGCAACCCTAATCAATTTAGTTCCCAAGATTGAATCTAAACCAGGAATGGAATGGAACCTCGACCCAATGCTTATTGAAAGCACAAACCTTGGTATGTGAAGATGCCACAATCAGCTATGGATGGTCCGATTGATAAGTCAAGAAGTTGAACGCCACGGAAATCCGATAAGTTCAAAGAGTTCGTAAAGAACCAAAGAGAATTAACCTTCTCACCAATTGCATCAAAAAACTTCTTTTTTGTTTATTGAATAAGAGTACTTTATATAGGGTTGGTTACAAGAATTTTTGGAATTAAATCCTAACCCAAAAATCAAATCTGAATCTAAATCTTCCCTAATAGGAAAGAATCTAAATTAAATCAGAATCCTAACATAAGTAAATAGGAAAGAATCTAAATCAAATCAGGATCCTAATTGGCTTAAATGCCTTACATCAATTAAAATGGAAACTAGGCGATTAAAATAGAAATAATTGATTTGTTTCCCTCATAGCCTCCTCAAGAAACGGGAAAGTATCTGAAAAAGGAAAATAAGATATTTTCCCACCATAATGTGCAAGCCAACTCCCTATTTCATGGAAGTGAGTATTTGGAAACTTCAAGAGCCTGAATCATGCATTTATCATGTACGATTCCTTCAATGGGCCTCCACGAATTTGATTGAGCCCAAGTTGCTTGAATAAATCCATTAAGCGCTTTTTTGAATTTCTTTCCTCGAGCTCTTGTAACGGGTCCGACGGGAACTTGAATAGGATCTAAATATGCCTCATCCCATGTGCTTGTGATAGTTTTATCCTTAATCTCATCACTTCTTCTGATCAAGAATCCTCTCACGAATCTTCAAAAGAATCCTCTCTTTCTTTAGACTCTGAAGCAGATTTGGCTGATATCTCAAAATTGTTAATGGTTCAACCCTCTACAGGATCCAATGATCCATCTTCTTCATCTCCTCCTCCAACAACACCGATTATTGAAGAAGCAGAGTTAGATACCAACCCCACTACACCTTCTCATGACGATCCTTATAAACCTTCAAATGGCCCATGGTTTACCTTTGATGATATCCCAAAAGTCAAATGGCTAGTTCGATTCCAAGAGTTTTCAGCATGGATAGATGTTCAGATGCTCAGAACTGGAGCAACATCTCAAACAGTCCTTAAAGAATTCAGTTCTCGATTCACTGGATCTTTAAGAGATTGGTTTGAAAGTCTTGGCCAATACAGACAACTTCAGTTGGTCTAAGCTGAAATCCCACAAGTTCTTGGTATCATTCAAATAAAGTGTTGTTATTTGCAAATAAAAGATCTTGACTTCCATTACAAAAGAATGTCTACGATGTACTACAAGCTTAATGTCTTTAATAATCCTTCGTTAAAGCACGTCTTCGTGGCATCACTTCCCAAAGAAATCCAGCCAGAATTACAGAGACAATTCACTATTCATCAGCTGGATATTGTCAACCTTTCTTTAGGTAAAATCTATCAGTTGGCAATAAATTGCTTGGAAAAACTATGTGAACAAAAAGAGTTTTTCAAGGATTTAATGGAAAACAACCAGCCATTCAAAAGTGCCTGCAAAAAACGTCATCTCTCCATCAAGTGTAAAAGTGAGAAAGATTGCACTTGTTCAACCAAGAAAAAATCTCACTTCCAGAAATACCGACACCCACACAAGAAAAACCGCACTTCAGCCAGACCCAAAAAACCCTACCGCTTTTTCCGAAAAAAAGATCCTACCCAATCCTCCAAATCCAAAAGTAGTCGATGTTTCATCTGTAAGAAAAAAGGGTATTTCGCAAGAAATTGTTCAAACCGCCCTTCTAAATCAGTTCGTCTCATTGAACATCTTCAAGGTTCTTCGTTGCTCTCCGACAATGATGATGTTGAATCCTTCTTTTCAGAACAGGAAGATTATGACGAGCAAACTGCTTTTGTACTTACAGAAGATCACTCTGACCCAGAAAGTTTTAGGCTAAGAATTCCAACGTTCCAACCACAGTTCCTCCTATCCAGCAACCAAGGAGTGGCTTCCCCTTTTGGGTGGTAGTGGTTGTCCCGAGTGGTATCAGAATCATAATATAAGTAAATAGGAAAAAATCTAAATCAAATTAGGATCCTAATTGGCTAAAATGGAAACTAGGCGATTAAAATAGAAATAATTGATTTGTTTCCTTAATAACCTCCTCAAGAAATGGAAAAGTATCTGAAAGAGGAAAATAATATATTTTCTTGCCATAATGTGCAAGCCAACTCCCTATTTCATGGAAGTGATTATTTGGAAACTTCAAGAGCCTGAATCATGCATTTATCATGAGCGATTCCTTCAACGAGCCTCCACGAATTTGATTGAGCCCAAGTTACTTGAATCAATCCATTAAGGGCTTCTTTGAATTTCTTTGCTCAAGCTCTTGTAACGGGTCCGACAGGAACTTGAATAGGATATGAATATGCCTCGTCCCACGTGCTTGTGATAGTTTTATCCTTAATCTCATTAAGATCTGTCACCTATAGGCAAGCCAAATCGAAAGTGCAGCCCTATGGCTTATGCACCCCATTGCCAATACCTAGTGCACCTTGGACTGATGTTTCAATGGATTTTGTACTAGGGTTGCCTAGATCTAAACGAGGGAGAGACTCAAATTTTTTTCGTTGTGGAGAGATTTTCAAAGATGACACATTTTATTCCATGCCACAAAATGGATGAGGTTGCATGGTATGCCGATGACAATTGTTTTTTATAGGGATGTTAGGAATTAAGCTATTGTTTCAACTACTTGTCACCTTCAAACTCGACTACCTGTTTCTGAACGTGTTAACTTAGATGGCAACAAAAAAAAAGACTGAAATTGTTAAACAGATATAGGAGATAGCGAAGTTCAACGTCGAGCGGAGAACTGAGCAATATGCTAAACAAGCCAATAAAGGGCGACATAAACTAGTCTTTGAACCCGGTGATTCGGTGTAGCTCTAAATACGCAAGGAACGATTTCTAAAATGAAGGATATCTAAGTTATTACCTTGAAGGGATGGTCTTTTCCAAGTTTTGGAATGGATCAATGACAATGCATACAAGCTGGATTTGCCCAGTGAGTACAATGTAAGTGCTACTTTTAATGTTTCTTATTTAAGTTCTTTTAATGCATGTGATGATTTGAGGACAAATCTTCATGAAGAGGAGGGGAATGCTGAGGTTGAGGACAAAACTGTCACATAAAGTATATTAAAATCTTATTCAAGTTCCCGTCAGACCCTTTATAAGAACTCGAGCAAAGAAATTCAAAGAAGCACTGAATGGGTTGATTCAAGCAAATTGAGCACAATCAAATTCATGGAGGCCTGTTGAAAGATTCGCACATGATAAATGCATGATTTAGGCTCTTGAAGTTTTCCAAATAATCAATTCTATGAAATAGGAAATTGGCTTGCACATTATGGCGGGAAATATATTATTTTCCTTTTCCAGATACTTTTCTATTTGGAAAATATACTACTTTCCTTTTTTGATACTTTCTCGTTTCTTGAGGAGGCTAGTGGAGAAATAAATCAGTTATTCTTTTTTCATTGTCGAGGTTCCATTTTAATTATTGTAAAGCATTTAAGCCAATTAAGGATTCTGATTTGATTTAGATTCTTTCTTATTCACTTAGATTAGGATTATGATTTGATTTAAATTCTTTCCTTATTTGCTTTAGATTAGGATTTCGATTTAGGATTTATTTCCAAAAATTCTTGTAACAAGCCCTATATCATTAATGTACTCGCATCCAATAAACATAGACAAATCAGTTTTGATGCAATTGATGAGAGAGTTAATTCTTTTTGGTTCTTAAACTAACTCTTTAAACTTATCAGATTTTTGTGGCGTTCAAATTCTTGACTTATCAATCAGATCATCCATAGCTGATTGTAGCATCTTCACATACCAAGGCTCCTACTTTCATTGAGCATCGGGTCGTGATTCAATTCAATTCTAGGTTTAGATTCGATTTTGGAGACTAAACTGATTAGGGTCACATTAGTTCTTCGCAGGGTTCATATCAGGTTCATTGCGATTATATCATTGGTAGCCTACTGTTGTTGTCGTATCGATAAAGTTGTGTAACTTGTGTTAGTTATTTTTTATTCATTCATTGATTATTCCTTAAAAAATTTCCTTAATTCGTGAGTTGGGATTCTTAGATCGGGATTTAATTTGTTAATGTTTTATAAATAAATTGTTTGATTGAATCAAGAAACTAATGAGCAGTATTTTCACTAGTAAAATGGCTTCATCATCCAAATTAAACAAAACTGAACCATTTCGAGCCGAACCAAATTTTAAAGCTAAACTGAGCCAAACAAAAATATTTCATTAGGTTCAGTTAAATTTTAAACTTCAACTCATATTTGGTTTCAATTTTGAAAAGCTTGTCGATTTTAGTTTAATTCGATTCTAAGCTTACATGTCTATATTTCTAAAGGGAAATGCATCTTAAAATGCTATTAATATCAGCTATTAATATATTAAAATGGAACTGAGCCGAATAGTGCCAGACTTACATATCTATATTTCTAAGGGGAAATGCATCTTAAAATGCTATTACAAATGATTAAAGGTTGCAAATAATATCAGCTATTAATATATTAAAATTTTGATTATTAGATTAGAATTTTAAATTTAAAAGTTAGTGCATATTTTTCTAGACCAAATTGCCCTCACAAATTCTATAAATTGGCTTCCATTTTCTACTCTTGTTCCTTAAGAAAACACTCTATTGCTTTAGACTTTAATGTGATACAGTTCAAACACTAGTTTGAAATTTGCAGTGATAGTAAGTTCAAACACTAGTCTATTCATATCTGTTGTATAGACTAATATAATCTAAGCACTATTGAAATGATGGCGAATTTGTTCTAAGGACACTATCTTTATAGGCCTTGAGTTATGTTTTTTTGTTTTACTACATATTGATGTACTTTATTATAAATCTTTGCTATTTTAAGTTTATTATCATAAACTTGTGAAAAGTGTGTAAAAATCTAATAATCCAGTTTTTCCTAGGAAGTTAAGTGGTGTACTTTTGCACACATAGCTATCTTATGTCAGTTACTAATAGTAATATTTATAACAATATTTAAATAGACTTTTTATTGAAATGGCAACTGATAACAACCAGTAAACTGGAACTTCCAACCCTCCTCTGATACCATTTAAGGTACGTGACTTGTTATCCGACAGTGCAGACCAGACTATTGCCTATTCAGGATCACCTCTGGAATTTACGTCGTTGGTTTCCCGTCGATATACTCAAATGGGAAAGCAGAAAAACCTTTTTAAAACATTTTTCATCTCGGGTTATATAACCCAAAACAGACTTTCTTTTAGTCTAAAACAGGGTACCAAACCAGATAAGAAAAACTGGTATCAGAGCCATACCGTTCCTTGAAACTTGTTTTCTAAACTCTTGTTTTCATGCTCAAAATGGTATAATTTATGACTTTATTCTTTTTTGCTCCATAGACTTCAGACGCAGAGAGAATTTCTCATTCATGGCTTCCACTTCATCTTCGAATCCTTCTACTCCTGTTACTCTTTCTTCTACTCTTTCCTTACCAAAATCTTGCACTTCTCATAATGCCAACAAAATTGAAAACCTTGTAGAATACTCCTACATCCCTGAATCCGCCCAGATCAGTGAATCTTCTTACCCTCTTCTCAGCCCTTACCATCTATATAAACGCCCCAGTTCTTTTACTCGCAGTATCCGTACTCTCATATCCACCCGAAGACCTCACCCTAAAGAATATATCCAGTCTTCTCGCCTGGATCAGTGTTCACTCCAAGCAACCCCTGCTGAGCAATATGTCACTCTTGAAATACCCTCAGAGTTGATTTCCAACTGGAAACGAGAAGGTTACACTCATCTCCATCTTGGAGGCATCAGATTAATCCTTACCCTTCATGGGAGAAAAGGATTACCGGTTACAGCTCGCCTTGCTATGCTTGATACCCGGTTTAAACAGTACCAAGATGCTGTTATTGGCACTGTCCTTACCACCCTCCATGCAGGAAGTGTGTTACTCACTTTCTATCCCAACTTCAACCTTTCTCTCCAAGATCCCAACTTGCCCACAACCTTGAAGGTCCAAATCCAAATTCAAGGTGCTGAACAAATTTCTTCTGCCAAAATTGCTACCTTACACCACCAACTGGTCTACAGGCTTCAAAATCATGCCTTAGATCTACCCACACCAGAACACCACTCTGACACCCTCATGGTGTTAGCAGAATCTGACCAGATCCCGACCATCATCCAGATCCCACGACAAATTCCCCGTCATGAGCTCATCAAGCTTATGCCTCTTGAATGGATCTCCAACTATGAACAGTTCCACAATAATACAGCTCCCATTCAGACATCCGAAAGTATGTTTGAAAGACGACAAGATGGAACAGTCAGAATGACTTTTAAACCACCTCCCAGTGCTCCACAAGAGCCTCCTCGGCTCTCCTTTACTTGTTCCTCAATGATCACAGCTGTTCAGACAGCCCAAGAAGATCTGCCCATTACAGGGTTTAATTCTGAAGGTTACCCTGTTTATCCAGCCAAACACAATGGCCATTTCCTATGGGATGCCCCTGGTTCCGGCATGTGTGACCCAAATTGTCCCTACTGGGATGATTGGGAAGATGATGATGATTATGCAACCACAAGGAAAAAGAAACCCAAAAAGAAAAAACCTTCTGTCTCATGTCACCACTGTGACCTCAAACCACCATCAGATCCTCCACCTCCACCAGCTCCATTACCCATCTACCGAAAAGAACTCAAATGGATTGCCAAACATTGCAAAGCTGAGATTCCATCACCACTTCCAAACCCAACGCATATCGTCCAACCACTGGCTTGTATGATGTTTTCCTCTACCTCTTCCAATTACTCTTCTTCCTTTCCTTCTTTGGAACCCCACACAGATCCCCAACGAAATGTTGTGTCCAAACCCTTTATCCCTTCACCTATTACTTCCACGGGCCACCTAGAGCCCCCTAAACCTTTTGAATCTGTCCTCAACTGGCAAACTCAAAATGCCAGGGCACAAAATGATACTTTGTTGCATCTCAATTCAAAAGTTGAGAATATCTGTTTGCGAACTGAACAGATTGAGACAAAAGTTGACTCCATCACTGCACAGATGCAGCAGATCTACCAAAACCTCCAGTCCAGAATTTCCCAACTTGACTCTGAGTTACGAGCCATGCTTGCCCATCGTTACTCAGGCCCCGAATTTGACCAAAAAGAAAGGGAAATCAGACGCTTAAAAGCTGAACTTGCTCAGATTGAATCTGAAAGACAGAGACCTACTCTTTTCACCACTTCACCTCCTATCCCTTCCATCAGTCCAACTTATCATCCTTTTGCCTCTATGCTTTCTCCTATTAAACAGTATGACCCTTCCAAGTTATTTGGTATGACCCATACTCTTTTCAGAGACAATCCTTTGCCACCACCACCTAAACCTAAACCCAAACCTAGACCGCAGCCTCGCCCTGCCCCTCTTCATCCTTCCTCATTGACCATCCCTGGCCAACCATCTCCTAGTTCTACACCAACAACACCACCAGCTCCTTTATTCGTCCCTACCCAATCCAAGGATAAAGAACCCATGCACCAATTTACTGCTCATACAGTCACCCATTCATCTACTACAGTCGATCAAACTTCTGATTCAAATCCAGCTGTTTCAGATAGCCCTACCGAAACTGATACAGAATCTTCAGTATCCACCAGTGACTCTGAAAAGTCCTATGCTGATATCACCAAAATCCTGATGGCTCAACCTGATCAACCTACCCAAGGCCAAACCTCTCATACAGAACCATATGTTGATATTCCCTCCGAAGTTGAAGAAGAAATGCCTGAATCTTCTGCCACAAATCAACCTCCTCCAACCCAGACTAATCCATCGAGCCAAAAATCGTCAAATGGCCCATGGTTCACATTTGATGATCTTCCATCTCATAAATGGCGTGACCGACTCAATGAAATGTCTGCCTGGATTGACCTCCAGATGCTAAGACCAGGAGCAACAACTCAATCAGTCCTTAGAGAATTTGCTACTCGTTTCACGGGTGCTCTAAGAGATTGGTTTGATTCGTTAGGACAATACCGCCAACTACAGTTTGTTGATCTCCCAGAAGTCTCAAGTGCTCTTGCTGTACTTCATGATCAATTCCTTGGAGACCCTTCTGCAGTCTTTGAAGCTGCCAGACGAGATTATCTCAACATGAAATGCTGCTCCCTCAATGCTAAAGATCTTGACTTCCATTATAAGCGAATGTCCCTGCTGTTCTATAAGCTTAATGGATTCAATGAGCCGACATTAAAGCATGTCTTTCTGGCTTCCCTCCCCGAAGAACTCCAACCCAACATCCAGAGACAACTCACAGCATCCAATCTTTCCCTAGACAACATCTCTCTTGGCAAAATCTTCCAGCTTGCCAAAACTTGTCTTGACAAACTTTGCGAGCAAAAACAGTTTTTCAAAGAACTGTTGAACGACAAAGAACCTTTCCGAAGTGCTTGCAAAAAGCCTTATTTGCAGATCAAATGCCACAAGAAAAAGGATTGCGATTGCAGTTCAAAGAAAAAATGGCATTTTCGGAAATTCAAACCTCCAGAATTTTCCTCCAAGCCTCGCAGATCCCGAAAGCCCTACCGGTTCTTCAGAAAGAAATCTTCCTCCTCTAGAGAATTCAAACGAAAGCAATCAAGCAGATGTTTCATCTGCAAGAGAAAAGGCCACTATGCCAAAGATTGCCCCAACAAAAGAGAAAAATCCATCCGGTTAGTTGAGCATCTTCAAGCAACTACCGACTACTCTCCTGCCAAAGATGAGCTGGAATTCTATTTCTCTGAACAAGATGAACCCAATGATGAAACAGTGTTCGCACTACAAAATTCCTCTGATTCAGACAGTGACCAGTCTCAAGTGATTTTCCATCAACAGTCACTCTCCCTTGATACTACAGTTCCTATCCCATCCATCAAACTCCAGATCTTACCCTCAAAATTCCAAAGGCCCATTCCAGCAATTGGTCTTATAGATACTGGCGCCCAACGCAGCATGTTAAACCCCCATATTCTTCCATCCGAATATTGGACCCAGTCTGAAGAACATTTCAAAGCTGTCAATGGCAAACTCTTCACCACCTCTTTGATTACCAAGAAACCCGTTGGTATTCAAATCTTCCCCAATTGTGTCATTTGGACCAAGGTTATTGGTTCAACTCTTCCTAATAAGGATATCTTGTTAGGATTTGACGTCCTTCACCAAATCAAACACCTCCAAATCATTCCCACTGGAATCCGTGTCAAGTCCATGTTCAAACCGTTCACAGACATTCTGAAGCTCTACAATTTGTCTGAAACTCCCCAGTCTTACCAGGATATCTCAACCAAACTTTTGAGTTTCTGTCCAGAGTCCCATTCCGAGTTCACCCATCCAAATCCATTGTGGAAAAATAAGTCTTTCTTCATTAAGTTACCCTTCAAACTAAATGAAGACATCAACCCGACCAAAGCTACTCATCCAGGAATGAGTCCTTCTGACTTACTCCTAGCCCAACAAGAATGTTCACAATTGTTAGCCCAAGGTTTAATTGAGCCCACAAGTTCTCAATGGGCTTGCCAAGCCTTTTATGTTGAAAAGCATTCTGAAATTGTCCGAGGAAAGAAACGCCTAGTCATTGACTACCAGCCATTAAACATGTTTTTACAAGATGACAAATTCCCATTACCTCGTCGACAAAGCATGTTTACTTTTCTCAAAAATGCCCAGATCTTTTCAAAATTTGATTTAAAATCAGGTTTTTGGCAACTAGGCATTGAACCCTCCGAACGTTACAAAACCGCCTTTTGTATTCCCAATGCCCATTTCCAATGGACCGTCCTACCCTTTGGCCTCAAAACTGCCCCATCCATTTTCCAAAAATCCATGGTCCAAATCTTCCAACCCATCTTGCATCATGCATTGATTTATATTGATGATATCTTGCTTTTTTCAGGCTCACATGATGAACATCGCCAGCTGTTAACTCAATTCTATGATATTCTCCAAAGTCATGGAATCATGTTATCGGCCAAGAAAAGCATCATTGCTACAGATAATGTTGAATTCCTTGGTATGATCATAAAAGATGGACACTACCAGCCAGGAAAGCACATTGCCCAAGAATTGCTTCACTTTCCAGATCAGCAACTTTCCAAAAGGCAAATTCAACAGTTTCTCGGCATCATCAACTACATCCGTGATTTCATTCCCCACGTGGATCATTACACTCACCATCTCTCGGCTTTATTGAAAAAGAAGCCCCCAGAATGGAATGCTGACCACACATTTGCTGTCACTACCCTAAAGCAGATTGCGCAAAATCCGCCTCCTTTAAAGTTGATTACAGATGGCAAGCGCATCTTACAGACAGACGCAAGTGATGAATCATGGGGTGCCATACTCCTTGAAGAAATCAACAGAAAAGAAAACTTTATCGCTTACGCTAGTGGACATTTTTCTGACACACAGAAGCACTACCATAGCGTGTTCAAAGAAATCTTAGCGGTAAAGAATGGCATCAAAAAGTTTGAGTATCATTTGATTGGACACCATTTTCTCATCCGAATGGACAGCTCAGCCTTCCCCAATATCTTTCATTTCAAAGGTAAAACTGTTCCCGAGAAAATGTTACTCAGATTAAAAGATTGGTTTTCCAAATATGACTTTTCAGTCAAGCATATAAAGGGATCCCAGAACCTCATCCCTGATATGCTCTCCAGACTCTCCAAACCAGAAAACCCTCTCACCCTGTTTTCCGCCACCTACCATTTTCCAATTATCTCCATGGCTACTTCACTACCCCCACAAGCTCTCACCAAGAAAACTTTTCCCTTTAATAAAACCTTTTCTTCTGTCTTCGCCATCCAAGAGTTTGCAAGAAAAGCTCTTTTTCGCTTCTTCATGAAAGCCTACCTTGTCACAGACCCTTTTCCTTTTTCCACTTTCCACCCAGAAAATCTGTTCCTTACAGGTTTAACCCTTGATCCAACCAGAGAAACCACTGAAGATGTGTTATGGTACATCTGGTGCCTAACAGTCCTCTATGCCACCAAGCTCATCCTTCCCATTTCTCCTACTTTGGAGCATCTCCTTAATCCAGACAATGCCACTTCTCTTACCTGGACATTACTTGAATGGTTCTCCCCCATACCATGGTGGAGAAGGAAGCTCCAACAACTGTCAGAAATTCACAACCTTGACCGTATGCCTGCCCCTGAAGCACAAATGTTCACATCAGTTTTTATTATTCACAGGCCATACTTCCAACATCCAGACACCAAACTCTTTTGGACTCAAGACCAGGTATATGAATGGTTCACTGCACCACATATAGCTGTGATTGAAAATGACATACAAGATGTTCTGCACAACTACCTTTGCCAACTGAACCACCAACCTCCGCCACTTAAAGATATCTCCCACACCTCCTTAGGTCCACAACATGATCTCCTCATGATCCCTACTCCATCCGCCATATCCAAACCAAAGTCCACAGGTATCATCATCAAAGAAGAAAAACCAGACTACACTGATTTCCTGTTCCAGGATTCCCAAGACCCATGGGATGCATTTCTCCCTCTGAGCCAACACCTTCACCAGTTTCCCCAGCCAACAATGGATGAACCTGGCCCCTCTGAACCAGGACCCTCAATTCAATCCTCCAAACGACCAGCTCAACCATCCAAAGTTGATAAAGCCACCCAAACTTCCCCTAAGTATACTCCAAAGTGTACTCCCAGAGACTATAATTGCCCTTATCCACTTTGCCGTGGTCCCTCCTGTAAGCATCCAAAGCTCTCCAAGACTTTTTTCCCAAAAGGCAACCCTGACAACCCAGATGAGACCGAAAGCTCATCCGAAGACGAGTACATGAACCTCCGCTCTCCATAAAGTTGTTTGTCTTGTTGCTTTCCATAAAGTAGTTTGCCTTGTTGTCATAATGATGTTTCGCTTTATGCCTGCATAATTATTAAAGTTTGCTTTTACTTTAAGCTTTTGCTTTTGCTTTTGTCAAAGTCATGCTTTAATTATTAAAGCACTTTTGTCTTTTGTAATAATTAAAGTTGTGCCTTTATGTAAAAAATAGGGATCCTATCCTATCTTATCTTATCTTTTGCTTTTACTTTTGTAAAAGATAGGGGTCCTGTCCTATCTTCTCGAAGAATCCTCCTCTATATAAAGGATTCCCCCCTTGCTTGTAAGATATAGAATATAGAAGTTTGAAAGAAATAAACTCGTGCTTTCTCCTACAACATGAATCCCTAAACCTCTTCTCTCTCTCTGCAAATGAAGTTCTAAGAAAGAAAAAGAATAAAGGATTAAATTTGTTCATTTTGAAAACCTAAGGAAGTATGCTCTGCACTTGCCTTCTAGTAAGGATCCTGTGCATCAGAAAACTTTTGATCATTTCTTATCTGGTTTGGTACCCTGTTTTAGACTAAAGAGAAGTCTGTTTTGGGTTGTATAACCTGAGAAAAAAATGTTTTAAAGGTTTTTGATTACAGAGGTATATCGGCTGGAAACCCGAGCTTGCGGACTACTGGTCCAAAGAACAGTTTTAACTGTTGTAGTTCTGGTATAACAACGCCACGTACACTCTAAACTGGTATCAGAGCATTCTGAAATTGTCCGAGGAAAGAAACGCCTAGTCATTGACTACCAGCCATTAAACATGTTTTTACAAGATGACAAATTCCCACTACCTCGTCGACAAAGCATGTTCACTTTTCTAAAAAATGCCCAAATCTTTTCCAAATTTGATAGAGCCATACCGTTCCTTGAAACTTGTTTTCTAAACTCTTGTTTTCATGCTCAAAATGGTATAATTTATGACTTTATTCTTTTTTGATCCATAGACTTCAGGCGCAGAGAGAACTTCTCATTCATGGCTTCCCCTTCATCTTCGACTCCTTCTACTCCTGTTACTCTTTCTTCTACTCTTTCCTTACCAAAATCTTGCACTTCTCATACTGCCAACAAAATTGAAAACCTTATAGAATACTCCTACATCCCTGAATCCGCCCAGATCAGTGAATCTTCATACCCTCTCATCAGCCCTTACCACCTATACAAACGTCCCAGTTCTTTTACTCGCAGTATCCGTACTCTCATATCCACCCGAAGACCTCACCCTAAAGAATATATCCAGTCTTCTCGCCTGGATCAGTGTTCACTCCAAGCAACCCCTGCTGAGCAATATGTCACTCTTGAAATACCCTCAGAGTTGATTTCCAGCTGGAAACGAGAAGGTTACACTCATCTCCATCTTGGAGGCATCAGATTAATCCTTACCCTTCATGGGAGAAAAGGATTACCGGTTACAGCTCGCCTTGCTATGCTTGATACCCGGTTTAAACAGTACCAAGATGCTGTTATTGGCACTGTCCTTACCACCCTCCATGCAGGAAGTGTGTTACTCACTTTCTATCCCAACTTCAACCTTTCTCTCCAAGATCCCAACTTGCCCACAACTTTGAAGGTCCAAATCCAAATTCAAGGTGCTGAACAAATTTCTTCTGCCAAAATTGCTACCTTACACCACCAACTGGTCTACAGGCTTCAAAATCATGCCTTAGATCTACCCACACCAGAACACCACTCTGACACCCTCATGGTGTTAGCAGAATCTGACCAGATCCCGACCATCATCCAGATCCCACGACAAATTCCCCGTCATGAGCTCATCAAGCTTATGCCTCTTGAATGGATCTCCAACTATGAACAGTTCCACAATAATACAGCTCCCATTCAGACATCCGAAAGTATGTTTGAAAGACGACAAGATGGAACAGTCAGAATGACTTTTAAACCACCTCCTAGTGCTCCACAAGAGCCTCCTCGGCTCTCCTTTACTTGTTCCTCAATGATCACAGCTGTTCAGACAGCCCAAGAAGATCTGCTCATTACAGGGTTTAATTCTGAAGGTTACCCTGTTTATCCAGCCAAACACAATGGCCATTTCCTATGGGATGCCCCTGGTTCCGGCATGTGTGACCCAAATTGTCCCTGCTGGGATGATTGGGAAGATGATGATGATTATGCAACCACAAGGAAAAAGAAACCCAAAAAGAAAAAACCTTCTGTCTCATGTCACCACTGTGACCCCAAACCACCATCAGATCCTCCACCTCCACCAGCTCCATTACCCATCTACCGAAAAGAACTCAAATGGATTGCCAAACATTGCAAAGCTGAGATTCCATCACCACTTCCAAACCCAACGCATATCGTCCAACCACTGGCTTGTATGATGTTTTCCTCTACCTCTTCCAATTACTCTTCTTCCTTTCCTTCTTTGGAACCCCACACAGATCCCCAACGAAATGTTGTGTCCAAACCCTTTATCCCTTCACCTATTACATCCACTGGCCACCTGGAGCCCCCTAAACCTTTTGAGTCAGTCCTCAACTGGCAAACTCAAAATGCCAGGGCCCAAAATGATACTTTGTTGCATCTCAATTCAAGAGTTGAGAACATCAGTTTGCGAACTGAACAGATTGAGACAAAAGTTGACTCCATCACTGCACAGATGCAGCAGATCTACCAAAACCTCCAGTCCAGAATTTCCCAACTTGACTCTGAGTTACGAGCCATGCTTGCCCATCGTTACTCAGGCCCCGAATTTGACCAAAAAGAAAGGGAAATCAGACGCTTAAAAGCTGAACTTGCCCAGATTGAATCTGAAAGACAGAGACCTACTCTTTTCACCACTTCACCTCCTATCCCTTCCATCGGTCCAACTTATCATCCCTTTGCCTCTATGCTTTCTCCTATTAAACAGTATGACCCTTCCAAGTTATTTGGTATGACTCATACTCTTTTCAGAGACAATCCTTTGCCACCACCACCTAAACCTAAACCCAAACCTAGACCGCAGCCTAGCCCTGCACCTCTTCATCCCTCCTCACTGACCATCCCTGGCCAACCATCTCCTACTTCTGCACCAACATTACCACCAGCTCCTTTATTCGTCCCTACCCAATCGAAAGATAAAGAACCCATGCACCAGTTTACTGCTCACACAGTCACCCATTCACCTACTACAGTCGATCAAACTTCTGATTCAAATCCAGCTGTTTCAGATAGCCCTACCGAAACTGATACAGAATCTTCAGTATCCACCAGTGGCTCTGAAAAGTCCTATGCTGATATCACCAAAATCCTGATGGCTCAACCTGATCAACCTACCCAAGGCCAAACCTCTCATACAGAACCATATGTTGATATTCCCTCCGAAGTTGAAGAAGAAATGCCTGAATCTTCTGCCACAAATCAACCTCCTCCAACCCAGACTAATCCATCGAGCCAAAAATCGTCAAATGGCCCATGGTTCACATTTGATGATCTTCCATCTCATAAATGGCGTGACCGACTCAATGAAATGTCTGCCTGGATTGACCTCCAGATGCTAAGACCAGGAGCAACAACTCAATCAGTCCTTAGAGAATTTGCTACTCGTTTCACGGGTGCTCTAAGAGATTGGTTTGATTCGTTAGGACAATACCGCCAACTACAGTTTGTTGATCTCCCAGAAGTCTCAAGTGCTCTTGCTGTACTTCATGATCAATTCCTTGGAGACCCTTCTGCAGTCTTTGAAGCTGCCAGACGAGATTATCTCAACATGAAATGCTGCTCCCTCAATGCTAAGGATCTTGACTTCCATTATAAGCGGATGTCCCTGCTGTTCTATAAGCTTAATGGATTCAATGAGCCGACATTAAAGCATGTCTTTCTGGCTTCCCTCCCCGAAGAACTCCAACCCAACATCCAGAGACAACTCACAGCATCCAATCTTTCCCTAGACAACATCTCTCTTGGCAAAATCTTCCAGCTTGCCAAAACTTGTCTTGACAAACTTTGCGAGCAAAAACAGTTTTTCAAAGAACTGTTGAACGACAAAGAACCTTTCCGAAGTGCTTGCAAAAAGCCTTATTTGCAGATCAAATGCCACAAGAAAAAGGATTGCGATTGCAGTTCAAAGAAAAAACGGCATTTTCGGAAATTCAAACCTCCAGAATTTTCCTCCAAGCCTCGCAGATCCCGAAAGCCCTACCGGTTCTTCAGAAAGAAATCTTCCTCCTCTAGAGAATTCAAACGAAAGCAATCAAGCAGATGTTTCATCTGCAAGAGAAAAGGCCACTATGCCAAAGATTGTCAGAAATTCACAACCGCGAAGACAGAAGAAAAGGTTTTATTAAAGGGAAAAGTTTTCTTGGTGAGAGCTTGTGGGGGTAGTGAAGTAGCCATGGAGATAATTGGAAAATGGTAGGTGGTGGAAAACAGGGTGAGAGGGTTTTCTAGTTTGGAGAGTCTGGAGAGCATATCAGGGATGAGGTTCTGGGATCCCTTTATATGCTTGACTGAAAAGTCATATTTGGAAAACCAATCTTTTAATCTGAGTAACATTTTCTCGGGAACAGTTTTACCTTTGAAATGAAAGATATTGGGGAAGGCTGAGCTGTCCATTCGGATGAGAAAATGGTGTCCAATCAAATGATACTCAAACTTTTTGATGCCATTCTTTACCGCTAAGATTTCTTTGAACACGCTATGGTAGTGCTTCTGTGTGTCAGAAAAATGTCCACTAGCGTAAGCGATAAAGTTTTCTTTTCCGTTGATTTCTTCAAGGAGTATGGCACCCCATGATTCATCACTTGCGTCTGTCTGTAAGATGCGCTTGCCATCTGTAATCAACTTTAAAGGAGGCGGATTTTGCGCAATCTGCTTTAGGGTAGTGACAGCAAATGTGTGGTCAGCATTCCATTCTGGGGGCTTCTTTTTCAATAAAGCCGAGAGATGGTGAGTGTAATGATCCACGTGGGGAATGAAATCACGGATGTAGTTGATGATGCCGAGAAACTGTTGAATTTGCCTTTTGGAAAGTTGCTGATCTGGAAAGTGAAGCAATTCTTGGGCAATGTGCTTTCCTGGCTGGTAGTGTCCATCTTTTATGATCATACCAAGGAATTCAACATTATCTGTAGCAATGATGCTTTTCTTGGCCGATAACATGATTCCATGACTTTGGAGAATATCATAGAATTGAGTTAACAGCTGGCGATGTTCATCATGTGAGCCTGAAAAAAGCAAGATATCATCAATATAAATCAATGCATGATGCAAGATGGGTTGGAAGATTTGGACCATGGATTTTTGGAAAATGGATGGGGCAGTTTTGAGGCCAAAGGGTAGGACGGTCCATTGGAAATGGGCATTGGGAATACAAAAGGCGGTTTTGTAACGTTCGGAGGGTTCAATGCCTAGTTGCCGAAAACCTGATTTTAAATCAAAATTTGAAAAGATCTGGGCATTTTTGAGAAAAGTAAACATGCTTTGTCGACGAGGTAATGGGAATTTGTCATCTTGTAAAAACATGTTTAATGGCTGGTAGTCAATGACTAGGCGTTTCTTTCCTCGGACAATTTCAGAATGCTTTTCAACATAAAAGGCTTGGCAAGCCCATTGAGAACTTGTGGGCTCAATTAAACCTTGGGCTAACAATTGTGAACATTCTTGTTGGGCTAGGAGTAAGTCAGAAGGACTCATTCCTGGATGAGTAGCTTTGGTCGGGTTGATGTCTTCATTTAGTTTGAAGGGTAACTTAATGAAGAAAGACTTATTTTTCCACAATGGATTTGGATGGGTGAACTCGGAATGGGACTCTGGACAGAAACTCAAAAGTTTGGTTGAGATATCCTGGTAAGACTGGGGAGTTTCAGACAAATTGTAGAGCTTCAGAATGTCTGTGAACGGTTTGAACATGGACTTGACACGGATTCCAGTGGGAATGATTTGGAGGTGTTTGATTTGGTGAAGGACGTCAAATCCTAACAAGATATCCTTATTAGGAAGAGTTGAACCAATAACCTTGGTCCAAATGACACAATTGGGGAAGATTTGAATACCAACGGGTTTCTTGGTAATCAAAGAGGTGGTGAAGAGTTTGCCATTGACAGCTTTGAAATGTTCTTCAGACTGGGTCCAATATTCGGATGGAAGAATATGGGGGTTTAACATGCTGCGTTGGGCGCCAGTATCTATAAGACCAATTGCTGGAATGGGCCTCTGGAATTTTGAGGGTAAGATCTGGAGTTTGATGGATGGGATAGGAACTGTAGTATCAAGGGAGAGTGACTGTTGATGGAAAATCACTTGAGACTGGTCACTGTCTGAATCAGAGGAATTCTGTAGTGCGAACACTGTTTCATCATTGGGTTCATCTTGTTCAGAGAAATAGAATTCCAGCTCATCTTTGGCAGGAGAGTAGTCGGTAGTTGCTTGAAGATGCTCAACTAACCGGATGGATTTTTCTCTTTTGTTGGGGCAATCTTTGGCATAGTGGCCTTTTCTCTTGCAGATGAAACATCTGCTTGATTGCTTTCGTTTGAATTCTCTAGAGGAGGAAGATTTCTTTCTGAAGAACCGGTAGGGCTTTCGGGATCTGCGAGGCTTGGAGGAAAATTCTGGAGGTTTGAATTTCCGAAAATGCCGTTTTTTCTTTGAACTGCAATCGCAATCCTTTTTCTTGTGGCATTTGATCTGCAAATAAGGCTTTTTGCAAGCACTTCGGAAAGGTTCTTTGTCGTTCAACAGTTCTTTGAAAAACTGTTTTTGCTCGCAAAGTTTGTCAAGATAAGTTTTGGCAAGCTGGAAGATTTTGCCAAGAGAGATGTTGTCTAGGGAAAGATTGGATGCTGTGAGTTGTCTCTGGATGTTGGGTTGGAGTTCTTCGGGGAGGGAAGCCAGAAAGACATGCTTTAATGTCGGCTCATTGAATCCATTAAGCTTATAGAACAGCAGGGACATCCGCTTATAATGGAAGTCAAGATCCTTAGCATTGAGGGAGCAGCATTTCATGTTGAGATAATCTCGTCTGGCAGCTTCAAAGACTGCAGAAGGGTCTCCAAGGAATTGATCATGAAGTACAGCAAGAGCACTTGAGACTTCTGGGAGATCAACAAACTGTAGTTGGCGGTATTGTCCTAACGAATCAAACCAATCTCTTAGAGCACCCGTGAAACGAGTAGCAAATTCTCTAAGGACTGATTGAGTTGTTGCTCCTGGTCTTAGCATCTGGAGGTCAATCCAGGCAGACATTTCATTGAGTCGGTCACGCCATTTATGAGATGGAAGATCATCAAATGTGAACCATGGGCCATTTGACGATTTTTGGCTCGATGGATTGGTCTGGGTTGGAGGAGGTTGGTTTGTGGCAGAAGATTCAGGCATTTCTTCTTCAACTTCGGAGGGAATATCAACATATGGTTCTGTATGAGAGGTTTGGCCTTTGGTAGGTTGATCAGGTTGAGCCATCAGGATTTTGGTGATATCAGCATAGGACTTTTCAGAGTCACTGGTGGATACTGAAGATTCTGTATCAGTTTCGGTAGGGCTATCTGAAACAGCTGGATTTGAATCAGAAGTTTGATCTACTGTAGTAGGTGAATGGGTGACTGTGTGAGCAGTAAATTGGTGCATGGGTTCTTTATCCTTGGATTGGGTAGGGACGAATAAAGGAGCTGGTGGTGATGTTGGTGTAGAACTAGGAGATGGTTGGCCAGGGATGGTCAATGAGGAAGGATGAAGAGGGGCTGGGCGAGGCTGCGGTTTAGGTTTGGGTTTAGGTTTAGGTGGTGGTGGCAAAGGATTGTCTCTAAAAAGAGTATGAGTCATACCAAATAACTTGGAAGGGTCATACTGTTTAATAGGAGAAAGCATAGAGGCAAAAGGATGATAAGTTGGACTGATGGAAGGGATAGGAGGTGAAGTGGTGAAAAGAGTAGGTCTCTGTCTTTCAGATTCAATCTGAGCAAGTTCAGCTTTTAAGCGTCTGATTTCCCTTTCTTTTTGGTCAAATTCGGGGCCTGAGTAACGATGGGCAAGCATGGCTCGTAACTCAGAGTCAAGTTGGGAAATTCTGGACTGGAGGTTTTGGTAGATCTGCTGCATCTGTGCAGTGATGGAGTCAACTTTTGTCTCAATCTGTTCAGTTCGCAAACTGATGTTCTCAACTCTTGAATTGAGATGCAACAAAGTATCATTTTGGGCCCTGGCATTTTGAGTTTGCCAGTTGAGGACTGACTCAAAAGGTTTAGGGGGCTCCAGGTGGCCAGTGGATGTAATAGGTGAAGGGATAAAGGGTTTGGACACAACATTTCGTTGGGGATCTGTGTGGGGTTCCAAAGAAGGAAAGGAAGAAGAGTAATGGGAAGAGGTAGAGGAAAACATCATACAAGCCAGTGGTTGGACGATATGCGTTGGGTTTGGAAGTGGTGATGGAATCTCAGCTTTGCAATGTTTGGCAATCCATTTGAGTTCTTTTCGGTAGATGGGTAATGGAGCTGGTGGAGGTGGAGGATCTGATGGTGGTTTGGGGTCACAGTGGTGACATGAGACAGAAGGTTTTTTCTTTTTGGGTTTCTTTTTCCTTGTGGTTGCATAATCATCATCATCTTCCCAATCATCCCAGCAGGGACAATTTGGGTCACACATGCCGGAACCAGGGGCATCCCATAGGAAATGGCCATTGTGTTTGGCTGGATAAACAGGGTAACCTTCAGAATTAAACCCTGTAATGGGCAGATCTTCTTGGGCTGTCTGAACAGCTGTGATCATTGAGGAACAAGTAAAGGAGAGCCGAGGAGGCTCTTGTGGAGCACTGGGAGGTGGTTTAAAAGTCATTCTGACTGTTCCATCTTGTCGTCTTTCAAACATACTTTCGGATGTCTGAATGGGAGCTGTATTATTGTGGAACTGTTCATAGTTGGAGATCCATTCAAGAGGCATAAGCTTGATGAGCTCATGACGGGGAATTTGTCGTGGGATCTGGATGATGGTCGGGATCTGGTCAGATTCTGCTAACACCATGAGGGTGTCAGAGTGGTGTTCTGGTGTGGGTAGATCTAAGGCATGATTTTGAAGCCTGTAGACCAGTTGGTGGTGTAAGGTAGCAATTTTGGCAGAAGAAATTTGTTCAGCACCTTGAATTTGGATTTGGACCTTCAAGGTTGTGGGCAAGTTGGGATCTTGGAGAGAAAGGTTGAAGTTGGGATAGAAAGTGAGTAACACACTTCCTGCATGGAGGGTGGTAAGGACAGTGCCAATAACAGCATCTTGGTACTGTTTAAACCGGGTATCAAGCATAGCAAGGCGAGCTGTAACCGGTAATCCTTTTCTCCCATGAAGGGTAAGGATTAATCTGATGCCTCCAAGATGGAGATGAGTGTAACCTTCTCGTTTCCAGTTGGAAATCAACTCTGAGGGTATTTCAAGAGTGACATATTGCTCAGCAGGGGTTGCTTGGAGTGAACACTGATCCAGGCGAGAAGACTGGATATATTCTTTAGGGTGAGGTCTTCGGGTGGATATGAGAGTACGGATACTGCGAGTAAAAGAACTGGGGCGTTTATATAGATGGTAAGGGCTGAGAAGAGGGTAAGAAGATTCACTGATCTGGGCGGATTCAGGGATGTAGGAGTATTCTACAAGGTTTTCAATTTTGTTGGCAGTATGAGAAGTGCATGATTTTGGTAAGGAAAGAGTAGAAGAAAGAGTAACAGGAGTAGAAGGATTCGAAGATGAAGTGGAAGCCATGAATGAGAAATTCTCTCTGCGTCTGAAGTCTATGGAGCAAAAAAGAATAAAGTCATAAATTATACCATTTTGAGCATGAAAACAAGAGTTTAGAAAACAAGTTTCAAGGAACGGTATGGCTCTGATACCAGTTGAGAGTGTACGTGGCGTTGTTATACCAGAACTACAACAGTTAAAACTGTTCTTTGGACCAGTAGTCCGCAAGCTCGGGTTTCCAGCCGATATACCTCTGTAATCAAAAACCTTTAAACATTTTTTTTCTCAGGTTATACAACCCAAAACAGACTTTCCTTTAGTCTAAAACAGGGTACCAAACCAGATAAGAAATGGTCAAAAGTTTTCTGATGCACAGGGTCCTTACTAGAAGGCAAGTGCAGAGCATACTTCCTTAGGTTTTCAAAATGAACAAATTTAATCCTTTATTCTTGTTTTTTCTTAGAACTTCATTTGCAGAGAGAGAGAAGAGGTTTAGGGATTCATGTTGTAGGAGAAAGCACGAGTTTATTTCTTTCAAACTTCTATATTCTATGGCATATGGAGCAAAAAAGAATAGAACTACCAGTTTAGAGTGTACGTGGCGTTGTTATACCAGAGTTTGTTATCCCTTCACCTATTACTTCCACGGGCCACCTAGAGCCCCCTAAACCTTTTGAATCTGTCCTCAACTGGCAAACTCAAAATGCCAGGGCACAAAATGATACTTTGTTGCATCTCAATTCAAGAGTTGAGAACATCAGTTTGCGAACTGAACAGATTGAGACAAAAGTTGACTCCATCACTGCACAGATGCAGCAGATCTACCAAAGTCATGGAATCATGTTATCGGCCAAGAAAAGCATCATTGCTACAGATAATGTTGAATTCCTTGGTATGATCATAAAAGATGGACACTACCAGCCAGGAAAGCACATTGCCCAAGAATTGCTTCACTTTCCAGATCAGCAACTTTCCAAAAGGCAAATTCAACAGTTTCTCGGCATCATCAACTACATCCGTGATTTCATTCCCCACGTGGATCATTACACTCACCATCTCTCGGCTTTATTGAAAAAGAAGCCCCCAGAATGGAATGCTGACCACACATTTGCTGTCACTACCCTAAAGCAGATTGCGCAAAATCCGCCTCCTTTAAAGTTGATTACAGATGGCAAGCGCATCTTACAGACAGACGCAAGTGATGAATCATGGGGTGCCATACTCCTTGAAGAAATCAACGGAAAAGAAAACTTTATCGCTTACGCTAGTGGACATTTTTCTGACACACAGAAGCACTACCATAGCGTGTTCAAAGAAATCTTAGCGGTAAAGAATGGCATCAAAAAGTTTGAGTATCATTTGATTGGACACCATTTTCTCATCCGAATGGACAGCTCAGCCTTCCCCAATATCTTTCATTTCAAAGGTAAAATTGTTCCCGAAAAAATGTTACTCAGATTAAAAGATTGGTTTTCCAAATATGACTTTTCAGTCAAGCATATAAAGGGATCCCAGAACCTCATCCCTGATATGCTCTCCAGACTATTCAAACCAGAAAACCCTCTCACCCTGTTTTCCACCACCTACCATTTTCCAATTATCTCCATGGCTACTTCACTACCCCCACAAGCTCTCACCAAGAAAACTTTTCCCTTTAATAAAACCTTTTCTTCTGTCTTCGCCATCCAAGAGTTTGCAAGAAAAGCTCTTTTTCGCTTCTTCATGAAAGCCTACCTTGTCACAGACCCTTTTCCTTTTTCCACTTTCCACCCAGAAAATCTGTTCCTTACAGGTTTAACCCTTGATCCAACCAGAGAGACCACTGAAGATGTGTTATGGTACATTTGGTGCCTAACAGTCCTCTATGCCACCAAGCTAATCCTTCCCATTTCTCCTACTTTGGAGCATCTCCTTAATCCAGACAATGCCACTTCTCTTACCTGGACATTACTTGAATGGTTCTCCCCCATACCATGGTGGAGAAGGAAGCTCCAACAACTGTCAGAAATTCACAACCCTGACCGTATGCCTGCCCCTGAAGCACAAATGTTCACATCAGTTTTTATTATTCACAGGCCATACTTCCAACATCCAGACACCAAACTCTTTTGGACTCAAGACCAGGTATATGAATGGTTCACTGCACCACATATAGCTGTGATTGAAAATGACATACAAGATGTTCTGCACAACTACCTTTGCCAACTGAACCACCAACCTCCGCCACTTAAAGATATCTCCCACACCTCCTTAGGTCCACAACATGACCTCCTCATGATCCCCACTCCATCCGCCATATCCAAACCAAAGTCCACAGGTATCATCATCAAAGAAGAAAAACCAGACTACACTGATTTCCTGTTCCAGGATTCCCAAGACCCATGGGATGCATTTCACCTTCACCAGTTTCCCCAGCCAACAATGGATGAACCTGGCCCCTCTGAACCAGGACCCTCAACTCAATCCTCCAAACGACCAGCTCAACCATCCAAAGTTGATAAAGCCACCCAAACTTCCCCTAAGTATACTCCAAAGTGTACTCCCAGAGACTATAATTGCCCTTATCCACCTTGCCGTGGTCCCTCCTGTAAGCATCCAAAGCTCTCCAAGACTTTTTTCCCAAAAGGCAACCCTGACAACCCAGATGAGACCGAAAGCTCATCCGAAGATGAGTACATGAACCTCCGCTCTCCATAAAGTTGTTTGTCTTGTTGCTTTCCATAAAGTAGTTTGTCTTGTTGTCATAATGATGTTTCGCTTTATGCCTGCATAATTATTAAAGTTTGCTTTTACTTTAAGCTTTTGCTTTTGCTTTTGTCAAAGTCATGCTTTAATTATTAAAGCACTTTTGTCTTTTGTAATAATTAAAGTTGTGCCTTTATGTAAAAAATAGGGATCCTATCCTATCTTATCTTATCTTTTGCTTTTACTTTTGTAAAAGATAGGGGTCCTGTCCTATCTTCTCGAAGAATCCTCCTCTATATAAAGGATTCCCCCCTTGCTTGTAAGATATAGAATATAGAAGTTTGAAAGAAATAAACTCGTGCTTTCTCCTACAACATGAATCCCTAAACCTCTTCTCTCTCTCTGCAAATGAAGTTCTAAGAAAAAACAAGAATAAAGGATTAAATTTGTTCATTTTGAAAACCTAAGGAAGTATGCTCTGCACTTGCCTTCTAGTAAGGACCCTGTGCATCAGAAAACTTTTGATCATTTCTTATCTGGTTTGGTACCCTGTTTTAGACTAAAGGAAAGTCTGTTTTGGGTTGTATAACCTGAGAAAAAAAATGTTTAAAGGTTTTTTATTACAGAGGTATATCGGCTGGAAACCCGAGCTTGCGGACTACTGGTCCAAAGAACAGTTTTAACTGTTGTAGTTCTGGTATAACAACGCCACGTACACTCTAAACTGATAAACAGGATCCTTGCAAAAGGCAAGTGCAGAGCATACTTCCTTAGGTTTCAAAATGAACAAATTTAATTCTTTATTCTTTTTCTTTCTCTAGAGAGCTTCATTTGCAGAGAGAGGAGGGAGGTTTAGGGAGTCATAGTGATAAAAACACGCGAGACTTTATTGCTTCAAACTTCTATATCTTACAAACAGGGGAGAATCCTTTATATAGGAGAATTCTCAGTGAAGATAGGACAGGACCCCTATCTTTTTTAAAGCAAAAGTAAAGATACGACAACATAGATCATGACTTCTCAAGTGATCATGTGTAGCACACCTTTTTAGAAAGCCAAGCCCACTGATCAAGACTTGGACAAATGGACAAAAGATAAAGTATGCTTACAAGACAAAACCATAAAGTAAAATATAATTATTACAACAAGACAAACTACTTTACTGAAAGCAACAAGACAAACAACTTTATGGAGAGCGGAGATTCATGTACTCGTCTTCGGATGAGCTTTCAGTTTTATAGGGATTGTCACAGTTGGATTTTGGGAAAAAGGTTTTGGAGAGCTTTGGATGCTTACAGTGGGGACCACGGCAAGGGGGATAAGGACAATCTCTTTGGTATCCTGGCCTAGGTGATGTTTGAGTGGCTTTGTCAACTTTGGAGGGTTTAGTGGCCGTGTCAGCTTTGGGAGGTTGGGATGAGGATCCTGGTTCATTCATGGCTGGTTGTGGAAACTGTTGGAGATGTTGGCTGAGGGGAAGGAAGTCTTCCCAGGGGTCTTGGGAGTCTTGGAAAAGGAAGTCAGTGTAGTCTGGCTTTTCTTCTTTGATAATGATTCCCGTGGATTTTGGTTTGGATATGGCGGATGAAGTGGGGATCATGAGAAGGTCATGTTGGGGGCCTAAGGAGGTGTGGAAGATGTCTTTAAGTGGCAGAGATTGGTGGTTTAATTGGCAGAGGTAGTTGTGAAGGACATCTTGGATTTCATTTTCAATGACAGCTAGATGTGGTGCGGTGAACCATTCATATACCTGGTCTTGAGTCCAAAAGCGTTTTGTGTCTGGATGTTGGAAGTATGGCCTGTGAATGATAAAGACTGAGGTAAACATTTGTGCTTCCGAGGCAGGCATACGTTCAAGGTTGTAAATTTCTGACAGGTGTTGGAGCTTCTTTCTCCACCATGGTATTGGGGAGAACCATTCAAGTAATGTCCAGGTAAGAGAGGTGGCTTTGTCCGGGTCGAGGAGATGTTCCAAAGTGGGAGTAATTGGTAGGACTAACTTAGTGGCATAAAGGACTGTTAGGCACCAGAGGTACCATAACACATCTTCAGTGGTTTCTCTGGATGGATTAAGGGTTAAACCGGTAAGGAACAGATTTTCTAGGTGGAAAGAGGAAAATGGAAAAGGTTATGTGACAAGGTAGGCTTTCATGAAGAAGGGAAAGAGAGCTTTTCTTGCAAACTCCTGGATGGCAAAGACAGAAGAAAATGTTTTATTAAAGGGAAAATTTTTCTTGGTGAGAGCCTCTGAGGGTAGT